>JAHRHZ010000271.1:9787697-9807247 GCA_024137785.1 Ginglymostoma cirratum
ATTCATTTATTGCCCATCCCTATTTGCCCAGAGGGCACATTTTCTGAAGGAGGGTCTAGGCCCGAAACGTCAGCCTTCCTGCTCCTCTACTGCTTGGCCTGCTGTGTTCATCCAGCTCTCCACCTTGTTATCTCAGATTCTCCAGCATCTGCAGTTCCTACTATCTCTAAATCATTAGTTTTGTGTTGACAATGAGAAATCATAGTGGGTTTAGAATTTCAACTCACTCAATCCTTTTTAAAATACTAAACTTTCAAACAAGTATGAGTCAGTCCATTATTTTAAATTGATAGTGAAATTCAGATTTTATGCTTTTTCCACTATGACTCTGGTCAGGATGTTTGGGAACAATGAGTGGTTGTGTCATGTGTTCACACTGAAAGTTTACCATCCCTCATGGTGACCGGCTTGGGAGAGTGTTGTGGGTTGAATGTCTTGGAGCAGAGCCCCTATGTGACTCCATGCATGTTTACCAAAGATGAGCAAGCAGTAGGATCAGAATTGTGCAGAACAGTGACAGACAAGCAACTTCAAATTTTAACTGGGATACATGGGTTCCAAGGAGAGCAGGGCTTGCCACCTAAAAGACAGGGACAGATCAATGGCAATTGAGTGGTTACTGGAGGATGGAAGCCATTATGTCAAGCTGTATTTTCAAATGCGCTTTTTTAAAAGGAAAATTCAGATAAAGGAATGAAATTCTCCCAATTCCACTCTGTTTAGTGCTGGCAACACTGGGGGTTGAGAGATTTTGAATCTTGAGGAATCTAATTCTGAGATGTATAGTTGAAGAGAAGAGTAGGGGTGAGTGGCAGATGCAGCTACATGGAGTGGGCCTGCAATAGACAGAAGAACAGCAATCTCATGGTAGTACAGATGAGGAAAGTGTGTAGGACTAAGAATGTGGGCTATTGTTGGTAGGAGGCACTATTGGGCTGAAAAAGTTTAAGACTATTAGCATTTTAGGATTACCATTGATGTTACCTATGGTCCAGCTTATAATTACTGTGCCTACAACTGTGGATCTGAGACTGGAGATTTTGCAGTAACTAACTCGGATTCTCCAAAATTATATACTGTTTACAAGGTGTAAGTCAGAATGTGCTGGAATTTCCACTTCTTGGATGTCCAATTCCAAAGAGGTTCATGAGACGTGGACTATCTAAGACAGAAGAACCCAATTGATTGGCAGCTAATCCATCATCTTCAACTTTGACGACTTCTGCTAATTGTCTTGCACACACTGTGCTGCTGTTGTACATACTGTAACAACTCATCAAGCATTCTTTAATAGTGTTTTCCAAACCTGAAACTTCTCTGTTTAGGAGCATTAGGACAGAACATGTATGTGACCACCACAATATGCAAATTCCCATCTTGTTTTTCCTTCACTGCCACTGGGTTAAAATCTTGAACTCTTTTCCAAGGAGTGTACCTACAACAGATGAACTGTAGTGGCTTAAAAAATAAAGGTCACCATCTTGTTCTCAAACTAATTGGGGATGGACAGCAAATACTGGCCTTGCCAACAATGCTGTTGTCACTGAGACAAAGATTCTGTTTCATGAAAATGCCAGAGCATTTATCCCTCTAAAGATTTCTTCTTTGCAGTTAGGCAGTAACAAACGCGTTTGGAGTGCTGGATGAAAAGTGGGGTGTGGTCATGAAGTTCTGCTTAATAATTTAGCCTCCAGGCTCATTTGAGATGTCTACTGGAAACATTTTGTAGGATATTTCAGGCAGTGGCTCATCCCTGCATCAAGCATGTGACGTTCCATGCAACAGAGGCCAGAACGAGACTAAAGAACTAATAGTGGTCAGGTCAGTGAGGCCAAGAGATCCACATTTCCTGTGGGAGCACCTTCACCGAGGAGTCACTGGGCATTTGTGATATCTAATTACATTCAGCTGTTCCTCCTCTATCTCTCTTGTTCTCTACTCTTTCTAGTGCCCTCTTTGTGTGTGGCTTGCAAGAATGTTGCTAAGTTGCCTTCAAATATGATGCTTTTATTGGATCTGCCAGAATTTGCACCCACCCATTGGCTATTATAAACCATATTGCATCCATGTTTGAACACTTTGTTTTGCAGATATTCAGCCTGAAGTCTCTGGAAATGGTTCCTTTACCCCAAAAATAATGCAGTTAGTGGTCATCATGTAGAAGTGAGTGTTTGAAACAGTTTGCATCCTGTTAAAAGATCTGTACCAAATTTCAACTGTTCTACAACTTGACTCCAATTTGTTAGATCCACCAAAGCCTGAAGAACACGGAGGAGAATCATTTTGCCTAATAACTAAATGTGAAATAAGATGGTTTGTAGTTATGCAAATTACAAGAAGGACGTGTTCAGGAGATCAAAAATAATGCAACAGTATTCAATTATTTTAAATAAAGGGAAGTGAGGTCTTTGTAAGAGATTTTAAGTTTTTGATTCTTAAATGTTGATAAGATATTAGTTTCAGTAGAGTGGATAAAATTAAGTAAATGGAATGAATATTGTCCCCTTACAGGAACTGTGAACAGTGTAATCATATTTATACTAAAACAGACTTACCTATTGTTTCATCCTGGAGGTTGTAAGCTAAATATGCTTACAACATGAATATATAGTAGTTGCTATTGATAGTTGTATAATTGAATGTGCATTACTGATTTGTGGAAGTAACTACCTTTATAGGTTCTTTTATGGTGATACAAATAGTTACTGTGCTGAAAGTGGAAATATGGGTTCTGTTCCATTAAGCACTGTGTCTCAGTCTTGGCAATCTGCAGGTGCTTGAAATTTTACCAGAGTAAATCAGACGGGAAGCGCAATTCTACATAAAGTTGGATGGTTCTTGAACTGGATCCAGTAGCTCAGTTCACAGAACAGTTTCAGTTGTAGTCCTTTTCCAAAAATCTTCATGAGCTTGGGTGCACAGAGGTCACTGGTGAGCTATTATTTTGTGAAATTGACTTGAAACTGCCAGGTTAGTTGTTGAAGTAGGAAATCCTGCTGTAGTTTCAGCAAGAAACAAAACATTGTTTAAAATTGACATTGAAAGGGCATTTCAAGAATAACTTTTAACTATTGAAATGTGTTGCATAAATAGCTGAATGTTAAGTATGAAATTATTTATATGGTCACACTTTATGACATGCCTCTTGGGCAGATTTAGATTTCATTTTTATTCTTCTTCCTTTTAATGGAGATAGAAGTCTGCTTAAATCTGTTTTTAACAATTCTGTTAATATAAAGTTATATCTTTGTATAAAGACAGGTACATTTTACATGAGGAACATCATCAACATAAGGCAACTGTGCCACCCTGACCCTGAACTACTGTATCCAAAGCTGAGCATGAGTAGAAAATTTTCATTCATCTCTAGTTTTCAAGAACTAAAAAGGATGCCTTATACTACCAACAATGTTTTATAATTTACTAAGATCGATACACAGCTGCACTAGATAGACCGAATGAGAAGAGGTTTGGTGTGCTATTGGATCTAACATTATTGAATCATGTACTAGTTGTTAAGCCTTATACCTTTGCTCAACAGAACAAGTGAATTTGGGCTTCTGACCATGATAGAGATTTTACAACATACCTCTTTTTTTTTTTTGTTTAGAAAATGCGTCTATAAATATAAAATCTCAAAACATGAAACAGGTTTTAATTTTGTTTATAGATTTTTTTTTTTAAGTAGAGGTAAGTTATAAAATCTATTATGCTTGGAAGCCTAAATTCACTAGTTCTGTTGAGCACTAGTACAAGTTTTAACAATGTTATAGTCTAATATTGTGTAGGACATCAAATCAGTCATTAAGCTTCTAAGGCACTAGCAACAATTTACCAGATTCAGAAGTTCACAATGTAATTAATGCAATACTAAACTTTCCTCGTAGTCTTTTTAACACTTTTTTGTGTGTTTATCTATTGTTCATGATTATATGCAATTTATAGCTCTCTAAGGGTTAAAGCTGAGATCTAAAGCTGAGATCTCCTTACAGGCTGAAAGTGTTTGCAGTCTATCTTATGACTTCTTGCAACACACAGTCATGTAAATAAATCCTGCAATGCCTTTACCAGAGCACGTGTCACTGAAATGTAAAGCAGGAGTGCTTCAGTAAGTGTTTTTTGATTTGCTTGATAAACATCCCTTTTAAGTTATCAGTGAATGTGAGTTTTGCCCTTCCAGCTGGAAGATGCTGAGTGGTACTTGCAGGAGAAAACAGTTCAAAAATTATAAAAGATATTACTCTGGTTTTGTTGGGGGGGGGGAATACTTGGCTGTGAATGCAACTGAGTTTGAGGTTCAGTCTTGGCCATTGTAGACATAGTTAGTCCTCTCGCAGAAACTAAATATTGCCTTTTAATGTAGCAATGCCCCAAGGCACTCCCAAGTGTGGCACAGAACCATATTAGGAGAGAGAATTAACAGTTTGTTTTAAGGTGTTTATTGAAAGAGGCAAGTGAAGTAGAGAATTCTAGTTGCTTCAAACATAAAGAATTGAAGGCACAGCTTTGTGCTGGAGCAATTAAAATTGCATGCTCAAACTTTCTAAATTAGATAAGCAAATATCTAAGAACAAATTGCAGGAGGTTGCAGGAATGAGATCATGGAATGATTTGAAAACCAAAGAGGTTTTCTTTTTAAAAAAATCAAGATATTGCTTGACTGGAAGCCATTGTGAGTAGGTGAGCACAGGGCATATAGAGGAATGCTGGCAGCGCGCATGTGCTTTGAGGTGTTAATTGTTGGTTGTCCCTGTCTTCAAAGCGTTTAGGAATGTGGGTATCACTGCCCTGTAAACAGTAACCTTAACCTCAGGTTTGATATCCTAGACCTCTGTGCTCTTTTGTGACTGGTACGTTGGAAATTGTGCCAAATTTTGTCTTGCCGAGAACATTGGGAGTCTTTGGGGGCCATTCAGATGTGAAGTGAAAATGTTGGAAAGCCTGCACAGCTCTCCAAGCACCTCATCTACCTGCGTCTTCTAGTACTATCTTGCCTGACCCTGGCAAGCTCTGCAGGTCACGCATTAAACTTAACAGCCATCTCAGAACCCATTGAACTGGAATGGGTGTCTCATGCTTGATCTTGAGGAACTGCCTATCAAGAAAATAGTAAGAGAAGGGGACTTGATGTGAGTTGAGGCATGGCAGTAGAGTTTAGGTGACCTTTGGCATAGTGAGCGCTGAGCAAAGCAAAAACAAGTCTGGAGGAAATTTCTGGCTCATCCAGTACTGATTAAATAAGCAACCTGATCACCACAGTAGAGGTGTTGAGAGGTAATGGTGAGTTGGAGCTGAGTCTTGTCAGTATAATGTGAAAACTACTGCCATGCCTTCCAAAAGAATACTGGAGAAACTCCATTCTGGCAGCATCTGTAGAGGGAGAAACAGCTAATATTTCGAGTCCGGTATGACTTTGGGAAAGGCCAGCATTGTGGAAAGGGGGCGGCATGTGGCTCAGTGGTTAGCACTGTTGCCTCACAGTGCCACGGACCCAGATTTGATTCCAGCCTTGGGCAGCTGTCTGTGTGGAGTTTGCACATTCTCCCCTTTGTGTGCGTGGGTTTCCTCCCACAGTCCAAAGATGTGTAGGCTAGGTAGATTGGCTATGCTGAATTGCCCATAGCGTAGATTAGGTGGGTTATATGGGTCTGGGTGGGATGTCTTGGGGTTGGTGTGGACTTGTTGGGCAGAAGGGCCTGTTTCCACACTGTAGGGATTTGATGATTGATTATATGAAAAAAGTCTTTTAATAACCTTTAAAAATTTTTAATTTTGAGTGCAATGAGTAGTTGTCAAAAAATACAAAAGTTTCTGTTTGCTTGCAGAAAAGATGGCAGCACAAGATAAATATTAAGAATAGGTGCCATAACTTGGACCTCACCGCACTTATCACGCATTGAAGATGAAACAGCATTGGCTATCAGAAGCAACGTTGCGTGCCTCTGAAATTTAGTGTCTTAGTGTGGAAAGAGATTATAGGCTGATTGCTAATAGCAATGTTACTTAGACCATGCAGCATTCTCACAATTGAATGGTTTAATATGATTTGCCCAGAACTGTAAGAATCTTGGAAATTCTTTTATTTAAGATTTAAAATATTGTGAGGTGAAGATCTTGTTTATAGATGGGTGCTGTGTTCAGGGTAGGGTGATGTTAAGCAGTCATAAAAGTGGATTATGTTCAGAGACAGGGCTCATTGCTTGTAAAGATTTATTTCTGAATGCCACCGAATGGGTATATGAAACGGACTCCAGCCCACAAAACAAGTGATGTGAGAGTGACAGCCCTTGATGTTAGTGCTGCATTTGACCAAGTGTAGCATCAAGGAACACTACCAAAATTGGGATCAGTGGATGTGAAGGGGCATATTCTCTGCTGAATGGAGTCATACTGGCATGTTAGATAATGTTTGTGGCTATTGGAGGTCAGTCATCTCAGCTCCAGGACACTTCTGCAGGAGATCCTCAGGGTAGTGTCCACGGAAGTGTCTAACCATAATTAGCTGTTCCATTAATGACCTTCCCTCCATTACCAGGTCAGAAGTAGGGATGTTCATGATGACTGTACAATGTTCAGCACCATTTGCGACTCCTCAGATATTGCAGCAGTCCGTATTCAAAGGCAACAAGCTCTAGACAATATCCAGGCTTGTGCTGGCAGGTGACAATTAACATTTGTGCCTGGCATTTGTGTGGCAATGACTATCTCCAATAAGAGACAATCTAACCACTGGCCCTTGACATTCAATGTGTTACAATCCTTGAATCCCCAAATATCAACATGCCATTGACCAGAAACTCAACTGGATTTACCATATAAATACAGTGGCTCGGAATACTGCACCGAGTAACTCCCCTCCTGACTCTTCATGGCACCACCGCCCCCCCTCTGACCCTATCTACAAGGCACAAGTCAGGAGTGTGATGGCACCTGGAGAGTATCCCTTGAGTGCAGCTCCAACAATACTGAAGAAGCTTAACGCCATCCAAGACAAAGTAGCCCACTTGATTGCCGCCGCATCCACTCCCTCCACTGCTCATTGGAGCAATGTGTACTATCTACAAGATGCAGTGCAAAATTCATCAAGGTTCCTTAGTCAGCACCTTCCAAACCCATGACCGCTTCCAGCTAGAAGGGTAAGGATAGTAGATAGCCTAAAACACCACCATCTGCAGGTTCCCTTCCAAGCCACTCACTATCCTGACTTAGTGAACGAATAGCCATGTGTTTCCTATCATTGGGTCAAAATCTTGGAATGCCTCCCCAGGTATAGTGGATCATCCTGCAGCAGTTTAAGAAGGTAGCTCACCACCACCAGCATGTCCAGCAATGAACAAACAATAAATGCTGGCCAGCTAGTGACATCCATGTTCCATGAGTGAAGTTTTAAAATAATGACTTAACTAACAAAGACTACTCAAATGACAGTTGCTTTTCATTCACTTTAATCCCTAGGTGAGAGACATGGCATTTCTGAAGAACCTTGGAGAAACGGCCCAAACAATGCTGTGTTAATTATTGTTTTTATGAATTTTTTGGTCTTTGAAGTTTTCTGTAATTGTACATCATCTTGTATTAATTTTAAAGTATTTGAAGTAATTGTTAATGCCAACCATCTAAGCATTACAATGATAAGACAATACCTGAGTCTTGCACTAAGCATCTAAAGTTTTCAGTGCTAATCAAGGATGATGTCAAATGATATGGAGTGTTACTTTGCTACAATTATCATTTTGTTTCATTTTTCATGTACACTGTCCCTCTCCCTCCAAGTAATCAGGTAATTTTGCTATACTCTATGTCCAATTGCATCATCCATGAGCTATTCTTTAGTCTCCTGAACTGGTCCGTGAACATGCAGATGTAGATCATTTGGCCCCTCAAGCTTTCCCTGCCATCATGGATCATGGCTGATCTATGTGTTTTGAATTCCGCATTCCTATTTACCCTCGTAAGCCCAATAACTTGCCCAAGAAAAACCTATCCATGTTAGCCTTAAAGTATTCACTGACCCACTTCTGCCGAGGCAGTGTGTTCCAAAGTTGGATAACCTTAGGGAAAAAACAATTCTGCCCATCTCTTTCCTGAAAGTTAGTTCTGTCTTCACTCACGAAAGGAAACATCCTTTCCATCTCCACCCAGTCAATATTATTTGGGATCTTGTACACTTCAATCAAGTCATCCCTCCCTCTTCTAAATTACATTAGAAACAAGCCCACCTGTGTACCTAACCTCTCCAATCTGTTCTATCCAGGTATCCTCCACTGAACCACCTCCAATGCATTTACATCCTTTCTTAAATGAGGAGACAAAAACCAGCCACAGTATTCAGGACCCTGTTTAACTGAAGCATAATAACATCCTTACTTTGTTTATTTGCCCTTAATAAGGGGCATTCCACTAGCTGCCTTGATCAAGCATATTCCTATTTATGAACCTGTTTTGTGACCCATGCACTAAAACTTGTAAATCCCTGTGTCTTGTATTTCTGCAGTCATTTTCCCTCAAACAATACTCTGCTTTATCAATTTTCCTGTAAAAGTGAATGCATCATATTTTTCCAAAGTATGTCCTTTGTGCCAAATTTTAGTTGTTCAACCTGTGTTCTTCTGTGAGCTCCTTATGTTGACTCTGCCATCTAGCTACCGTGTCTACATTTCCCTCATCTAAGTCTTTGATTTAAATGGAAAAAGGTTTCCTAACCTCCCATCAACGTATTTCTTCTTTAGACAATTAAATTTCATAATAACTTCTGGAACTCTTTCTTTTTAATTTGAGGTAGCTTGTAATAGTAATCAGTATTTCAGGAATAAAAAGAAGTCTGCAGACCCCTAACTGTTTTAATTATCTTAACTTTGGATTGTCTACCCAAATTGATTTTGAGAGCTCTGATCATATACATGGCTTGTAGTTGTAATTTTTCTGAATTCCTGATGCTTAATTATCTAGACCCTAAAACAGAAAATACATGACCTATTTTAATCAACCTGCTCAGCAGTCTTATTACACACCTCTGGAAGAGGTGGGACTTGAACCTGGGTCTTGTGGGTCAAAGATAGGGACACTCTCTCACTACAAGATCCCTAGAACATGTGTGAACATGTCTGCAGAACATTGTGGGAAGCTATGGAAGTGATTGCTGGCCCTTTGCTGAGATATTTGTATCATCAATAGCCACGGGTGAGGTGCTGGAAGTCTGGGGATTGGGTAACGTGGTACCACTATTTAATAATTTTTGTGAGGAAAAGCCAGGGAACTATAGATTGGTGAGCAAGTTGTTGGAGGGGATTCTGAAAGACAAGATTTACATGTATTTGGAAAGTCAAGGACTGATTAGGGATAGTCAATATGGCTTTTTTGTGTATGGGAAATTGCGTTTCACTAACTTGATTGAGTTTTTTTTTGAAGTGATGAAAGGGATTGATAAAGGTAAAGCAGTGGACGTTGTCTAAATGGACTTTGAGGCATTTGACAAGGTTCCGCATGGTAGACTGGCTAACGAGGTTAGATCACATGGAATACAGAGTGAACTAGCTATTTGGATAGAAAAGTGGCTAGAAGGTGGGAGGCAGAGAGGGGTGGTGGAGGTTGCTTTTTGGACACTGCTGGGTCCACTGCATTTTGTCATTTTTATATAAATTATTTGGATGTGAATATAGGAAGTATGGTTAGTAAATTTGCAGATGACATCAAAATTGGTGGTGTAGTGAACAGCAAAGAAGGTTACTTCAGAGTACAGTGGGACCTTGATCAGATGAGCCAAGGAGTGGCAGATGGAGTTTAATCTAGATAAATGAGGTGCTGCACTTTGGAAAGGCAAATCAGGGCAGGACTTGTACGCTTGATGGTAAGGCCCTGGGGAGTGTTGCTGAACGAAGACCCTGGAGTGCAGGTTCATAATCCCATGAAAGTGGGGTCACGGGTAGACAGCTCAACGAAGAAGGCATTTGGCACATTTTATTGGTCAGTGCATTGACTATAGGAGTTGGGAAGTCATTGTGCAACTGTGCAGGGCTTTGGTTAGGCCATTTTTGGAATACTACATTCACTTTTGGCCTCCCTGCTGTAGGAAAGATGTTGTTAAACTTGAAAGGTTCAGAAAAGGTGTACAAGGATGTTGCCAGGGTTGGAAGGTTTGCGTTATAGAGAAGCTGAATAGGTTGGGGCTATTTTCCTTGGAGCTTTGGAGGCTAAGGGGTGACCTTACAGAGGTTAATAAAATCATGAGGGGCATGGATAGAGTGAATAGTCAGGCCTTTTTGCTAGGGTAAGGGAATCTACAAATAGACGGCGTAGGTTTAAAATGAGAGGGGAAAGATTTAAAAGGCACCTAAAGGGTAACTTTTTCACACAGAGGATGGTGTATATATGAAATGAGCTGCCAGAGGAATTGGTGGAGGCTGGTACAATTATAACATTTAGAAGGCATCTGGTTAGGTATTTAAATTGGAAGGGTGTAGAGGGATATGGGCCAAATGCTGACAAATGGGACTAGACTAATTTAGGATATCTAGTCAGCATGACTAGTTGGACCGAAGGGTCTGTTTCCATGCTGTACAGCTCCATGACTACATGACCTGTAAATAATGTGTGTGGGGTGATCTGGTTTGAATTGTTTTATCATCTCATTTGATTTCAGTCTTGTGTAACTAGTTGAAGTTTTCCTCTTGGCTGAATCTGTTATCAATTAAACCCAGATCCAAAAGGCATCGATCTATTTGTAGTTCCCCTGCTAGGTTCACATTTTGTTGGTCAGTTGTCTTGCAATAGCTTTATCATTTCGAAATGCCAGGAATAAGAACGTGAGGAGATGCTGGCATTGACCTATGTGGTTTTTTCCAACAGTATCATAGTGTCATAAGTGGTAGTTAAAACTCTTGACCAAGCTATGTTTGCATTCCAGGGATTCCTTTTACATATCCACGTTCCTTCTTACTTCTCTTTTGGGGTTGAGGAGCTACAACTCTACCTTCCAAAAACACAGGAGCTAATAAAGGTCATGAAATAACTCTTACTTGTCCTACAACTTTCCCTGGCTGGGTGACTGATCTATCGTATCTACTGGAGCACCCAATTATATTACTCCATTTAGCTGTTGGAAAATGTACAATAGCATTTTGCCTCAACAAGGACTTGATCTCAGATTCTTCCCTCTCCCCCAAAATAACATACCCAGTGTTTCTCTTCGATAATCCACTTCATATTTCAGTTCAGACAAAATTTTGAACGGGCTGTTTAGGGAACTGAAAGTATGGCTTGATTATACAATAACAAACTACATCAACAGATTGCAATTGGTGTTACCAATAACAGATACTTTTTGAGGTATTGGAGAAGAACCAAAGCCGTTGAAACCATAGTCAAATAAGGAAATTAGGTCTTTGTGCAAAAGAGGAGGAAAAAATGTACAGAAAAATACAGGACAAAAAATGCACACTAAGATTTTAGAGAGATTTATCTCAGCTGTACATGTTTGGAATGACCCAGACTGTTAACAAATGCACCATAGGGAATTGATGGGCAGGAAAAGACCAGCTGATCCAAATAGCCTGCCTTGCACCGTGATGGCTGGAAGATTATGACTAAGTGTTCTTATTTTTAGCGTATGGGGATGGAAAGACACTTACTAATAATCTAGGTGAAAATAATCTGATTTTCTCGAGTTATTGAAACAAAAAATTTAGATCACGTGGGTTTAGTTGCTATTGGTAACATTTTGTCTCGTGGGCAAGAGTTTACTGCACATCAGATATATATTAATTTGGTATTTTTACAAAATCTGTTGCCTTCATGAAGTTGCTATACCTACTAACTAGTTGTCATGTCAGCTCAAATAGTGTGTGACAGTAGGTCTTTATTCCAGGATCAAATCATAGCCTACATAATCTTACCCCAACCTAATGTGTGCATATATGTACTTTGTGTTGGAATCACGAGGAATTCAGAATAGTGGGAATAGTGGCTGAATGTAGATGTTGGTGTGTTTGCCGAGCTGGGAGGTTTGATAGCGGATGTTTTGTCCCCTTTCTAGATGACATCCTCGGTACTATGGGGCCTCCTGTGAAAGGTTCGAAACGTCTGCTATCGAACCTCCCAGCTTGGCGAATACACCAACATCTACAACCAGCACCCGAACTACAAATCTTCACTCGAACCCTGAATAATGGCTGAATGTTTATTCATCCTCTCTAATGCAGGGACGCTGAGGCCTGTTATTGTGTACTGTCTGCTGATGGCCATTAAATCGGGACAGAACTGGGAACTTTCTGTTCCTCTTAGGTCATTAACACAACGAACTGCTTTCTCCTGCTGAACTCCCCACAAACTCACCAGTTTAAGTTTCCTGTTTTCTCTCACTAACTAAGAGCGCTAATATTTACTACCATGATAGCTGAGAGAGACTTCATAGAAATTCCTAATAGTGTAGGAAATGAATGACAAAACACCTTCCACAAAGGCATGGACAAGACATTTAGGTCCACAAGAGGTGATTTTTGATGCACCCCTGCAATCTAGATTCATTCATTAGAAAATTCCAGCATGTCGTCTAGTCGCCTGAAATTGTAGTCTCAAGGTTCATTGGAAAAGTGTACTATATCATAAAGAATTGTCTACATGGAGGAGAAGGTTCTCAGCTTATGTTTTCTGTGCTGGTTTCTTAATTCTGATGGATTGTAGGTTGCTATGATTAATTTGACTGACCCTGAATTGGAGGAGTGTTGGTGGCAACGTTAAATTAATTTGGTCCTGGAGTACTTTCCAATGATAACTAAACAAATGTGAATCCAAGTTGATACTGAGTGATAATGGGATTAGATCTGGGTTTGTTATTTTATGGTCATCCCAGAGGAGGCTGTCTAGGTTCAACTACAATTTTTAGTAAACTGCTTTGTTTCACCGCTGACCTAAAGGTAACGTCGCCAATAGTCCCACAGGACCATGGGGCTATCCTCTCATTGCAGAGAGACATCTGGTGGTGAGTTTAACCTGAGGGTCACCACACCTCTGAGGGATAAGGCTGAGAAGGCAGGTACTTCATGTGACTTCTCCTGGTACGGGAATAGAACCCATGCTGTTGGTGTCACTCTGCTTCGCAAACCAGCCATCCAGCCAAGTGATCTAATTGACATGGATTGTATTAAGTACCAATTGTTGCCACCGAGTGGAATTCCTTTACTAGATATGCTACAGTGCTTTGTCCATTCATTCCATATCCTCAATCTATTGTAGATTGCAGATTTATTACTTTCTATCGAGGCCTCTATTTGCTCCCTCATTAGATTAGTTATCCTAACATTTCTTACTGATTTTATTGAATTTGTGAAGACATTAAATTGTTTTGTTAATTAATTAAACACCAGTGTATATAGGTTGAGAACTGGTTGTCTTTCGTTTGAAGTCTTTAGGAGTGTAGTACCCACTTCTCAGCTTGGCTAAAACTGCTGAAGGACACAGATGTAATTTGTCAAGCCACATTTTAAAGCCCATGGTTTCATCTAGAATTTACTGATATAGAAGATGCCTGGATGGTTTGGAAGCTTGGAAGGTATGCTATAATTATTAATTTAAGTAAAGCAAGTGTCTTTAGCCCATAATAGCTGACGAAGGCAGGAGCACAGTAAAGGTTCCCAGCCAGAAATGGAGATATTAGAACAGGTGACCAAAAGCTTAGTGAAAGAGATGGGCTTTAATGAGGATATTGAATGAGGGGAGTGTGTTTTCAAAAAAAAAAAGTAGTGACATTTAGGAAGAAAATTCCAGACCTTGAGGTTTAGGCACCTAGCAAGATTCAGAAGCAGGGCTTGAGGATGCTGGTGAGCAGCAAGACCTTTTTCCAGTAGTTACTGAACTAAAACCATTTGAAGATTAACGATACCATTCGTAGGAGTGGAGGTAGGCCATCCAGCATATTAAGTACACTCTGCCATTCAATGACTTTGTGGCTAATCTGATAATCCTCAACTCTACTTTCCTGTCTTTTCCCGATAACCTTTTGATTCCCTTGCTGATTAAAATTCAAAGTTGGTCTTTGAATATACTTAACACCCCAAGCTTGACAGCCCTCTGCTGTTAAAGAATTCTACAGATTCACTACCCTCAGAGGAAATTCCTCCTCCGCTCTGTCTTAAATGTGTGACTCCTGGTTCTGAGATTATTCCCTGAGGCCCTAGACTCTTCCACAAGGGGAAGCAACTTTTCCACATGTATCCTGTCAAGCCCCATAAGAATCTTAGTTAACACAGTAGTTATCGATGTATCACAATAGTTCCATTCTTGTGTGATCTCGCATTATAAAAAAATTGTGCAACAGCTGTGCCACTTAAACTAATGGGGCCAGAATCACGTAACCAATGCAGGTAAGGAAAGTTCGCGGTCTAAATTCTTCAATCACATTAAAGCCAATTCGTGTTGAAGAAACACACGCTATAGTAGAACCAACTGTAAACAATAAGGGTTGTGAGTGAGGTTGTCGACTCGCTCGCCGCGCTGGCTTGTTTTCGCTCAGACGTTTCATCACCATGCTAGGTCACATAATCGGTGAGGCCTCTGATGAAGCATTGTGGTTCTACTCCGCTGAAAACTTATACTCTGTGGTCGATTATGGTGAATAGTGTCATTTCTGGTTTTGATCTGTATGGGTTTTTATTATATGGGGTCCAATTCTTCTATATGTTTGATTTCGCATTATGGGTTGAGAACCATGCCTTTAGGAATTCCTGCTCGTGTCTGTCTGGCTTGGGCTACTATAGTTACTTTGTCCCAGTTAAACTGATGGCCTTGGTTGTCAAAGTGTACTGATATTAAGGAAAGTTCGTTGTCGTTTTGCTGCTAGCCGATGGTCGTGTATTCTGATGTCTAGTTTCCTTCCTGTCTGTTTGTAATGTTTGTGGAAGTTGTTGCATGATATTTTGTAAACTACATTAGTTCTGCATGTTGTGAGAATGGGGTCTTTAATCCTTGTGTTTGTCGTACAATGGCTGTGGGCTTGTGTACCACCATGATTCTTAGGAGTCTTGTTGTCAGTTCTGATATGTTCTTGACCGTGGGGCAGTGTGGCCATTGTGTTACTGGCCAGGGCATACTGGGTCCTCCTGTCTATTTAGTAGGCACCTGCGGGGATTTCTGTTTACAGCGAAGATTTTGTATAGGTGCTCTTCTTTTTTTTCCTGCGTAGTTTTGGCATGTTGCGGTGAGTGGTGGCCCATTTAAATAGTGGACGACGTAACTATAGTAGCCCAAGTCAAACATAGACATGCATGGGAATTCCCAGAGGGATGGTTCTCAACCCAGAAAGTAATCAACAAACAAAGAATTGGACCCTATGTACAAACCCATGCAGAACAAAACCGGAAATGACACCACTCACCATAGCTGATCGGACAGTATAAACTCCAAGCGGAGTAAAGCAACATCGCCTTGTCGGAAGCTCCACCAATGATACCTAGCATGATGACGAAACGTCTGAACGAAAACCAGCCAGGTCGTCGAGCAAGTCAATAACCTCATCCAATCCAATTCTCTGGCGGTGCTCCAGTTAACTTTTGGCCTGCAGCTGAACTAAAATTGCCCTTTGCAAACTTATTAATGCAACTTCTGTACATGACTGTAGTAAATTCTCGTGGCTTCTCCATGACAATGGGCATCGTTCCCACCTTTGATCCAGCTAGGTTGCTTCCAAGAACAGACTGTATTCCTGGAATAGACACTCTTTCAATCATTCCCACTGTCACTTACCAGCCTTATCTTACACAGGGGTATGCTAAATCTCTCTATTTATTCCACATTATCACTCTCATAGTGTAACGTTTCAGAAGAAGTGCAAATATTTTCATCTGTCTATTAGAGACTGACCAGCTCCTGTTTCTCTCTCAATATTTGAACTTTTTACCTTGTCCCCTGTTTTTCCTGAATAAACGTTACCCACAGAGGTGAAGTCTTTGAAGAGATCGGGTCCGATCTTACTATCCAGCCCCTGACTAGGCTGTGTCCTCTCCTGCAGCTCCTTGACTACTCTTGGGATTTCCTTCACTATCTCGACTAATCTCCCTGGTTTAGCCTCTTTTACCACCACCTTTTCTTTTTCTTGCCTCACTTAATTCATCAGCACTGTGACTGTGTCCCCCGGTGTGTCACAGTGGAAACAGCTGAGGCCTTTCGCCTCTTTTCCACCCACTTAGGTTTCTTTTTTCATGTGGTAAGCTGTTGGCTGTGTAATCTACTTTTTGATTTTCATTGATGGATCTCTCTTTCCAATTTCTATCCGTCATGAAATGAAACGGTTGTCGGAAGCTATATTTTGATTTTATAGCTTTGCATGTTTAGCGTATTCATTCGCGATCTCTGCAGCTCTTCTTGCTGTTTTAACTTTCTGTTCCTTAACAAGAGTTTTTAAACTCCTCCAGCAGAATAATCTCTCTAAGATCCTCATGTCTTTTCAATCTTTAATGCTCTCCCCATCTATCAAAGTTGCTATGTTTAATGCTTTCAAACTCTACAGAAGTCTGACTTGGTTCCTTCCTTGAGTTTCTGAACTGTTATCTATATACTTCTGGTAACAATTCATAGACACTCAAAATAGCCTGTTTTACTCCTTTGTAGCCCTGCCTACCATCTTGGTCTAAAGTGATATTACCCACAGTCTCTGGCCAGTTCACCTGGTTAGCAGAGCTTTCAGAGGAAATAAAAAAGGCTTCTGCATCTTTTTCATTGAATTTTGGTAACAGCCAACATCCTAGTTGGTATATGATGAGTTTGCTTATCCTCACTTCTATCTTGTACTTTTTTACTTCTGCCATTTGAAATGTTTTTGCTTAAGTTCCGACTTTCATCTTTTCTAAGGCAAACATTCTTTCCTTTTCTTTCTCTTCTGGTTTAATCGTAATTCAAACGTTTTTCATGTTCAAGCTGCTTCATCTTTTCCAACTCTAACATTGTTTCCTTTTCTTGCTCTTCTAACTCCAATTATCTAATTCTCAATTTTTTTCTTCTAACTCCACTGTACTTTATTGTTTCTCTGGCATAACCCAAATGCTTGACTGATCTTTTATAATTTTCAGCTTTCCTCTTGCCACTTGCTAAACCCAAATCTAGCCTGTTTGCTAAGACAAAGTATATACTTCCTGTATCTTTCTAAACATTCTTGGCAAATTTGGGAAGCATCTTCAAACTCCAGAACCTCTTTAGTAATGTTACGAGCCATTTTCCCCACTTCTGATTTAACCAACCGCAAGTCACAGAAATTAAATGGATTTTCCACTTCTTACCTAAGTTTTATTTAAAGATCTAGGACACTAATCCCCGAGTCTGTTTAAATCTGCTGGCACGTTTTTGTACCCCAAACATTTTCAAATCTGTTCAGATCCTGGACTCGAACCCCCAATCTCTTACAAAAAGGAGAGGTGAAATGAAATGAACTCCTGATAGTCACTCTGTAATCAACAAGAAACAGTATATTTATCTAACGCTAACAGTTAATAAATTAACAGGACTACTAACAAAACAAACAATTCCCCCTTAATTACTAACTATTCCCAAATTAGACACAATTATAATGGTGTACTGTTCCAATAAGTAAAAGTCCCACCTATCTAAACCAAAATAATGAAAAAATTAATTAAAACTTAATCTCTCAATCATAGCCAGGATAAGTCTTCCGGAATGTTCTTTGCCTTCTCCGCTGTTTGTTCTTCCTTCCTTCGTTGACTTCATGTCAGGAGTATTAGCTAAGAGTGCCATAGCACCTCTTATTTAGATGGTGTTTATTCTGAGAGCTTAGATTTCTGAGAGCTGGTGATTCTTTCTTTTATAGCTGAGACCTGTTCTCTTGGCAGATGACAGTTGACTCTCTCTGATTTTCAAATGCCCTCTTCTTTTCCACCCTTGAAATATTAATTTCTTACAGTAGGATTATCCAAGGTTGTCAAAACCATCAGATTTAAGTTTAATTGGGCTTTAGTATCTAGGGCCTAGTTTAAGTTAATTGGCTAAATTCAAAAACCTGTTGTCTTGGTAAAAGTGCTGCTTTGCTGCCTACAGTATAACCTTTTGATACAATGATTCAATTTCAAGAACTCCATGCATCATCTGCCGCCTGCAGACTTTTTTAAAATCTCAGCCTAAAAAAAAAACACAAAACACATCATAGATAACAAGCGTGGGGCTGGATGAACACAGCAGGTCAAGCAGCATCATAGGAGCAGGAAAACTTGACGTTTCGGGCCTAGACGCTTGTTATCTCGGATTCTGCAGCATCTGCAGTACCTTTTATCTCTGATACAAAACACATCATCATCTTTAAAGGGATCGTGCATTCTCTTTCTCTCCTCTGCCCCACCGTCTTCCCCCCCCCCCCCCCCCCCCAAACCAAATCATTTTACAAACAAATTCTAAATGTCCTGCCTTCCAATTTCAAGTACCCAGCTTTACAACAAGCTTAGCTCCGAATGTAGTAGGAAAATGGATTTTAATTTTTGGTACTGTGAAAGACTGATTTTTCTTTACGGAAGTCAAATTGATTTTTTTTAAGGTGAGCTTAAAAACAATATTTCCAAGTAATAATGTCGTTTTCACTAGAAGCCTAGCAAGCCACCTAGATAAAAAATTGATAAGGTGTTTGCTGACTTGAGTTTTACAACCCAGGGTAGGGGTAAGGACCTGAGAGCATAGACATCTTCTCACCAAATAAATTGGCTATAACACCAGAGCATTAGTAGCAGTCTCCAAAATAGTCATGCCAGGACTGGGGAGAAATTACTTCAAAGACCCCAGAAGCAGAAAGCTGTAGAGAGTCAGAGAGGAATACGTGCACTTAAGCAAGATACATTAAGATGTAATAGTGAACTAAATTAGCTTGCTTAAAGGTATCAGAGAGAGACATTTAATTGAAGAAAATAGCATTGAGTGAACTTGATGACAAAGAAATTAATTACAGCTGTGCTGGTTGGCAAGGAGCTTTAGCGTGGAGATCGGAATGAATTTTCAGAAGTTTGTCTGATCCTTTTTAACCCCATCAGTAAGTTTAATGTTTCTGATATTTCTGAATTTCTAATGTTTCTTTCAGTAGTGCAGAATAATGTGGTGTAGCTTGCTTTGTTTCGTAATAAAGTTTCTCTTGGTAAAAGTACACCCAAGCTAATTCAAGAGGCTGCCAATGAATGACCTCTGATAAATTTAAGAAAGGGATAAATCTTGTGTTCTACCAAGCCAGGTCTTATTCTAGGACATAATTCGTACAGTATTGCCATCAGCTAAAATCATAACAGTGCAACTCTCTCTGAATACTGACCTGACATTTCGGTCTTATTTTGTACTTGAGTTGAACCCACAATCTTTTGACTCAAAGGTGAGCTGATCCATGGTTGGCATCGATAAGGATTCAGTGTTTTGAGAAGTGGAATGAGGAAATTCTTCCCAAATCTATCTATCTTGTGTTAACTTCTGATTTTGCTCCCAAAATTGAATGTCAGACATAAAAGGTACTGCAGATGCTGGAGAATCCGAGAGAACAAGGCGTGGGGCTGGAAGAACGCAGCAGGCCAAGTAGCGTCATA
>JAHRHZ010000271.1:9807647-9869509 GCA_024137785.1 Ginglymostoma cirratum
TATGACGCTACTTGGCCTGCTGCGTTCTTCCAGCCCCACGCCTTGTTATATTGAATGTCAGACATTGGGTTTGTCCCAAGTAAAATGTGTCGTCAACCTCTAACAAAACTGTTTTGAATTTGTTTTGTGTCTTAAATCTTCCACTCGCACATTTTAAAAATACTGAAGTGTTTGGATGACACATTTCTATGCCATCTGCAGGAAGTACTGTAGAAAGTTTCACTTTTCCTTATTTTCAACTTTTTTTTGACTGTCTGTCTGCGCCAAGTCTGACAATGCGCAGTAATTTTAACTGTTTGACCATGAAGTTGCTGAGACAAAAGTATGGGTGTTAGTCATTGCAAAAAAAACTGTGATTGACTGACTGGTCATGAACTGATGTAGGTATGAACAATTTGAAGGAAACTTGTGTTGCACCCTTTTAACAAATGTATATTACTTGTTTTCAGCTGTTTAGAGGCCTTTTTTTCAAAAACAAAAGCCTTGTACACAATCGTGAGGTGGAGGAACACAGTAGGCCAGGCAGCATTCGAGGAGCGGGAAAGTTGACATTTCAGGTCACAGTTGGACATGAGATGAGGCCAGGGTGGGGAGATTTTAAAACTGGTGAATTCCATGTTTAGGCTATCAGGCTGTTGGCTCCCGAGGCAGAATATGAGAAGTTGCTCCTCTGGTTTGCGGGTGGTGTCATTGTCACACTGGAGGAGACCCAAGATAGACATGTCACCCTGGAAGAAGGAGTTAAAATGGTTAGCGACCGGAAGGCAGATGCTGTGCAAAACGGTCTCCAAGTCCACGCTTGGTCTCTCTGATGTAGAGCACACCTCATATTCCGCCTCAGAGCCTACAGCCCGATGGTCTAAATGTGGAATTCGCCTGTTTTAAAATGTTCCCGCCCCTGGCCTCATTTCATGTTTAACCCTGCCTCCTTGACCTGACACAACCTGTCCATCTTCTCTCCCACCTGTCCAACCCACTGACCAATCCCCACCACCCCCTACCTGCATTCACATATCACCGTCCCACCTACCTTCCCCAGCCCCACCCCTCTCTGTTTCCCAGCTCCCTTCCCCCTCCCCATTTCTGAAGAAGGGTCCTGACCTGAAACATCAACTTTCCTGCTCTTTTGATGCTGCTTGGTCTGCTGTGTTCCTCCAGCTCAACACTGCGTTGTCTCTGACTCCAGCATCTGCAGTTCTTACTATCTTTGTACAGTCATGACATGTTCAACCTTTATAGCTTCCTCAAACTGTATGATAGTTTGCTGTGAGAACATCTCGTCAGCATTTTATCATGTTTTGTGCTGCAGTCACTGTATGAACCTTTATTTTAATTAAAATAATACATAGGCACTTGTGTGTAATTTAACTTACCTGGAATGTAAATACTGGTAGAAATATAATTTTTATCAAAGATTCAAACTAAGGTACAAAAATAAACTTGTTTTGAAGGATCAGTTGATTGCTGAAATCAAGATTCAGTGACCTTTTTATTTGTTGTAGGGAAAGGTTCTAAAATAATGTTTTTATATTTCATCAGGTCTTTGAATGTCTTTTATTGGGGCTTTGACCAATTTGCATTTGTGCCAACAATGCACACGTCACATATGACTCAAGAGTCAGATTGCTGAGGAAGTGGGTAATAGGTCATGGAAAAGCTACAGGATGCATCATCAGATTCTAAAGAGGAGGGGGATGATTGGGTGGATTCAAAGACTACAGAATATGAAGCTCTGGGACCAGATACTGAAGTAGCTTCCAGTAGTCAAAAAGGTAATAAATACTCTTGGGTGCTATTTCTTTAATGTAGCTATTGTATCATTTACCAAAAGCGCTTTAACTAAAAATAACTCTTAGCCAGTAAATCTCATCTACTTTTTTTATCTGAATGCCTGAGGAGATACCTTAAATTGTATAGATAAGGCTGAATAAAGTACAGTTTCCTTGTAACTAGTTTGGATTATGTGATCTTTTGGTTCTGCTTCTCCTTGAAATATGGCATTTTACTGGGGTTTTATTGATATGTCTATCCACCTACGTGGTATGTTAAAATAACGGAAGTATATTAAATTTGTTCACTAACTTTACAAAAATTTTTCTATAACTTTTACTTGTGATTTCCTGTTGAGTGATCCAACAAAATATGTTATGATTATCAACATTTTTGAATATTAATTCCAAAAGGATTTCATGGTTCTGAGTCATGGTGCTTTTGGAATTTGGATTCAAATGTAACCTTTTTTAAATCTAATCTGATGACATTAATGAACCTTGAAACTTGCAACTAGTAAGTCAAAATAGAGCACAATATTGTTGTATAATGACACATACGGAAATGGGCAAAGGTGGTAGCAGGCAGGTTGAAAAATTCCAATTGGTAGTGTCCTAATGGATCAATGTCAAGACTGCAATCTAATGCTATGAATGCCCAAAAATGGCCCAAGTTCAGTTTCTGGTTTTGGTTCAATTAACTAACTTCTTCCATAATTGCCACAACACTTTTTCTGAAGAGGAAAATCAGCTAGCGTTTCCCTTGTTGGGATTTTGCATGTGTACATGTTGAGTGAAGATTTGCACGTTCTCCCCATGTCAGCATGGGTTTCTGCCGGGTGCTCAGGTTTCCTTCCGTAGTCCAAAAGTGTGCAAGTTAGGTGGATTGGCCATGCTAAATTACTCAGTGTTCAGGGATATGTAGTTTAGCTGTGTTAGCCATGGGAAAGGGTAGGGGCATTGGTCTACGTGGAATGCTTTTTGGATGGTTAGTGTATACTTGCTAGGCCGAATGACCTGTTTCCACTCTGTGGGGATTCTATGTATAAAAAAAAAAATTAGATTGGGCTCGCCTGTGGTGTTCTCAATAATTGGATAATTTTGAATCTCACTGATTAAGCTAATATGAGAATAATAGCTAATTGGATGATTCTGCAATATTGAGGTAAAATTATTGCTGGAGCCAAGAAGACAGCTAAACCTGTTTTTTTTACATGGCCTGGTAATAATTAATCCTGAAATAAGGTGATAAAAGTTTTCACTTTCCTTTTATTGGTTTTTTCTATTTTTGTGATGAACAATACAGAAGGATCCAAGGGCGTATACAACTTAAGTAACTGCTCTGCATAAGTCCACAAAAAATCTGGAGTTTAGATGATTTTTGTATAACTCCACCAATTTGATTGTTTTTATCCTTTACAGTGGAGTGGAATGTTGTAGAAGAAAAAATAACCAAATTGTTGGTTGTTTGAATTATTAATCAAACCAAATAACGAGATAATAGCTTCACAACCTGCACAGTTGAGTTGCCTAAACAAATCAAAAATTACTTAGCAACTTCTGACTAAAATTGGCGTTAAGTATACATTAAGTAGTCCTTGCACTGATAGTCAACATCTTTCTACTTCAGTGTTCAGTTTTGGACAGCAAAATAATTAATCCTAGGTTAGTTGTAAATTTAAGATTGAAGGTTGGATAACAAAAGTTTACTGAATGTATTAAAGGATTATAAGTAAATGGCACGTGTCTGGAGTTAGATTATAGATCAGCCATGATCACGTTGATTGAATAAGCTCAAGTTGCCATTTGGGCTACACTTGTTCCTATGTTTCAAGTAACATGTTGATCTGTGAATTTTTGTGTTCCCCATTTCTCTTGTGACAGTTTCAGAAAATGGCATAGTTTAAAACTAAAACCCAGTGGTTTAAGAATTCAGTCCAATTAATAATTAATGAGGTTTTTAAATGTGCATGTTTCCCTAAACTATTCAGCAATCGCAAATTTAAACCACATGTTACTTCTCTCAACCTTCAACCCAAAAGATGTTTGCTTTCCACTTACTCTGATACGTACCTGCAAGAGAAAAGGGCAATAACTGAAAACTGAGTTAAAAATTAATTGTGATTTATGTTGAACTGCATGGTGTAAGACATGTAACTTTTGTCAAGTATTTGAAATGATTCTTTTTGTAATTAATGTGTTTTTGTTTTCAGATGTAATGGAAATTGCAAGCCCATTTGTTGTGCAATCCAAAGTTAGCAATGAGGAGGCCACCACCTCTGGAGTGAATGTGGAATGCCGAATATGTGGTGATAAGGCTTCAGGCTTTCATTATGGTGTACATGCATGTGAGGGTTGTAAGGTACTGTGCTACATTATGTCCTTAAAATGTAATGTTGTAGAATTGTTTCCTAAAATTTAATGACACGGTATTAAAACAGAAACTATTTACAATTTTTTGAATGTTGCATTAACGTTCAGATTAGTTAATGTTATAACATTCCTGTTTGAAATCCAAAATGCCAGATGGCTTGAAAATAAAACTTTACTGTTTTAGTTGCATTTTAAACACATGTGGTACAGTCTGTTCATAATTCAAATGATCTAAATAAAATTCCTAGTTTAAATTTTTTGAATTTATCATCAGCGATGGTTAATGAAACGATTAACTTCATTTTTAACACAAAAATCCTGAATTGTCAATAGGAAACTTCTATTGTTCATTCTTTTTTCCCAACATTGGAAGTCATATTATTAAATGCAAGCTCAGTGTCTCAAATTTGGCAATCCAAGAACCGGTGATGCCTGGACATCTGTTTTTAGGCTGCCATGCATTTATTTTCACTGTTATTAGATGATAAAAATAGTTTCCTGGCTTATCAGACTAGGTGCTGCGTTGACAAAATTACGTGCCGACTACTGTACCTTTCTTCCTACACACGGAGTGATCGGAGCAATCCTTGACCAGACCTGAGTCAGTCTAAACTGCCTCACCGCAAAACCCAGCATGGATGCAGTCCCGAGGTTGCGGGCTTTGAATTACTATGGCTGTGAGAAGAAATGCCAATTAGATTTTAGATTTTCTATAAGCAAAGCTTCAGTAAGTGCCCTATAGTATAGTTTGTCTCAGTTTCTCACTAATTCAATTTATATATTGTTATGTTGGCTTGATTCTTAAATTGTACAAGTCATGTGCAGCAGCTGAATATGTTTAGGATTTCCTACAGAGTCCTGACCTTAGTCCTGCCCCTGTAATCAGTAAAGTATAATAGGCAACAGTCCCTATAGACAGAGGAAAAATTGTACAGTGGCAATCTCAAAAGTATTATTCATACGCCTTTTATAATTCACTTGGGTGCAAATGACAGAATTTGGGTGTAATTCCAGGAAGGAAAATAAGAAAATGTGCCCTCCTACAGAATCCTAAAGTAATAAATTATTTAAATAAACTAAATTGTCTGGAAATCTAGTATTTGGAAGTACCAGTTGTCTGGATTGTTTTTTTTTTTGAGAAGACTAGTGTTTCCTTAGCAATGTAATTTTAGACCAGAACTTCAGAAATAGATGATACAGTATTTAAATAAGTTTTATGTTTTCAGGCAGATTATATCTACAGCATTTTCTGACTCTCATACTTGTGGTTAGGCATCCTAATACAATTCTACAATCCAGAAAAATCTAAAAACCAGGAATGATTTGTTCCTAATCATTCGACACCGGAGAGACTACAGTGTAGAGTGATATAAAGAGAATGCATGGAGCAGAATGGCATAAGACTTTGTCTGCTGTCTTTGAACTAGAATTGTAATGTTCAATTTAAAGGAATAGAAATTGCTTAATAGCTTCATAATTCCCGTATACCTTGATCAGAAAAATTAAGACATCTAATATTTTTCCCCTTTAAAAGAGGCAGTCAGTCCTTGTGTCCCAAGTTATTATTGAAAGAGAAATTCTGCATTGAATATGCGCTTCAACTTCAGATTTCCATATTAAAGTTGCACTGGAAACCGTAGGAGGTAGTCACTTACTTAACTTCGCATGCCATGCTTTATATGGAAATTAGATTAAAGGTAATCCGACCCTTTTGCTGTGAGCAGAATTTCTATAATACAATATAGATGTGACGAGTGCCATGGACAGTCTGTGCAAAATGTTGTCAAAAAATTGTTCAATATTTTTGTGCTAATTTATACTTTTTTTTGTCTTAACTATTGTAATTTAATTGATATTTTGGAGTGATTTCTGTGGTGCAATGGATCTGTATGAAACTTACTGAGATCTTACTTGCAGTATATTCTAAATCACTCTCGTGTGTGTGTGTGTGTGTGTGAGAGGCTTGGGGGATGGATGTGTGTGAAAATGCCACTCAATTTCTGCCAACAATTGACTCAATCAATTTTTGTTCTTTTAATTTTTTGATGAGTACTTTAGAATGAAATAAAGCAATTATAGAACACCTATGGTTCTAAGATGCTTTGAGCAAACTGTTTGCTTTGAAAACGTGACTTGGTTTGATCAGGTTTAGTTTGCCATTTATTTATTCTGTCATATTTTCTCCTTAATTCAGTTAACCAACCATTGATTATTGTAAATTCCAGGCGTGAAACATAACAGGTAAGTATGAGCAGTGTACTGCTTATGTAGGTTGAAAGTAACAGCAGTCTGCAATTTGACTGTAGACCAGGAAACGTCCAGGTTTGACCCCAGTCTTAACAGAATTTTTGAATCTAAGCTACAGAAACAGTTGGTACAGTTAGTGATTTAACTATAGCTTTCCTCTCATGCAAGTCGGGATAAAATGAAAATAGTTTCAGTCTCACTTGTGATTATTGTGATGCCCTGCAGGATTGAGTAGTTTGCTGAAAATCACTCAGCAGTCACATGAGCAATGTTGGGTATTAGTGGAAAATAGTGAGCATCCGTGGGTCTATATTCCAATCAGTCAATAACTTCAGCTCAAAACCAGGACAGAAGGATGGAAGGAAAGAATGCTCGCAAGGCCAGAGAGCCTACAGAATTATCATACATTTTGTCCGCTCCTCCTTTTTGAAAATTCCTATAATTTTGGCCTCTGTTTTTCTATTTCTCCTATAGGACATCCTTGAGACCAACTTCTGCTTATACTTTTGGCCCTGATTGGGTATTTCTAGTATTTTGTGTTGCTTTTTTTGATTTCCAGCACCCACAGTATCTCCTTTTTCCATCCTCATGACTTCTTTGGTTTGGGGTCTGTTTTACTCACGTATGTGATGTCTTGGCTGAATTTTTAACCTGGTGGTTAACCGGTTAAATGACACGTATTTTAAAATATAGTTGGATTAGATCGTAAAGGCAGCTTGGCAGCCAACTTTTTATTTGTATATTGGAGAATTTATCAAGCAGTTTGTCCATTTATTGAAGTCTGATTATGAAGTCTGGTGACATTTTGCTTTCTCTCAGCACAATTTATTTAAATAGTTAATTGTCATTATAATCATACAAATACTAAGTAGATCAATAGCTTAAGCACATAATCGTAAGCAGCCAATGTAAGCTGGTTAGCATTGTAAAGCCTTAAGGGCTGTTGTGGCACAGTGGTGGTGGCCTTATTTCTGGTTCAGGTTAATGTCTCATCTCAAGGTGTTGAGTCAGAGCGTGTCCAAACAGGTTGATTTTATTTGTTTTAAAAAAAAAAACTTTAGGTTTAGTTTTTGTTTCACTCTGGTCAGGTTGACTCCAGTGTCATAGTATAACTTCAGTTTTAGTGTTTCATGCAGACAATTAACAAAAATTCATCAAATTTAAGTGTATTATTGAGGTAAAGGGAGGAACAATGATAAAACCACAAGAGGTGTATACAAAATTAGTGAATTTGAGAATATAGTTCAGTTTTATGCAGCAAGGGGTTAGTTATAAATGCTATGAGCAGGAATAACCTAACTCATATGAATTAGAACAGATTGCTCAGCAAGGATAATTATATAATGGGGAGGGGGGCCGGCGGCGGCGCACATCTGGTAGTTTAATCCTTGGTCATCCATTTTGAGTTAGCAGGGTTCAACAGCAGAAGTGATTGAGTGCTTCAACTACTTCAGGTCTGAGAAGGAATCGGACTATAAGCGCAGTTTGCGTTGTTAATCAAACAATGGTAATTCCCATCATCCCTTGGGAGCTACTCCAATGAATCAGGCTAGTAGTAGATTAACAACAACAACAAGGAAGGGTCACTGGACCCGAAATGTTAACTCTGATTTTTTTTTCTTCACCGATGCTGCCAGACCTGCTGAGCTTTTCCAGCAACTCTGTTCTTGTTCCTGATTTACAGCATCTGCAGTTTTTTCAGTTTTTATTTAATAGATTAATCTGGGCAGATTCATCAATTCAAGACTATTGGGAAAATGTCAGAGGGCAACTGTTGTGTGTGAAATGAAACTCCAGCCAGGGTAGAATTTGGTGACAGAATTATCCAATGACCAAATAAGGTTGGTTAATTATAAATAAAATTGTTACAAAAAATGAGCGCTGGGAAAACTGATTTAGTGTTAGTAGTAAAAGGGTTTCAAAAACTCTTTTCCAGTTCTGTTTTGCATCATAGTAACTGTAACAAGGTCAGCCAGTGGACCACGTTGAATGAGTTCCCTGATTGGGCTGTTAATCTGCTCCAATCAGGGAACTCTGGCTGACAGATTATAAACAGGAGTGTTGGAGGTTCTGTTCACTTGAGTGCTGGCTGTGAGGAAGCTGAATCAGTGTCAAAGCACTCTTCTTATGTGAAGGGTGACTTGGTGATGGGATACCGGCTCATATAGAGTTATTTCAGTGGCAACGAGAGAAAAGTATGCTCTTGAAGAAATTTGCTTACAACAGTTGTCTTTGAGCTGGGGTAAGCATTTCTGACATCATGCCTTTGTTTGGCAAGCTTGACTCATTTGATCATGCCATCAAAGACTGGGCCCAGTATGTGGAAAGAAAGTGTTATTTCTTCTGGGCAGATAAAAAGGAAATGAGTAATCCTCCACACAGCTTGTGGACCCACAGCTTTTACGGTTATTAGGAGTTTAACTTTCCCTGAGGAACCAGGATATTAAAATCTTCCAGTTGATGGATTTAGTTAAGGGATATTATGATCCCAAGCCACTTCTAATTCTGAGATGCTATCGATTTTGCTTGACGGTTCGAGAATTGGGGAATCTGATTGGGATTTTGACCAGGTAAAAATGACAGGCAGAGTCATGTGACTTTGGTTTAACCCTTACCAAATGGTCTGTCAGCATTTCATTATGTAGGATTAATGATGTAACCATGCAAAAGTGTAGACTAGCTGAAGCCCAACTGGCCTTCAAACAGACTCTGCAACTGGTTTTATTATTGGAAAATGTGGCAAGTGGAGTTACGTTTTTACTTTGGCTGGAAAACTACTATGGAAACAAACCTGTTGGACTATAACCCGGTGGGGTGTGACTTCTAAAGAGGGCAAGACATTGCCGTCCATAGCTTCAGGCTGAAATCAGTGGTGGACTCTTGATACTAAGTGCATATAATTTCAAGTCGGATCACCATCTGGGAGACCAAGAAGCAAATACTGATGCGTTGAGCTGTCTCCCACTGGCCACTGGAAGAGTTTGTAATGGTTTTAAATTTTCTGGTCACACATTCATGGGCATGACTCTGTTACACGTCGGCTATTCAGGTCCTTTTGTGGGCTCAATGTTCTTATTGTGGACACCTACTAAAAATGGCTGAATGTGCGTAGAGTTTGTTGATGAAACATGGGAACAACGATATAAAAAATGCACATAGCTTTTGCAATACATGGACTTCTGGATGTTTTGGTCACAAAAAGTGGGCCATCATTTACTATCGGGCAATTTGAGCATTTCCTAAAATCGAATGATATTCTTCATAGGACAGCTCCATACCATCCATCGTTCAATGGTCTGGCAGAAGGAGCAGTCCAAACTTTGAAGGCAGGCTTAAAGAAACAGCCCACAGCTTCACTAGATACTGAACTGTCCTGGTTCTTGTTTTTGATTATTGGGCCACCCTTCATGCAACTCTAGGAAGGCTCTAGCAGAATTGTGAATGGGGAGAAGACACTGCACAAGGTTAAATCAGATCTTCCTGGACCTGGAGGAGAGGGTGAAATGGAATCGGGAACGCCAGTGCAGAACGGCAGACTCTGCCAAGTGAAAGAAGACCGTTTGGTGCAGGGACCACGGAAATGGCCCTGCATGGGTCAGAGGCATGGTTGACGTGAGGTCAGGTCCTGTGACATATAAAGTTTGGGTAGGAGAGACCGTCTTGAACAAGCAGGTCAACCATATGAAAGCTACAAACTCTCAAATGGTGCGGGATCAAAATGTGCCTAGCTCCTAGACTCTTTCCACTTGTTCTGGAACCTGTGGGTTCTCCCCCTCCGGCTTAGGCCAGAAGGTCTGTTCATGTGCTGGACTGTTCTATGCTCTGAGGTATTGGGTGTATAAGGAAGGCCAAATTTTAACATTTGGTAGAGTTTTTTTTGACTAGGTAACCAGGGTTGATGAGGGTAATCCATTTGACATGGCCTAGAACTCCAGAAGATTCCTCATGGCAGACAGTCAAAAAAGTAACTCCATGGGATCTAATGGCAAAGTAGCATGTTGGACCAAAAATTAGATGAGAGGCAGGTGGTAGAATGTCTGTGGCTGGACGTCTATTTGCACTGGGGTTCCACAGGACTTTGTGCTCAAAACCTTCAATGCCAGTGGTGTGGTGTCACCTGCCCTGACAGCCCCAGGTGCACCTGTGCACACTGTCACTGCAGAAGTCAGATCAGTCTTCCTGGAAGTAAACGCAAGGAAAGCAACGGGCCCAGATGGGATCCCCACATGAGCACTTAGATCCTGTGCCGATCAACTCGCGGAGGTAATTGCTGACATCTTCAACCTCTTCCTCTTACAAGCCAGAGTTCCCATCTGCTTCAAGAAGACCACCATCGTCACAGTACCTTTTTAAAAAAAAAAAAGTACATGCAATGTGCCTTAATGACTACTGCCCAGTGGCTCTGACCTCCACAATCATGAAGTGCTTCAAGAGGCTGGTCATGGCCCACATCATCTGTAGTCTCCCAGCCTGCCTCGATCCCCTACAATTTGCCTACTGATGCAACGGGTCACAGCGGATGCCATTTTCCTAGACCTGCACTCACTCATGGTACAGCTGGACAACAAGGACACCTACGTCAGACTCATGCACATCGACTACAGCTCTGCCTTCGACACCATTTATCCCCTCCAGATTGATCTCAAAACTGAAGACCTTGGTCTTGGCTCTGCTCTCTACAATTAGATCCTCTGCTTTCCGGTACACAGACCGCAGTCTGTGAAAACAACTGCACCTCCTCCACGATGACACTGAGCACTTGAACCCCCAGGGTTGCATCCTCAGCCTCATACTGTACACCCACGACTGTGTTACCGAATTCAGAATGAACACCATCTGCAAGTTTGCTGATGGCACCACTGATAAGATGGATATCTAACAACAATGAGTTGGAGTATAGAAAGGAGATAGAGGGTTTGGTGACATGCTTCAGTGAGAACAATCTCTCTCTCTCAAAGTCGGTAAAACTAAAGAACTAATCATTAACCTTTTCAGAAAGAAAGGAAGAGAACATGTCCCCATCCGTATCAACAGAGCAGAAGTGGAGCCCATCAAGTTCCTAGGAGTGATGATAACCGACAACTTGTGCTAGACTTCCCATGTAGATGTAATCATCAAGAAGGCACAACAACACCTCAGGTGGCTCAAGAAATTTTGGCACGTCCTTAAGGACCTTCACCAACTTTTACAGATGCGCCATTGAAATCTTAGTGCCTGGGTGTGTAACTGTCTGGTACAGCAACTGCTCTGACCTGGATTGTAAGAAACTACGTAAGGTTGTGTGCACAACCCATATCATCATGGAGGCCAAGTTTCCATCCATGGCCTCCCATTTACATGGCTTGTTGCTATGGAAAGGCTGCTAACATCATCAAAGACCCATTGGACCCCAGTAATGCTGTCCTGTAATTACTTGTCCGGCAGAAGATACAGAAGCTTGTGAACACACCAGCAGGTTCAGGAACAGCTTCTTCATGGCCGTTATTAGACGGATGAATGGACTCTAGCAAGATCAGCATTATTTGAAGTTAATGTTGATCTTGCCTCGCGCAGTCCCTGTGCACTGTATGTTGTATGGTTCTAAGTATGTTTTTCACCCATGATCTGTATGTCCTTGCTTATTACTGCCTGCTTGTACTGCTCGTAAGGAAAGCTTTTCATTGTACTTGTGTACACGTGACCGTAAATAAATAAAATATGGGCACTACCTTACTTTTAATCTATAACTGCTAGTTCTAGATCCTCCCAAAGCGGGTAATGTCCTTTTTATATCTACCCAGTCAAGTCCTTTCAGGATCTTATGTTTCAGTTAAATCACCTGACTCTTGACTCCAAAGGATATACAGCCTTTTCCTGTCTAGCCTTTCCTCAGGCAATCTACTCATTCCAGATATTGGTCTAGTAAATGTTCTCTGAGCTGCTTTCAATCATTGGCATCCTTCTGTAAGTACAGTGACTAGTACAATACAAAGTAATCCAGGTGTGGTCTCAGCAATGCTTTGTATAACTAAAGATAACTGCCCTACTCTTGCAAAAAATATAACATTCTATAGGCTTTCTTGATTACTTCCTGTACCTGCATACTAAACCTCTGATTCTTCCAGTAGGGCTCCCAGATCTCCCTGCGTCTTTTGTGTACTGCAAACACTCTCACCATTTTAGATAAATCCTTATTATTCTTTCTGCCAAAATGAGCACTTGCTCTTTTTCCCACATTGTACTCCATTTGGCAGATCTTTGCCCAGTCACTTAAACTAGCTATATCCCTTTGTATAGAATCATAAAATTCCTTCAGCAGGCCTCTCAGCCCATCGAGTCTGCACTGACCCTCCGAAGAGAATCCCACCCAGACTAACCCTCGTAAATCTGCAATTCCGGTAGATAATCCACTCAGCCTGCATGCCCCTGGACACTATGGGTGATTTTAGCATAATCACAATTTTGTACCATGGGAGGAAACCCACACAGTCATGGGCAGAGTGTGCAAACTCCACACAGACAGTTGCCCAAGGTTGGAATTAAACCTGGGTCCCTTGTGCTGTGAGGCAGTAGTGCTAACCACTGAGCCACCATGCTCATCCCGTTGTAGGCTCCTTACATACACTTCACGACTCACTTTTTTTACATATCTTTCTCTCAACAGCAAAATAAGCAAACATAACTTTAATGTCCTCATAAACTGTTTTATTTAAAGTGTAAAGAGTTGAGGCCCTAGCACCAACCCCTGCGGTATATCAATTCTGACAGCCTGAAAAAGACCCATTTTTCCTACTCTCTCAGCTGCCAGTTAGCAACATCTGCCAACAGGTTACCTCCTACACCATGAGCTTTTAATTTCTGCAATAACTTTTAATGTGGTACTTTATGAAATGCCTTCCAGAGCAGCAGGTTATGCTGGAACTGAATAAGAAGTGTATAAAACCATAGAACTTTATAAAACACGAGTTAGGCCAAAACTGGATACAATATTGTAGGAAGGATGTGATTGTCAAAGAGGATTACACTTTCCCAGAATGCTGCCTGCACCAGAGGGTTTGAGGTATGAAAAAAGATTGTATAGGCTGGGGTTGTCTTCAGTGGAGCAGCATAAGTTGAGTGAGGACCTGGTAGAGGTGTATCAGATTGAAGATCATAGATAAAATGGATAGGCAAGCATTTTATCCAATAGAGATATCAATAACCAGGGGTCGGGGTGGGCATAGATTTAACACGATAGAGAGGTTAAGAGGGAAGTTGAGAATTTTTTTTTTTTAACTTGGACGATATTGGGAGTCCAGAACTTGCTGCTTGAAATGGTGGTTGAGTCAGAAACTCATTGAAACATTTAAGCAGAATTTAGATACTTAATTACGTTGCTATAATGTCCAGGGCTATGGGCCGAATGCTGGAAAAGGGATTAATGAAGTCCAGTCTTTGACTGGTGCAGACATGATGGGCAGAATAGCCTCGTGCTGTAAATACCTGAGTTATTTCCTACTTTGTGGCAATGGCTACTTCAAAATCCATATATTCACTTTGGGCAACTGGTGGACTTGAAAGGGACTATATAAATGGAAGTCATTTTTCTTTTTAAAGTCTTACTCCATTGCTCAACAAAAGGGGGAAAACAGAAGAGCTCAGAATAGAAAATACAGGTCAATGAATTTAATGTTGATGCTGGGAAAGACTTATCGTTGAGGACAAATTAATTCTCATTTGGTGAAACAAGTGTTAACAAAATACAGCCAATGTTGCTTTATCGAACACAAATCACATATGACTAACCAGATTAAGTTCCATGAAGTAACAGTGGGAATTGATAGAGGTAGTGCAGTAAAGGTTCTTCGTGCAGAATTTCAAATCGAATAAACTGATGGCCTTCATTGTCTGAGTGTACCGATATTAAGGAGAGTTCATTGCGCTGTTTTGCTGCTAGCTGATGTTTGTGTGTTCTGATGGCTAGTTTCCTTCCTGCCTGTCCAATGTAATGTTTGTAGCTGTTGTTGCATGGTATTTTGTAAATCACATTCATTCTGCATGTTGCGGCCCATTCAGACAGTGAAGGGCGTCAGTTTTACAGGGACAAAGTAACCATAGTAGCCCAAGCCAAACATAGACATGCACAGGAATTCCTAGAGCATGGTTCTCCACCCATACTTCAATCAACAAACATATGGAATTGGACCTCGTATATAAATCCATACAGATCAAAACCAGAAATGACAGTACTTACCGTAACGGACCGGACAGTATAAATTCTAAGCGGAGTAGAATAACATCACTCCATCAGAGGCTCCACTGATGATGTCACTTAGCATGATGATGAAATGTCTGAACAAGAACAAGCCAGTTTGGCGAGCAAGTCAACAACCTTGTTAAAAGATTATTTCCTATCACTGGAGAGCCTGGGATTTGGATGTGGCCATAGAATAAGGGGTCTGCCCTCTCAGCAGAGATAAGAAGTTTCTTCACTTAGGGTTATGATTCTTGGATATATCTACCCCAGAGGACTATGAAACTAGGGCATTGAATATTCCAGGCCTGAGGTTAAGACCTTTTTGAGCACTAAGAAATTGAGCAGGGAAAGTAGAGCGCAAGCAGAGGGGAATCAATCATTATCTTACTGAATAATGGAGAAGCCATGAGGTCCATCCGGCCTGCCACTTAAAGTCTATTCTTAAGGTATAGCTAACAGTGAAATCCGAACCTTGCAGAAGAAAAGTGCCCATGTAGCCTTTTCTGTCTAAGTTAGTCTTAAATTCTATTTGATCAACTTATCTCTGAAAATTAGTTATCTTCATGTCTATATCCAGTTATCGTTTAGAAGTTCCTATGGAATCTGGTTTTATCATTCTTTCAGATAGTGTTTTATCTCTTAACTCTATGTGAAGAAGTTTATCCTCATACGAGATGCCAAAGAAAGGGGAAAGTGGCTGTAGCGCCATTAGAGATTGTGCCCAAGCATCTGCTACTAGAAGCCTGGGATCAAGTTACCAACGTGAGACTTTAGCTAATGTTTTGTGGTCAGTAGTGGTAGGGTGGGGGATGCTCCTTTCTAGTGCGGTCACAATACTCAATATAAAGTTGACTGTTCTGAACAACGTACCTGGCAAAACAAATATTTGTGTTCTGAATTAGTTTGTTTTTGTTATAAAATAGTTGATGTATCTTCAGGCCTAGAAATGAACAATTAATTGAGATGGAAAACCTGAGGATCAGGTTCTCTGTTTGAATTTCAATCGATTGAAATTCAATCGAAGAAAGAACTTCATACAGGAGTCTAAAATCTGCATTTGGAATTTCAATTAAGCACAGTTGGAGTATTCAGTGAATGTAGAAAACACAGAAATGTGTCTATATTGCTGGCTGGCATCCACGTGGAGCGGAGAAACAACAGAACGCTGAGTGTATCAAAGTCAGAGCATGTGCATGGACTGTCGCTCATTAGACTCCAAGATCAGTCACTTCTATCCACTAAGAATATCTCTGGTATAATAACAGGCCATTCAACGTGTGAATTTAGGCAAGTGTCAGGCTGTTTATTGAGAACATCACAGTCAAGTTAGGCATTCACTCAAGAATTTCTAGCAGGAGTCTCTCTTAGTGAGAAGTGATGGATGTTTGGTCACAAGACATGAATAGATTGATTACAACGTTCCCCTCCAAGCTGCATGCACAGCTGCTCTGACATTTCGAATATGCGATTGGCGTGCCGATGTGGATCACAGCATTGACTTCCGGTTCCAAAGGTTACTGTCGTGTATGGACTTGACGTCTGTGTAGATGGAGGAGGGAAGAATAAAGAATTATGAGCAATGTTCTGACTAATTTTTTTTCTTCTGCGCAGACCTCTGTGGTCCATATGCGGCTGGGGTCAGTGCTACGAACAGCTGCAGTACGCCAGTCATGGACCTTTGGAGTACAGTTTTGAGGGAAGTTTGGCTATGATGCAACTCTGAACCAAGTGGGGTTTGAATCCAGTCCTTCTGGTCCTGAGATAAGGACCCAACCACTGCACCACAAGGCTCACTTCGAATCAACTTAGTGGGAGACATTTCTGGTCTGGGTGGGACTTGAACCAAGACTTGCGCAATCACTGTGCCACAAGAGCAAACTGAGATATAACCGTCAGTGCAGTAAATACTGTTTTTCAGTGTTTGAGAATGTAAATAGTAGAGGCTGGTTCGATCCAGTGACTTCCGGGAGATGGACACTGCGCGCTGCCTCTGTGTCACCACTGCATGCGAATTTTGAAATGAGGAGTGAAAGCCTGGCTAATTTTCACTGCATTTACCCAAGATAACAATTTGTGGCATCCTTAACAAAGATCCTGCAAAGATAATTAAGGTAGTTCAAACTGAATCAAAATTGAATCATTCCTACTAGCAATAGCTCAGTTCAAGCAGTGCATTTCCTAACTGAGCAAGGCGGTAGTAGTCTTGATTAGAAACAAGATTAATTAAAAGCATTTTTTTCATGCGTATAATGCAATCATCAGATCAAATAGAAATCAGTAGAAAAAATTTAATACTTTTTGCCTTAGGTACAATATGAATGATATCAAATTTATTTCAGTAAACTGTAACTTAGTGAATAGGGTATGCTAGGAAACTGATGAAATTGCAAAAGAAAATTGATATACTGATCACTGAATTACATAGAAATTACAGCAAAGGAACTGACCATTCAATCCAGCTGTCCATGTTACTGCTTATCCTTCACTGAACAGTAGTCCTAATTGCCATACCAATATCCCATTTAAGAATCCAGTATATTCAGTTTTAGCTTGTGAGATTCATGATAGTGAGGTAGTCCATGTCATTGTGTTACAACCCTGTCACTACACCCAATGCACGTCTACTGACTCTGGCATTCTGTGAAGTTCCTTTTCGTTTCTCCCTTAAATGGTGCAGAGCCTTCTATTATTTCACATGCTGAAACTTCTCCCCTTCCAATTCTCTCTCCCTGTCCTCAATAAAATCACTTTTGAAAGCCGTCACTTTAGCTAAGCTTTCAGTTATTGTTCATAATCTTTCCCTTCTTCGCTCTGCCTAATAATCTATTTGAACCTCAGTTTAAAAAAAAACTGATTTCATACGGTGATCCGCAAAATCTGTATTTTAAATAAGTATTGCAGTTTTATTCAAACAAATGGAAGCTGCCAATACTTTCTGCTGAAGAAGCACTTGAAAGGAATCGTCTTAATAATATGTTTAGACCTGAGGTTAAATCCTTTTTGGACTCTAAGAAATTGAGTTTATGACCTGGAATTTCAATCATTAATCAGTTTTTTTCCAGTTGAAGCATTGTCTCTGTTAAATTCAAAAGTGCATTATGCCAACTTTGTTTTGGAATTTTTGGAGTATGGAAAGACGTGCACTTATCCAGGGGTTAGAATCGGTGAACTGCGGTGGGACAGAGCTGGGAGCAAGGAACTATGATTGGAATTGAGAAATAAAATGGGAAGGCACGGACACGTGTGGCATGGATTTTAGAGGAAACAGGAATGGGTAGAGTTACAGGCAACAGGAGGGAGATGGATAAACCAGTGCACCCTGATAGGCTAGAGGAGCATACCACTTAACCATCTTTGAAAAACAAAAGGCTTTTTTGTGTCAAGCTAGGAAACCTTAATATGATTTATGATTGCATGTAAAACAAACTTTTGAAGAATTTAAGCTGTATCCTGCTAATGGCAAGGATGCAGATATCCTTTAATGTGGGCACGAGAGTTTGGATTGGAGCTGCAGTAGAAATGGCCCCAGCGAGGCTTTGGATCAAGTAGACATTTAACAGTGACGAGATGACAAAAAAGGGCCATCTGTTAAACCAGTTTTTCACGGGTGTTGTGGCAAGAGATGGGAGCTAAAGAACTCCAGCGTTAGTACGCAAGTTGAGATTCTCATACGGCAGTTGATTAGCTGAGTTGACTGGATAGCTGGTTTGCAACACCGAGTGATGCCTACACTGTGGGTGCAATTTCTGCATTCACTCAAGCTGCCACGTATGTCCCATCTTCTCAGACTCATTCCTAGCCATAGTGAGCCCCTGGTTAAATGCACCACCAATCGGTCCTGTAAGACTATGGTGACTTTACCTTAGTTTAACTTTTCCATCTCGCGATAAAGTAATAGAAATAATTGATAGTTCCAGGAGACACGTGTATACATCAAATATGGAAAATATTTTGTTGCTCTTATTAATTCTTTGGAGTTTCAAAATGAGGTTGTTCTGTTGTACTCTTGAGTGGTAAAGTAAAATGTTAATATTTATAAAAAAGTTAATAACTTTGTAAGATAAGGAATAAAATATTGTCCAAGCCAGCATTTTATTTAATCATTAAATGTGTATTTATTTATCTCGTACTCTGATTTGACATCCTATTTGTCTCATTGCTTAGATTAAAACTAAGCTTAAAATTTGGCTTCCAGGGTTTCTTTCGAAGAACAATTCGTATGAAGCTCAAGTATGAGAAATGTGATCGTAACTGTAAGATCCAGAAAAAGAACAGGAATAAGTGCCAGCATTGTCGTTTCCAGAAGTGCTTGGCATTAGGGATGTCACATAACGGTGAGTAAATGTTGCTGAAACAAACAAATGAAAATGTAAGATGTAATACGTTGACAGGCTTCATGGCTTTCCAATGTAGAAATATAACATTTTATAAGCTATTGTATTAATACACCTTATTTTGTTTAGGTTGTGCTTTACAAGCATCTGATATGACAAAAAAATGCTAAGAACTGATTATTAATATAAGCAATTGATAATTTGTCACTTCATTTCTGATACGCTCCGGTTACTTGCTTCAGTTATTTATTCTCATTGGTTCCCTTTTTGAATTAGTCCTGTCTTTAAAAATGATTGAGCCCATTGTATCATACTTGCCAGGGAAGCCCAGGTTTAGCCTTGATCTCTGATGAGTTAATTGTGCCTGACTGATCTGATCTGATTTTGAAAAAAGAATTGGCTCACTGTACCCACGTTTTGGATGGAGGAAAGTCAGCCAATGTTTCTTATCCTGATCACCATCAGAAGAGGAAAAAGAAACACAAAGAAAAATCAATTAGGCAAGTTTTGCTTTTAAAGAGGCAAAAACTCGGATTTAACTGTAAACTCTATTTTCACGTTTTTTGAATAACGCTGCCTTGCCTGTTCTTGTGGCTGTCTCAGACCCCTTGGCATTTTGGAGAATAGTGGGGAGCTCTTGATTTTAAGCATTTGTTTTTCAACCAATGTCACCATGGTTAACATTGAATGCGTTAGTTCACTCTTTGCTGGTTTTAAGGATTGGACGTAATTTGGCTATTATTGTTTTCCTAAGCAAACTGAGACACTGAAGTACTGTGTTGATCTCTATCATTTCTTCCTCCTTGGTATGTCTTTTAATGTTTCCAAAACTCATCTGTCTATGTTAAATCTTGGTAGTGCATGCAAAGCTATTGTTCTTGATCATTCTTTCCTGCTATTTCTGGAATTGATGAGATGACAGCCATGAAGAACAGTATGAATGCTGATTCTTGCATATTAGGGGAAGAATGAAAGGTTACTTGGTTTACACTTGTCAAGAACTGTCTGTTTTCAATTTATGCTAATAACTTTGCAGACTATACTGCTATACAAAATTTCAATGATACTTGTTGAAAATAGAATCTCTATTCATGGACCTGCCTAATAATAAATAATTTAAATTTAAGCTAATTTTATACTTAACCAAAATGAAGTGAATTTTTAGCCAATTATAACTTTGTTTTCTGTGGTAATAGCCATCAGATTTGGCCGAATGCCTGAAGCGGAGAAGAAAAAGCTAGTTGCGGGACTTCTAGCTAGTGAAGCAACAGTTCAAAACCCAGTAATAGCTGATCTAAAATCACTGGCGAAACGCGTCTACGATGCATATCTAAAGAACTTCAATATGACTAAGAAAAAGGCACGAGATATTCTAAGTGGAAAGGCTGCCAAGGACCCTGTAAGTAAAAGGAGTTTCAAAATGAAGTTGTTCTGTTGTTCTCTTGAGTGGTAAAGTAAAATGTTAATATTTATAAATAACTTAATAACTTGGTAAGATAAGGAATAAAATATTGTCCAAGCTAGCATTTTATTTAATCATTAAATGTTGCTGCTGTGCTTCGAATTTTGTGATCAATGTAGGGGCTCCCCCAACATAACTACACTACGGTTCTCCCAACATTGGTTGCACCTCCTTAAGAAACAGGAGCAGAACAGAGCAGTTAAATGGTGCAGTTCCAATTCTTTGGCTATTCCAAAGTTCTTTTCGGCCAGTGAAGTACAGAAACCGGTTTTGTTTACGCAGTTTACGCGTTGAGATAGCGAAATGTCCCCTAGCTGCTAAATAGAGGTTTAATCAAATAAAACTGAATGCTGAGCCAAAGGAGGCTGCATTAGAGGTGGTGAAAAGTTCTGTCAACAAGGTGGCTTTTAAAAAGAGTCTTTAAAGGAGAAATTGAAGTGATGAAATAGAAAAGTTAAAGTGAATTAGAAAACACACATTCCAGATGACTGACCACCAAAAGTGAGGCAAAGAGAGGAGAGGGTGCATAACAAGACAGTCTATTGAATAGAGGGAAGCAGCATTATTGTGGAGATCAAGAGATAGAGAGGGGTAAATCATAATTCTCATTATGGTTAAATTCCTATTTGAATGTAGCTATGAGCCAGTTTAGATTGCCAGAGGCAGAGACGACAGTTGAATGGATTTTTGCATAATTGGATATGGACCGTCTGAGTTTTGAATGAACTGTGGGATAGGAACTGAAGAATGCGGGAGGTAAGGAGTAACAAGCAGAAGCAACAGAACAGAGTTTGAATTCTAATGGCAGCACTGTTCGTAATGTTTGAGGGAATAAAGTTGTCAGTAGTAATATAAAACTGGGATTTCTGAAGTGTTGTAGTCGGCTCCTCACAAAACGTATAAGTTTGAGCTTCAAATTATTTTTGAGGCAAGGAGGGTATCTTTCCGTAGGTCACCTGACCATGTTTGAGAATCGTAATCTCTTTTGGTTTAATTGTCAAAGCTCTTGTTTCGAAATTACTAAATGATACAAGAACTCCCTGAGGTACTATTTGATTCTCGAGTTTGCTTACTACATGCTGTTAGTAGATTCCAAGCCAGTTGTAAACGTTAAAATCGAGTTGCATACCTCCTCTTCTGTGGAGAGAGGTTATTGGCTGGCTGATTCTTACTCTTGCTGTCTCATCTCACAGATATTATGATATTTTCTAATGAACCTGCGCAGAGATATTATTACATACCTCTGGAGCAGGTAGGACTTAATATAAAATATTAAATATCCACTTCATCATGTCCGCATCACCTTTTTTATTCCTTTACTGTACATTTTTGGAGACTCATGAAACCTAGTTGCCACATCTATGAAGAGCAGGATGAAAATGTTTATTCCAAATCAAGTCCACAGCTACTGCTTAATCAAAGATCACAGGCTGTGACCGTGTTCTGCTATATTTTTTACATATCATGTTTATCTCTTTGATGGGCTGAATGGCCTCTTTCCATGCTGTAGGGATTCCGTGATTCTTTCAGACAATGCAGCAACCGTTTCAAGAGCCACTTCCTTTAGGAGCCTCGGGTGCTGGTCAGCAGGTCCAGGAGACTTGTTTATCTTTAGTCTGATTAGATTTCCTTGTACTTTTTGTCAGATAATTGTGATTATTTTAAATCCCTCCTCCTTTGCCTCATGGTTTTTACTATTTTTGGAATGCTTTTTGTAGCTTCTATTGTGAGAATAATCACAAAATACTTTTTCAAAGTCTGTGCTGAATTGTTTTTCTCCCCATTATTAGTTTCTCTGGCCTCGCCCTCTAAGTGACCAATGCTTGCTTTAGCTTACTCTCTTCCTTTATTTATACAAGTAGAAGCTTCTACTGGCAGATTTTCTAGTTAAGTTTTTGTTACATTCCAATTTCTCCCATTTCACTAGCTTTTTACTTAACCTTTGGTTTCTAAAGTTTTCCCGATCTTCAGGGCTAACACGAATCTTTGCAGCATGGTACATCTTTGAATTGATGCTGTTCTTTAATTTGGTTAGTTAGTCATAGTATTATGCATTTTTTTTCAAGATTTTTATCTCAATGGAATTTATCTTTGAGAGTTATGAAATTTCTCCTTCAGTGCTGCCTTCCACAGCTTCTCTACTGTCGTCTTTTAAACTATTTTCCTATTCTGTTTTAGCCAACTCTGCTCCATTCCCATATAATTGCCTTTCTCTAAGTTTGAGACATTAGTTGCAGACGTACGTTTCTCACCTTTAACCTGAATGTGAAATTCATCATTTACTGATCACTGTTATTTAGAGGATTCATTTCGGCTAATCATATCTTTTTTTGTACATTTACTAGGTGTAAAATACCTTATTTCCTGTTTGGTTCCAGTAGACATAGTTTCATTGGACAGTCTCAAAGACATTCATGTGAATTTATCGTCCATGCTGCTTGTGCCAATTTGATCTTCCAAATGAATATTAAAATCTCTTGGATTACTCTAATACCATTCTCACAAGCTCCCATTATTTATTGTTTTATACTCTGTCCTGTCACCTAGCTACTGTCAAGTACCTATAAAGGATTCCCACCATTGATTTATTTTCCTTTGCTATTTCTTCACTCCACCCCAAACTGTTTCCTCAGCCTGAATGTTTGAATCAAGATAATTTCTCACCACTAGACTGATTTTATCCATTATTAACAGATCCATTCACTTCTTGGTCCTTTCTTCCTGTCTTTCCAAAAAATAAAATACTCCTAAATGTTCACGTCCCAGTAATAATCACTTTACAATCTTGTATGATATAATAGCTGTTATATCATATACATTTACTTCTATTAGTGTTATCAGATCATTCTTGTTAAGAATGCTGTATGGATTCAGATAAAGACCCTTTGATTTTGTCTTTCTACCAATTTTTCCTTACTCTGACCCAATTTCTGGATGCATTCTTGTTTTTGTATACGCTGTCCTTTCTTGTCATACTCTGTCTGACATTATTTATGTCACAATCCTGCACAAATGCCTTGCTCCCCCGCCCACCCGCAACTTCGCTTTGCCCTTACCTACTATTTAGCTCGGAGCTTAACATAGCTCTAACTACACGATTCACCAATACACTGGTCCCATTATGGTTCAGGTGAAGGCCATGCCAAAGGTGCAACTCCCTTTCTCCTCAGTCCTGGTGCCAGTGTCCCATGAATCAAAACCCCATGTGTTCCCCATCAATCTTTGAGCCATACATTCAGCTCTCAAATTCTATTTCACTCGCACCAAGTATTGGTCAAATAGTAATCCTTTATCTTTGTGGTCCTACTTTTTAATTTAGTCTCTAACTGCTTATGCTCTTTCAGCAAAATCTTTCTTTATCCTGCTTATCTAACTGATACTTAGTTGGATCATGACAACTGGATCCCTTCCCTCCCACTCAAAGTCCCTCTCATTTGCTGAAGAGAAATCTTTAACCCTGGGACTATAATTACATCAGAACCCAGCGATCCAAGGGCCATTCCCTAGAGCTGCCCTCTCTCAAGTTTGCTCAGTGACCTGTATAAGGCAGCTGGTGAGAGACTCAAAGAAGTCATTCTCCAAAATGGAATGAAACAATGGCAAGTGTCGACATAACCCGAACTGTTTATACCTACTGGGAGGAAGTCATAACTTTGTAACAAGCCAACATAGCCCATTTCCATTAAAGATGTGAATATAGAAATTTGTGATGGAAACAAAATATGCAGATGTGGGATTTTTAAAATAACGTAATTATTTTCAGAAAGAATGGAGGTGTATCATTTGAACAGAAAGTATTGTTCCTGGATTTTCTCTCAATTTAGTGGAAAGCAAAGAACGACACACTTTTTTTGTTTGAGATTCAGCAAGTAACTTGCAAAAAGAAAGTGGAGGAAAAGTTAGGCCACCTTTGTGGCATGAACTACCACTGCGGTTTTGAAGACTTTTTCGATCACTTCAAAACTAAGTTACAACTTAATAGTGAAGGTACTAGGAGTACAGTTCATTCAAAATCAAAATATGATATCAGCTGTATTTTTGAGCAGTCCTAACTTGGAATGATGTTAACTATGTAATAATACATTACTTGTACTTGCATTGAACTGTAATCTGGCTTGCCTTTTCATATTAGTGCTTTGAATTTTTATCCATTGCCCAGAAACGAGGCCTTCAATCGAATCTAAAAGCATTTCTCTCAAAGTGAATTATTAGGTGTTCATTCATCTGCAAATTGCTTAGCCCAAAGACTGGAATAGTTGTAAACACGTAGATTTGATAAATGCAACCCCCTTGCCTTCCCTGACCTCGTCACAAACTAATTTTAAAAAATCTAGGTTCTTAGTCTGTTTATTGATGTTTTTCCCCTAATTTCAAAAAGGTACATTTTGCTGTTACTGAAAAATAATTACGTGTAAGATTTTTTTTCTCCAGAATTAAGCCTCTGGGTTGAGAGGAAATAGATTTGCTTATGTTCATGTTTCATTTTGTATCTTTCAAAAATGTCTTGAATATTTAATGTGCATTAAATTATTTTGACATGAATGAAATGATATGTTTTTTAAATTCATTCATGGGTTGTAAGCATTGCTGGCTAGGCCAGCATTTACCCCAATGCCCTAGTTGCCCAGAGGGCAGTTAAGAATCAACTACATTGTGAATCTGGAGTCACATTTAGGCCAGACCGGTTAAGGGTGGCTGATTTCCTTCCCTTAAGGACACTAATGAACCAGATGGGATTTTCTGACAGTTAATGGTGGTTTCACAATCATCATTTGCCTCAGTTCTAGATTTTCTTTTTGACTTTAATTCTAATTCCACCATCAGCCAAGGTGAGATTCAAAACCAGGTTCCCAGAACTATTCCTGGGTTACCTGTAAGTATGTGGTACTGCCATTTTGTGCTCAGCCAAAATTTCTAAACCAGCATTGGGATGAACGAAATCTTTATTGATCGGTGTTAGTCAGTAGACCAGGGGAATTTCCTGCTTGTCTAAAAATCCCAAAGAGCCTTCAACATCTATTTGAAAGCATATCATCTAAAATACAGCCCCTCAGCCTCCTGTAACAACAGAGGCTGGCCTGGATTATGTACTAAACTCTGAAGAGGATCTGGAATGTGCAACAGCCTGATTGAGATGGAAAGGTGTTAGTAAAAGTCAGATAAATAGAAGTATTAATTTCAATTTAGTACTTCTCTAAAGTCAACATTGAGGCTTTATACCTACACCTTTTTAGTATTGAAATTAAACTATGCCCAAAAGAGGAAGAAACTTAACACTGTTATTAAATTCTCCTTTCAACAATACCACATCATTGTCACAATCACAAACCATTAAAGATACAGAATCTGATTTAGGCGTTTGTATAAATAGATCATCAGTGTATTTTGTCTTGTACAATAATTGAATCCTTTTGTAGTAGTTTGGCATGTTAGAATGCTGAATGAAGTTTAGTAAATATACTGTTTAAAATTATTTTTTGGAACATCTTTTTGTACTGGATTTTGTATGTGAACATTTTCAGAGAGCAGAAGAGAGGACGACCATGGAATCCATTAAGAAGGTCATTGACCTCTTTTTCTTTATTTTCTCCCCCCTCATGCCTGAATAGTTAGGAGAAAAACATGAGGAACAAATCAATGCCCACCCATGTGGTCTATGTTGAAACTAGCAGAGTAATACTAACTGGCTGAAATTTGACCATTACTGAACACATTTTGGAAAATTGGCAATATTGGATATTATGTGCATATTTGTGTTTTTGGGACCTGATCAGGTATACCCTAGAACTTTGTGGAAAGCTAGGAAAGTGATTGCTGGGCCCCTTGCTGAAATATTTGAATCATCGATAGCCACAGATGAGGTGCCGGAACACTGGAGGTTCACTAATGTGGTGCCACTATTTAAGAAAGGTGATAAGGAAAAGCCAGGGACCCAAACGTGGGTGAGCCTGTCATCAGTGGTGGGCAAGTTGTTGGAGGGTATCCTGAGGGATAGGATTTACATGTATTTGGAAAGGCAAGGATCGATTAGGGATAGTCAACATGGCTTTGTGTGGGGGAAATCATGTCTCACTAACTTGAGTTTTTGAAGAAGTTTCGAAGAGGATGGATGAGGGCAGGGCGGTGGATGTGATCTTTATGGACTTTAGTAAGGTATTCAACAAGGTTCCTCGTGGTAGACTAGTTAGCAAGGTTAGATCACATGGAATGCAGGCAGAACTAGCCATTTGGATACAGAACTGGCTCAAAGGTGGGTGACAGAGGGTGGTGGTGGACAGTTGCTTTTCAGAGTGGAGGCCTCTGAACAGTGGTGTGCCGCAAGGATCAGTGCTGGGTCCACTGCTTTTTGTCATTTATAAAAATGTTTTGGATGTGAACATAGGATGTATGATTAGTAAGTTTGCAGAAGAAACCAAAATTGATGGTGTAGTGAACAGTGAACAAGGTTACCTGAGAGTACAATGGGATCTTGATCAGATGGGCTGAGGAGTGGTGCGTGGAGTTTAAATTAGATAACTGTAAAGTGCTGCATTTTGGAAAGGCAAATCAGGGCAGGACTCATACACCGTAATGGTAAGGTCCTGGGGAGTGTTGCTGAACAAAGCGACCTTGGAGTGCAGGTTCATAGTTCCTTGAAAGTGGAGTTGCGGGTCGACAGGATAGTGAAGAAGGCATTTAGTATGCTGGCCTTTATTGGTCAGTGCGTTGAGTGTAGAAGTTGGGACGTAATGTGGCTGTACAGGACAATGGTGAGGCTAATTTTAGAATACTGTGTGCAATCCTGGCCTCCCTGCTTGGAACGATGTTGTGAAACTTGAAAGGGTTCAGAAAAGATTTACAAGGATGTTGCCAGGGTTCGAGGGTTTGAGCTATAGGGAGAAGCTGAAATAGGCTGGGGCTGTCTTCCCTAGAGTGTAAGAGGTTGAGGGGAGACCTTCTGGAAATTTGTAAAATCACCAGGTGTGTAGATAGGGTGAAAAGCCAAGGTCTTTTCCCCAGGGTAACAAAGTCCAAAACTAGAAGACATCGGTTTAAGGTGAGAGGGGAATGATTTAAAAGGGACCTAAGGGGCAGCTTTTTCGAGCAAGTGTTGGTACATGTGTGGAATGAGCTGCCAGAAGAAGTGGTAGAGGCTGTTACAGTTGCAACATTTAAAGGCATTTAGAAGGGTGTATGAACAGCAAGGGTTTCGAGGGATGTGGGCCAAATGCTGGCAAATGAGACTAGATTAATTTAGGATATCTGGTCAGCATGGACGAGTTGGACTGAAGGGACAGTTTCCATGCTGTACAGCTCTATGACTTGGCAATAGCCTGTTATACTCCTGTACTAGAGGTAATAGTTAGAACAGAAATTTTTACTTAAAAATGCTAGAGAAGGCAGGGCAGAGGCACTAGGTGAATTATTCCCGCAGAAGGCCAGTGCAAACACCAGAAGCCAAATGGCTTCCATCTGTGCTGTAATCATTCTTTATTTCTGTGACACATGATACTTAATGGTGTCTGCACTGTTTACAGCTTTAAATTTCTCTTTTCAGTAGCCTTTGGCTACTCCAAAGCTGAATATAATTTAAAAATCAGACTAATAATTTTTTTTCCCATTTTAGTTTTGGTTTCCAGTACTGATTTATTTGCTAGGCGATTTTAATTCACTTTAAATGCTCTACCATTAAGAATTAGAAAGCTAAAGTGTTGGGATTTTTGCACGTTTCCAGTTGATGTACAGCAGAGACATCTGGTGGCTATAAATGGTACTGTGTGTATCTTCTAACTGTAATGCAAGTATGTAATTTGTGAATAGGAAGTTTCAGCTCAATGATTTGAGACTCTGGTGTACTGGAAGATTAAAATTATGCTCTCTCACTATAAAATTATGCCCTTGTGCTAAAATTCCTTCAGTGCCTCACTTCATACGACACTGCAATTTTCTCAAGCTTATAGTTCCTTTGAGCTGTCCATTCCAGATTCCATCTTCACTACCCAGCCCTATGTCACATGACTAATTGTAGAAATCGGCAGAAGCCAAGTTTGCTGTATTTTTTGTAATATTTTCTACTTCTCTCTGTCATACTAATGGTTAATACTTTGACTGAATGTTGGTCACCTTACATTTTCCAGAAACAGCGTTTCACTTTGTTGGGAAAGAAGTACTTTTGTGAATTGAAATGATAGTTTTCAGTGAGCAAAAGTGAAAGTCAAAAAGAAAAAGAGAAAAGACACAACACAGGTGACTCGGGCACATGAATCTGAGAACACGTGGCTCGTTAGGAGTCACTGATTACGTGTGACTAACCACAAGTTGGAGAGAAAGCAGTATTGCACAGAAGGATTGTGATGCATGGAGGGTAGAGTGGGGCTGAGATGAAGAAGGATTTTCTCCCATCAGTTTTAGCTTGCAGCTAGTGCTGTAACTCCAGCCTTGTGCACTACCAGTGTGGTATTTCCCACATGAAGGAAACAAATGGTAGTAGTGAATTGAAGTGTTAGTGTTTATACTGGTCAACTTCCATACTCCTGGCTAGCTGAATAAAATGGTACATTGCCATTAAGTTGTGGAAATAGTTTTGTATCTTTAATTATATATAGAATTAGAATTGTAGAAAATCATCACGTTTGCTTTCAATTGACCTTCTGACTTTGTGGTGGAAAAGGTGCTACATGAATTGACATTATAATTGTCAGTAAGTAAAGTGAACGTCAAAGCTGATTCTCCAAACAAAGTCTAATTTGCAATTTTCTTTCCTGATTGCAGCCTTTTGTGATTCATGACATGGAGACTCTCTGGCAGGCTGAGAAAAACCTAGTTTGGAAACAATCAGTAAATGGAATTCCAAACAAAGAGATTGCAGTTCATGTCTTCCATCGTTGCCAGTGTACAACTGTTGAAACAGTACGAGAGCTCACTGAGTTTGCCAAGTGCATCCCTGAATTCTTAAAGCTATACCTGAATGACCAGGTGACATTGTTAAAATATGGTGTACATGAAGCTATTTTTGCCATGTTGGCATCAATTATGAATAAGGATGGTCTTCTTGTGGCTAATGGAAATGGGTTTGTAACTCGTGAATTCCTGAGGAGCCTACGCAAACCATTTGGTGAAATTATGGAACCCAAGTTTGAGTTTGCAGTGAAATTCAATGCTTTGGAACTGGATGATAGTGATTTGGCTCTCTTTGTGGCTGCCATTATTTTATGTGGAGGTAAGGAACTAAACTTTTATCAATGGAAGCACTAACTCTTCTTACTACAGAGAATCATGGGATAGTAGGGCTCAGAAACAGCAATACAGCTATTGCCGCAACCCAGCACTTTCATCTTTTCGTTCCTGCAATTATTTGTCTTTCAAGTATCTCTCCAATTCAGTTTTCATAATTGTTGTTCAGGCTGGTAGTCGATGCAGATTATTACGCAGTGCATTCCAAATTATAATCATTCATTACATAATCAGGAAAGGTATTCCTCATATTGTCTCTGGTTCTTTTGCTAATCACTGTCCACTCTGACTTATGGTTATTGGCATATTAGCTATTAGAAAACGTCTCCTTAAATATGAAAAATAGTAGTGGGCCATAAGGCCCCTCAGAACTGCTCCACTATCCACTAAGATTGTGGCTGAACTTCGACATAAGCCCCATGTTTCTACCCTATCTTGCATCCCGCTATTCCCTTGGTGCTCAAAAATGTGTCCTATGTGGTGAATAGCCAGGTCTTTTTTCCCCAGAGTGGGGGAGTCTGAGACTAGAGGGCATAGGTTTAAGGCGAGAAGGGGAAGATTTAAAAAGGACCTGAAGGGTAACACGCAGAGGGTGATACGTCTATGGAACGAGCTGCCAGAAGAAGTGGTAGCGCTGGATACAATTACAACGTTTGAAGGGCATCTAGATTGGTATTTGAATAGGAGGGGTTCAGTGGGGTTCTGGCAAATGGAACTAGGTCAGATTGGGATGTCTGCTTGGTGTGGATGAGTTGGACCGAAGGTTCTGTTTCCACGCTGTCAATCTCTATGACTGTCAGCCATGAAATATATCCATGGACCACTTCTCAAAAGTACATAATGGTGGCAGGCAAATTTGCCCCTGAAATCCCCAAAACACCAAGGACGTTTTGATCATGGGGGTGACCGATCAGAAGAGTTGGCCTCTTAAGTAGAACAGGCAGAATCTCTGAGTGATTTTTAAAAAAAAAATTGCTGGAAAAACTCAGCAAGTCTGTCAGCAGCTGTGCAGAGAAAGCAGAGTTAACATTTTGAGTCCAGTGACCTTTTTTCAGAATTCTTGTATGAGGTGATCAGTGTCTTGTCTTTATCAGTTAATGACACACAATGGGATTTCCCTGTACCATTTCCCATTATATCAATGTCATCTGACTGCTTTCCTCTTGCTGAACCATTATCTTTTACTTGATATCTTAATTTAACCCCTTATTGTATAGCCTGTCTCTGTGTTCATGCTGAGGATTGGCTTTTATTCCACAGTACTTATTTCCATGACTTTGGGGTCTTTTGTCTACCATTCATTCCCGTTGGAGGGTATTCTCGTGCCACCCCCACCCTCGGCTTTATTCCCAGGTGTTTTCCATGGGGCTGTGAGATACCTCTTAATGTTCCATCTTGTCACAATTTTCCCCATGTTACCCATATATCTAGCTCTCTCTTTCTTTTCTCTCCTGTTTTTAGCATTTTGGAGCAGTGGTCTTTGCTCATAGACTCTCTTATGGGTGGAGGAATAGGGTCATTTTCTTCAGCACCTCTGTCCACAATCAGTCCACCTATATGTAGGGAGTCTTATTGGGTCCTGATGTATTTCCCCAAGATAGCACCTCAGTTTGACTGAAAAGTTCACCTACTGCTGAGAGAGAGGTGATTAAGATGCTTCCCAGAGGGAATTGAAGTGCCTTTTTTTAAAATAGTTCCCCATTTGGTTCATATAAAGTGACTATTTGCTTGACCTCAAAGAAAGTGCATTTATAGTGCAGTGCAGTTCTCGATCACCACCTTGGGGAACTTCTCAGTCCTCGATTAGTTAGGACTGTATATACACCAAATACTCGCACTGTATTTGGTATCCCATTATGATCATTGGAAATGTGTCATTCTTGGTGCATTGGCACCATAAACAGGGGCTGTCAGCTTTGCTGTCTGGTATCTTGGCTGTCCTCTTCCTGCTCCTCTGACACATTATCACAGCTGTTCCCAACACCACCTACTGCATATAATATACTCTGATTTGCTTTATTGCTTGCATTAGTCTGTTTATTTTATTCCAGTGAGGACAATGCTCACCCTTTTTGATTCTGATTTAAGCTGGTTTTCCTTAACCAGACACTGATGGGTCAGCACTCTGCCTTTTTGGTTCTTTTGTCCCCAATAGCAGGATGACTGTCTTTTAAGTAGATTTTGGGTGCACTCATCCACCTTCTTAGTTCAGTGGATGATTTGATCCCATTGCTCGTTAAGAGGTATCTTTTTCCCTACTCCATCCAATTGTGTGCAGTTGTATCTTTAGTATGACAGTGCCAATTTTGTTGCTTACTAAAATAACGTGTTTTGTTAATAACCCCTTGTTTGGTTTAGACGTTTAATGTGCACAATCAGCAACTAAGACTCCCAAATTATTGTTTGCACAAATCATGTTTGTTTGACATTTAAGAAGAAACTTGCATTCAGTGCAACTTGTACTCACTAGTCCACTTGTGTGAGGTTGCCTGGGCTTGTTTGAAATTCAGGACAAAGGGAGTAATCAGTTCTCTCCTTCCTGTCTTCAGGTAGTTGATCAGTCCATTTCATCTTGACCTAGCTAGATATCCTCCTGGAGCTCTGTTCCTTATACGTTGTTCAGTGTTTGCTACCTGCATGAATGGCTGTGGAAAGGCAGAGCTTGCCTTCTCATTGCTCACTGGCTAGTTTTGTCTTAGTAACCTCAAGTTTTTGAGCATCTTACAAAACTAGTTTCTGATCTACCGCCTCACATGATTAACAAAACAATAATCTCATCTCTGCCAACTTTGGTTTCCAAGCAACCAGCCCCATTTGGCATATTTGTTATAAATTTAATAATAACGTTTAACCACACCAGTTTAATGTTCAACCGGATCTAGAGCACCGGCTTGCAGGTTTTTGTATGTTCAGTTTATTTAACAATAGCACAGTTGCACCATATTATAGGCTCAGAATCAAGATAACCAGACCTTGGGTGTTAAAGATCACTTAAACTTTGATTGAAAACAATTGTCATGCCGTTAATGGGATCAGTTGAACTCCAAATTACACACATTCAGCATACCCTCCTCTTCAGACACTTGTTTCTTTATCTCAGTTGTTATTTATGTACATCATTATCATTTATGTGGTAATGGGAAAAGCAAGGGCAATGTTTACAATGTTTTCCCTATGTATTAGGGTTTAAAATTAGAGAACACAGATTTAATCTCACCTTAAACAAAAACTCATATCTGTTCATTACTGTGGGTGTCATGAATCTTTGAAACTCTTCCCAAGAGTGCAGTGGAGGCAGAGGTATTGAATATTTGTAAGACAGAGATCAATAGATGAGTGACTAAATATGGTACCCGAGTTTATCTGGATAAACGGGAGTGTAGAGTTGAGGTCACAATTAGATCAGTCATGATTTTACTGAATAGTGCAGCAGTTTAAGTGACTATATGCTCAGCTCCAAAGTTAGATGTATGTGTAGCTGACTCCTTTATTCTGAGACAAATGACCTTACACTAGACTCTCCAGTCAGCAGAAATAGTCTCTCAGAATCCATCCTGTAAATATTTTTAAGAATTATATGTTTCCGAGGTTGTTTACTCGATCTGAACCCCTCATGATTCATGTTAGGTAAGTTACTTCAGAAGATTCCGAGTGGTAAGATATACATGCATTTGGAAAGACCGGGTTTGATTAGGAGTAGTCAGCATGGCTTTGTGCATGGGAGATCATGCCTCTCAAATTTGTTAGAGTTCTTTTGAAGGTGGTTGAGGGCAGGGCAGTAGAAGTAGTCTGTATGGATTTCAAGAAGGCCTTTGATAAAGTTCCACATGGTAGGCTGCTCTGGAAGGTTAGATCGCATGAAATCCAGGTAGAGCTGGTAAATTGGATACACAATTGGCTTGATGGTAGGAGTAATAATGAAAGGATGCTTTTCGGACTCGAGGCCTGTGACTAGTAGTGTGCCTCGGGTTGGTGCTGGGCCCATTGCTGTTTGTTATCTATATCAGTGATTTGGATGAGAATGTACAAGGCTTGATTAGTACGTTTGCAGATGACACTAAAATAGGCAGTATCGTGGACAGTGAGGAAGGTTATCAGAAATTGCAGCAGGATCTTGATCAGCTTGGGAAGTGAGCTGAGAAATGGCAAATGGAGTTTAACATAGACAAGTGTGAGGTGTTGCATTTTGGAATGTCAAATCCAGGTAGGAGTTTCATGGTGAATGGTAGGGCCTTAAGGAGTGTAGTAGAACAGAGGGGCCGTGGAGTTCCGGTGCACGGTTCTCTGTATTTGGAGTCAGGTAGACAGGGCAGTGAAGAAGGCTTTTGGCACATTGGCCTTCATCAGTCAGGACATTGAGTATAGAAGTTGGGAAGTTATGGTGCAGTTGTACAGGATGTTGGTGAGGCCGCACTTGGAGTATTGGGTTCAGTTTTGGTCACCTTTGCTATAAGAAGGATGTTATTAAACTGGAAAGAGTGCAGGAGAAATTTACAAGGATGTTGCCAGGACTCAAGGGACTGAGTTATCGGGAGAGGTTGGACAAGCTAGGACTTTTTTCTTTAGAGCGTAGGATACTGAGGTGGGGGGGTGGGGGCGGAAGTCTTATGGAAGTATATATGATCATGAGAGACATGGATAGTGTGAAAGCACTCAGTCTTTTTCCCACAGTTGGGCAATCAAGGATTAGAGGGCATCGGTTTAAGATAGGAGGGGAAATAATACATGGAAATCTGAAGGGCAACTTTTTTTTTTTTACAGAGGGTGATACACATATGGAATGAACTGCCAGTGGAAGTGGTTGAGGCGGGTACATTAACAACATTTAAAAGATGTTTGGACAAAGATATGGATAAGAAGGATTTGGGCCGAGTGCAGGGAAGTGGGGTTAGCGTGGATGGACATTTTGGTTGGCATGGACCAGTTTGGGCTGAAAGGCCTGTTCCCTTGCTGTATGATTCTGTGCCTCTATATGGTTTTAAATACTCCTGTCATATCTCTGCTTAGTAGTTTCAATGTCTTCAGTTCATCACTAATCCCTGAAGCTATTGCAGTAAATTTGTTCTGTTCTGTACCCTCTCTTAAAGCTTTCAGGTCCATCCAAAAAGATAGTGTCTGGAATTGGAAACAGAAGTTCAGTTGTGAAAGAATGAGGTTGCATCTTGTATATTTTGTGCTTTTGTATTCTGTGCCTTTGTTTACAAAGTCCTGCGTCCATAAGACCATGAGGAATAGGAACACGGGTAGGTTGTTCAGCCCCTTGAGCCTGCGTGGCCGTTTAGTAGGATCATGGCTGATCCAACATTCCTCACATCCACTTTCTTGCCCTTTCTCTGTAACCCTTAATTCCCTTACTGATCAAGAATCTGTATACTTCTGCTTTAAATATACAGAAGGAATTTTCCCACACAGCTCAAAGACACACTTTCCTGTCTGAGAAGGAATTCCATATCATCTCCATTTTTAAATTGGTGCCCCTTTTTATTCTGAGATTATACTATCTGGTCCTAGGCTCTCCTGAGTGTGGAAACATCCTCTCAGAATTTACCCTGTCAGGCCCCTTTTAAATTCTTATATTTTTCAATAGATTACCTGTTATTCTTCTAAACTCCAGTGAGTAGAGTCTCGACCCATTTAACCTTGACTCATAAAACAAAACATCCATACAGAGATCATCTGAGTGGGCCTTCTCTGAACTGCTTCCAATTAAATAGGTGCCTTCCCTTTAAATAAAGGGACGAAAACTGCTGTCAGTACTCCAGATGCAGTCTCACCAGCTCCTGGTACAGATGGAGTAAGAATTCCCTACTTATGTCATCCAAAGCTTTGAAGTAAGGGCAACTTCGTGATTATCTGCTGCATCTGTGTGTTAATTTTGTGTTTCATGCCGAAGTCCCTTTGTGTTGCAGTTCTGCAGGTTTTCTGAGTCAGAGACGTACACCTCAGAAACAGACCCTTCGGTCCAACTCATCCATGCTGACCAGGTTTTCTAATCTGAATTAGGCGTATTTGCCTGCATTTGGCCCATATCCCTCTAAATCTTCCCTATTGATGTACTTGTTTAAATGTTGTAACTGTACTTGCGTCTACCATTTCCTCTCGCAGCACGGTCCTTACACACAACATCCTCTGTGTGGAAAACGTTGTCCCTTCAGTCCCTTTTTTAAGTCTTCCCCTCTCATCTTAAACCTATGCCCTCTAGTTTTGGAACACCTACCCTGGGGAAAAGACCTTGTCAATCCCTCATGATTTTATAAACCTATACCTCTCAGCCTCCTACACCTCGGGGAAAATGGTCCCAGCCTGTCCAGCCTCTCCTTATAACTGGGAGTCTTAAAACATGGAAACAGACACTTTGGTCCAGTCAGTCCATGACGACCATAATCCCGAACTAAACTAATCCCACCAGCCTGCACTTGGCCCATATTCCTCCAAACATTTCTTTTTCATACGCTTATCATGAGCCACTGTAATTTTTTTTTAAAAATTGCCCCCAAGTCTTTTTTTGTTTTTTGAAAATCTTTCTCCTCTCACCTATCCCCCCTAGTCTTGAAATCACCCACCATAGGGAAAAACACCTGTCGTTCACCTTATCTATACCCCTCATCATTTTGTTAACCTCTGTAAGGTCACCCCTCGATCACCTACACTCTAGTAAAAGAATATTTGCGCTGTCGGGAGAGGCTGAATAGGCTGCAGCTGTTTTCGCTGGAGTGTCCGAGGCTGAGGGAACCGTGTAAAAGTTTATAAAATGGTGAGGGGCACGGATAGGGTAAATAGTCAATATATTCCCCAGGGTAGGAAGTCCAAAATTAGAGGGCATTGGTTCAAGGTGAATGGGGAAGGATTTAAAAAGGTATAATGTTTTCACACGGGGTGGCACGGGTATAGAATGAACTGGTAGAGGAAGTGGTGGGGGTTGATACAATTACAAGGGTTTAGAGTGATATGGGCCAAATGCTGGAAAATGGGACTAGATTGATTTAGGATATCTGGTCAGCATGAATGAGTTGGACCAGAGTGTGTTTCCATGATGTGTATCTCTGACTCTGTCCAGCCTCTCCCCATAACTCAAACCCTCCAATCTCTGTAACAGCCATGTAAACCTTTTCTACACCCTTTCTGGTTTAATAACATTCTTCCTATAGCAGAGCAACCAGAATTGCACACAGAACTCCACAGTGGCCTCACTGATGTCTTGTATAGTCACAACGTGATGTCCCAATTCCAATACTCAGTGCTGTGACTGATGTAGGCAAGCATTCAACACCCTGACTACCTATGACACCACCTTCAATGAACTATTTACCTGCATCCCTAGGTGTTTCTGTTCCACATGCAAGTCCTGCCCTGTTTTGTCTTATCAAAATGAAACACCTCGTATTTATCCAAATTAAGCACTATCTGCCACTCCTTGGCCTATTGGACAGCTGATCAAGATTTTGTTGTACTCTTGGATAACCATCTTCACTGTCCGCTGTACAACCAATTTTGGTGTCATCCATAAACTTGCTAACCATTCCTCCTACATTCTCATCCAAATTAGTCACATAAATGACAAATAAGTGGACCCAGCAATGATTCTTGCAGCACACCGCTGGCCACAGGCCTCCAGTCCAAACAACAACCCTCTACCACCACCCTCTTGTTTTCTGCCATCAAGCCAGTTTTGTGTCCAGTTGGCTAGCTCTCCCTGGATTCCATGTGATCTAACCTTACTAACCAGTCTACCATGCAGAATCTTGTCGAAGGCCTTGTTAAATTCTGTCTAAACAACATCTATCACCCTGCCTTTGTTTATTATCTTGGTCATCTGTTTTAAATGTTCAAACAAGTTTGTGAGACACATTCCCATGCACAAGATCTCTAATCGGTCCTTGGCTTTCCAAATGCATGTCCATCCTGTCTGTCACTATCCCCTCCAACAACTAACCCACTATTGATGTGAGGCTCACTGGCCTTTGGTTCTCTTGCTTTCCTTGCAGCTGCCTTAAATAGGGGCACAACATTAGCCACCCTGTAGCCTTCCAGCACCTCACCTGTGGCTGTCGATGATATAAATATCTCTGCTAGGTGCCCTGCGATTGCTTTCCACAGCTTCCCACAATGTCCTTGTATACACCTGATCAGGTCCTAGGTATTTATTTATTCTTGTGTTTTAGGAGATCCAGGACCCACCTCTTCTGTAATGTGGACTCTTTTGAAGCCTCCACTGTTTGTTTATTTCCCCAAGTTCCCTAGCTTCCATATCTTTCACCACAGAAAATACTGATGCAAACTATTCATTCAGTATCTCGCCCATCTCCTAATGGTTCCACACTCGGATGACCTCTTTGATCTTTAAGGTGCCCTGTTTTCTCCCTAGTTACTTTCTTGCCCTTAATATACTTGTAGGATCTGTTTGGGTTCTCTTTCACCTTTATCTCCCAAAGCTGTTCATGTTCCCTTTTTTTTTTTTTGCCCTCCTGATTGTCCTCTTAGGCGAACTCCCACTCCCATTCCCCCTCCCCTTATACTCCTGAAGGGATTCACTTGATCTCAGCTGTCTGTATCTGATGTATGCCTCCTTTCTGTTGACAAGAGCCTCAATATTTCTAGTTACGAAGTGTTCCCTACCTCTGTCAGCCTTGCCCTTCACACTAACAGGAGCAAACTGTCTTTGAACTCTCATTACCTGTTTTTGAAAACCTCCTGCTTGTCAGTCTTTCTGCCTATTTTTGTGTTGTCTGCAAATGTGTTTACGGTACATTCACTCCTTTCCTCTGTAAACAGTAGCGATCCCAGCATTGATCCTTAGGGAACTCCACTGGCTGCAGGTTACCTACCTGGAAAACAATTCCTTTACCTCACTTGCTGCTTCCTGCCCATTAGCCAATTCTGTATTTTATGTCAATATGTAACACCATGGGCTTGCATCATGTCACTTAACCTTTTTATGAGCTATCTTGTCAACCATGTTCTGGAAGTCTATATAACACATCTGCTGGGTTCCCCCTCTCCATGTTTGTTGAGACTTCCTCGAAAAGCTCTAATAAGTTAATCAGACATGATTTCCCTTTTTCATCAAATGGCGACTCTGCTTGATTAGGTTATGATTTTCTGAATGTGCTGCAATTAATTCTTTAATAATTGACTCCATTTCTTTTCCCAACAAAAGATGTTAGGCTAATGTGCCTACAGTTAAACACTTCTTGCCTCCCTCCCTTTTTGAATAGAGATGCCGCATTGGCGGCTTTCAAATCCTCCAGTGCTCTTTCAGAATCCAATGAGTTTTGAAGAATTATAATCATTGCATCTGTTATCTCTGTAGCTACTTTGTAACATGCATAACAGCATGGACAGGGGAAAATATCTGTTCAACCTCTCTGCCATATCCTTGTTCCCCATAACTTTCTCCCCAGATTTAGTTTTGAAGGGGCCTATGTTCGCTTTGACCTATCTGTTCCTTGTATATTTAAATTAGCTCTTACTGTCAGTTTTTATTTTCTTCGCTAATTTACCCTCATTTATTTTCTCTCTTTAGTATCTTTTTAGCCTCCTTTTACTGCATTCTGAATTTGTCCCAGTCTTTAGGGCTGTCACTGTTTTTTTGCTTCCTTTGTTTTGTCTTTTAACTTAATACTCCCCTTAACTTCCTTGTTTTGGCCATGGTTAGTTTATCCTGCTTTTTAGAATCTTTCCTCCTCCCTGGCATATGTTTTTACTGAGAATCATGACTTATCTCCTTAAATATCTACCACTGCTTGCTTAGTGCCTTTTCTTTAATCCATCCACCCAGTCCACTTTTAGTTAACGCTTTCCTCATTTCGTTGTAGTTCTCTTTATTTAAGTTAAAGACAGGTGTTTCTGACCCAAGTTTCTCAACTCAAACCAAATCATAAATTCATCATGTTACAATCATTACTTCCTAGGGGAAGTATCCTTATTACCCATTACTAGATAGACTATTCTTGGTTGGCTCCATGACACACTGCTACAGGAAACTGCCCCTAATGCACTCTCCACAATTGTTGATGTAGCTACCCTTTCTAACTTGATTAACCTGTAGGCTTTGCTAACTCCTGCCATTGGTAAATACTGTTACACCATTTGTCTGAATCAGGTGGGACTTGAATTGGACCTTCTGGCATAGAGTTAGGGACACTACTACTGTGTTGTAAGAGCTGTGTGAAGCCAGTTCTCAAATACAGAGTTTAATGGCCATTAACTCTTGTCAATTAACTCTGGAGTTGTTCTGTTTGACTCTTAAAGAACTTGTATTTTAACATATGAGTTTAGTGTTGAACCGCAACACGTGATTTATTTACGGCTTGAGCCACGAGCTGATTTCAAAGCTTTGACTTTGAGTCATAGTCATAGAGCATGGAATCGGACCCTTCAGTCCATGCCAAACATAGTCCCACCTGCCTACTCCTGGCCCATATCCCTCCTATTCATGAACTTATCCAGATGTCTTTTATTATTGTACCCACTTCTTCCACTTCTTTTGGAAGTTCATTCCATACATAAACAACCCTACCCTCAGTGTTTTTTAAAAAAAAATTGCCCCTCGTCTCTTTTTTTTAAAATCTCTCTCATGTTAAAAATGTGCCCCCATTCTTGAAATCCGCCATCCTAGGGAAAAGACAACTGTCATTAACTCTATCCACACCCTTCATTATTTTATAAACTTCTATGTGGTCACCTCTCAACCTCCTATGCTCCAGTGTAAGAACTCCCAACCTATCCAGCCTTTCTTCGTAACACAAACCATAAAAGTTATTTAATTATCACAGTGTATATTAGCCACCAACTACTTGTACAATGTTTGTTTAAAAAATACAGTCTTGTTATCTTACAAATATTATTTTTCACTGACTTTGAAGATGAGCTGGAGGTAATATTCTGATATTTATTAATCTGAAAGAGGCAAGTGTATTTTTAATGTAAAGGTTTTTCAAGGTGAAAGGTTAGATGCAAAATAGTTGAAAACACAAGCTTCAAGCAGTATAACTGCACTGAAAATTAGTGTGAGGGCAGCGTAATAAAGCTGAGAGTTGTATATATCCCAAGCTGTAAACAATGCAGTTTGAGTACTGATGTTAGATGTTAATTGTTTGGAAATAAACACAGGTAATGATGAATCTGGAGTAGCAAAACTGGTGGAAGCATCTTTAGTTCTGGCTGTAGTATATGTGATGATATCCATTACCACAGAGAACCACCTCAGTATGTTTTCACACTACAGTGCTACTGACAGTGAATGGCTTTCTAACTGGGTCAGGTTTACCTGCCTATGCAGTCAGAACAATTTTTTCCCAATTTTCACACTAGCACCAACCCACCCCCAAACAACAGTCTGCAGACGGAACATTGAAACGTCATAACCATTTCCTTTTGATGAGAAATTTTGCACAGTACTTTTTCCATTGATAGAAATACATTTTCTGTTCCCTTTTCCAATCTCACTGGAGCCTCTGGACAAGCAGAGGAGGAGGAAACAATCAACAAGACTCTTTCTTCTGATCATTATTCCTGAACCCTTATTAGATATATTTGAGTGTGCAAAGGAAGCTTGTCTTAGAGTCATACAGTGCGAAAACAGACCCTTCAGTCCAACCAGTCCATGCCTTGTTGCTTAATTCCCTACAATTGGATAGGCTGGAAAAGTCACTGTTAGTTACCTGAAAAATGCATGCTTGAGTATTGTACCAGAAGTCTGACTAAGTTTGAAGTTTGTCTTGTTACAATTTGGGCATCTTGGTGTTTGTGAGATCAGTAATTAACTCTTATGAGTCTGATAGGGAAAACTGATTTAACAGTGTAAATACAATCACCTGGCTGCCATTTTCTTAGTTTTGACTGTTAATTCCAATGGTGTCCTGTTTGATTTTCTAGACACCCTTCACATAGGGCACAAAAAAAAATCCAAGATTTAGTTCGGTCCACATGAGAAGACCAAGAGCCAGCACTCATCCCTCAGCGATGCAGTTGGCTGAGGTTTATGTTAATGTTTAGCGAACTTGTTGCTTCAAAAGCTATCTCAGTAAACCACCACTTGACATCATTTTAAACATCACCTATGCCCCACCTTACTTGTATTGCATGCTGCCATCAAAGGGAATCAATTATGTGTAAAATACAGTCAGCATGTGCCTTCTGCACTTTTAGTTTCTAGCCTGTATATTTTAACTTTCAGTTTCAGGAAGTTGTTCTGAAATTCGAACTAGTAGTCTCCTTTTTGCTTTATCCTGTCTTCTGGATGTGGGAGGGGAAGGAGAGAAACAGACTAATGAAAAGGGTAAAGGAATAAGGTGAAAAACCACTGTTCTTGAGCACAACAGAGCAATCAGCCCCGATCCAAAAAAGTGCTAACAAATTATTTTTTCCTTCTTTCAATATAGACCGTCCTGGGCTAATGAGTGTAAAACAGATTGAAGAGATGCAAGACAGTATTCTTCAAGCTTTGAGCCTACATTTGCAAACCAACCATCCAGATTCTCAATACCTCTTCCCAAAGCTTCTCCAGAAAATGGCTGACTTGCGCCAGCTAGTAACTGAGAATGCGCAACTTGTCCAGAAAATTAAGAAAACTGAAGCAGCCACTTCCTTGCATCCCCTGCTACAGGAGATCTACAAAGACATGTATTGACAAACATTGCACATTCAGTATATAGCTTAATTTTTGCAACCCCTCCCTCCACAACCAAAACTTAATATGGCTCCATTGAATTCTCACCAAAATAAGTCTGTGCAAGATACATAAAATATCTGTAACTATACACTCCTTTTAATCTTCTTTCCTTCAGTTGGCTGGTTGCAGCTAACTCAATTTGAAGTCAGCAGAACAAACTATATTGAGTAAACCAGAAAATTGTAGGAATGCATACACATTTACAACACTACTGACTTATTGCAATAAATAATTTTTTGTAATTTACACTCTTACAGTACTAAAACCTTCAATTGGTAAATGCAACCTTATTCATAATGAAAATTTGATTAACAATCCAATGGTACAAAGCATGCTGAGCCCGATAGTATACAACCCCTTTGCTGGTCTTAATTTCTGATAAAATTAAAGAGTGTGGAAGTTTCATAAACTGCTGCAATGAATGTGGGTTATACGGCATGACAGTCTGTAGTAGGAAGGAACATATTCCAAAAAGTATTTAGTTAAGAACATGCATAAATTTACAGGGCTAGCCATTAATTCTTCCTGATGTGGCATTTTTGGAGTTGGAAGTTTACCACCTTTCAAAAGGAGTATGTGTGAAACACAGATTTTTGCCAAAAGAAAGAAGACCTTAGATAAATGCAATTCTTCCTTCATTGGAGAACTTAATTCAAGTTTCCCAAGTCACTTCTTTCGCACTGCTTATCAAATTCTTTTGAAGATGCATTCATAAGTTCCCTGTTGAGGAGTAAAATGTCAGATTTGGAGGAATCGGAATCCTTGCTCAACAATTCACAGATGCTATCTGTCGTAGGCTTGGTGTCCTGGACTGTTTGTAGGAGCATTCTTTCCTTGTGCCAAAATGCACCCAAGTAGGTTCACCGGGGTGAGTGAAGAATCTTTAATGAACCTTTCTATCTACATCATTGAAGACTTCTAGGCTGAAAGAATTTCTTTATAAACTTGAGTAAAATATTACCGCAAATAGAAGCCATTAAATTATTTTAATGTTTTTCTAATTAGTATTAAAGTCTCTGGTTGAGCAGAGGTGCCTTAATTGCCAAATCTGTGTTTTATCTTTTCATTGTTAATTTGGTATAACTTGGTTTTAGGGTCATGTGGCACGGTGGTAGCATCCCTGGATTCAAGCCCAACCTGCACTGGAGATGTTCTTGCAACATGTTCATACTGATTGATAAAGATATTTTACACGCTCATGGGACATTGATATACCCTATCAGTTCTACTCTGTGTGCTGCCTCTGAATGGTACACAGGATGCAACCAGATTTATTCTCTTCTCATTTCTATATTGTAGCAGCTTTTTAGAAAGATGTTTTGCATAACTGTATTAACGATTTTGCCCGATCAGTCCAGAATTGCTAAAGGCAAGAGTTTTAGAATTTCATTCTCCGTAGCCATTTTAACAAGGATTATTCAAGTAATTTGATAGTACAATTGGAACAAGGATGGTAGAGCAATAGGTTTCTGATTACCTGCCAAACCCCACCCTCAGCTACTGCACTGCTATTGATACCTGTCAATACAAAATTGTTATATTCAAATAAAAAGACCATATTGGAAATACACAGCAGCCCATCTTCATTTGAAGAGAGAAAAAAATGAAATAAATTGCAATCATGGGTCCCTTGAAATGTTATCTACTTTTCAGACCCTGGTGGACTTGCTTTTCATTTTTGGTTTTATCTAAGATTTCTGGTCTTTGTTATTTTGTTACTAACATCGTCATACCAGAAAAATTCATGCAGCCAAGTGTCTCCAAATTAAAGCTCGTAGTAAATTTAATTCAGTGCAAAGGGATGCCAAGTACTGGATAGTCTATGCATTAGACATTAAGTAATACAGGTAAAGCCATAAGTGGAAATTCTTCCCTCTGTTCACACAATGTACAGTATTACAGTTTTATGATTATATTTTACATTCATTTGTAAATTTGACTTAAGGGTTATAATTTTAGAATTATTTTATTGCTAGTTTCTCTTGAAGGGAAGCTGGAAAGGTTTCTGGTGTGTCTGGCTGGTGCTCAGAGTTGGAGATGCTTTCTGGAATTGGCTGTCAGTTCAGTTATTGTGCAACATAGACTGAGCAGGAGTTGATTGGTTGACCAATGGGCTGTGCTGCAGGACATAATGAAGACTGACGCATAACCAGTTCTGGATCTTAAAACTGGGAAGTGCATTTGCAGGGGACTTTGTAATGTTGAGACATGATTAAATCATGGAACCCAAATCCAGAAATGAGTTTTGCTGCTGTTTGTTTCAAATAGATGTGAATTTTGTTTATTTTGTTCTGTTAATTTTTATCTGTTTTCCTGTTGATGCTGTTAGATTTTGTTTTAAATGTTTTATTTGTTTGCCAATGTTTTCTTCTGGTTATTTCCCAAATATATTCCCTCTCTTCTGTGGGTATTGTTCCAAGGGTATTAGGTACCCACCACTACTTTCTGCAATCAGCTCGTCATTTTTATTTCATGCAAGCCTTGATTGCGATGGTTTGACCAGAGGATACTTCGAAGCTGAGGCCACTGCTCTGCTAACTTAATGTCCACATTACCCTCCAACAGGAGTACTGGATGGATATCATGAGTGAGGAATACCTTATTTAAGTCATCCCTTCAAATCCTGATGTTATTGAGGTCAATTTCCAATCCACTCCACTTCACTTGAGATCACCAAGCTCTTCCCCTCAGGATAACAGCTTGCCTACAGATAAAAATATTTAAGATGACAAAGTATGCCGCAGTTCTTTTCAGGATTCAAATTTGACCATTTGAAGATTGAACCTAGTGTCTACAAGGCTTATCACTATGTAAAGTACAGAAATGTAGAAGTGTCCTTATGATAATTTCTATTCTATGGGACCAATGTCAGTGAGCAGTAAAATAGGTAGAAGGAAGGAATGAGCAACCAATAGCGCAGTGTATTCTTAAATCACCAACCGTGACATTTGCAGGGGGACCTATATATTTAGTGTGCAGTGGTGGATTTATTTGATCAAGACAGGATTTAACTACCAAATGCTGTTTTCCGTTAGACGTTGGCCACGTATCATTAATAATTAAGTAGGAGCAAATTACTACAGATGCTGGAGTCTGAACTGAAAACAAAAAATGCTGGAGATCATAGTGGGTCAGGCAGCATCCATGGAGAGAAAGCAAGCTAATTTTTTTGAAGTCTAGACGACTCTTCATCAGATGAAGAGCCGTCTAGACTCAAAGTTAGCTTGCTTTCTCTCCGTGGATGCTGACCGACCTGCTGTGATCTCGAACATTATATAACTGCTTACTTTACACGATTGATATCATTGTATTGTTCACAATAAATTGAGCGTTTTACCACCTAATTCATATTCAACACTAACTGATTCTGCAGGAGGATTCCTGGAAAATATGAATGCAGATTCTCACCAATAAAAGTAATTACTGTAATCAAAGAAAGCTGACAGATGTTTAAAAAATCTTTAGCTGAAGTGACATTCAGATTTTTAAAAGTCGCATTAATTGACTTAATGATTTGCTATTGACTGACAAATATAAGCAGTTAAGCAAGGAAGAATTGTTTGCCTATTCATGAGCTGAAGAATAGTGTAAGGATTGGTGAAAAAATAATGGAAGCTAAACATTGATTAGCCTGTCGTATTAGTAATCATAGTTTTTCTCAAATCTTTACATGGAAATTCTCTGGAAAGAGCTGCGTGCAATTAAATGCATGAGAAAATAACATCTGTGGTTTTCTTGTGATGTACCTACCCAATCGTTTTTTTTAAAATTGAAGATCTTTAATTTCTAATGATCCATTCCAAATGTAAAGTTCTGAAAGAAACCAGGATGAATTATTCACATTATTAGTATTTTACCACTCCATTTTTGCACTGTGTGGCATCCTGTTAAGAAATCAAGCATATTTGCTGAATATCACTTGTTGGCAATAAACAACTAATTGATAGCAGGGTAGAAAAATGGGGACTATAAAAGAAAACAAAGTCTGAAATTGATTTATGCACTTTTTAACTCTGCTTCAGACTCTGATTTTATTTGTGCATAAGTGCTCTCCAGGTGCGTTACCAATGATATTTGTCTTTGAATTGTCTGTTACATTCTTAAACTGAAAGCGATCTTCCACCAACTTTTTTGTACAAATGTAATGAGCCAATGCAATGATTACAAAAGGCAACTGGGAAAAGGATTTGCGTTTTAAGTCTAATAGACTCTAATACTAATTTAAATAAGTATCAATTATTAGTTTTTGAACTATATAGTTATAACCTTTTTTAAATCATTTTGTTTGGTATTACTAGAATATTCTATGTGGAAGATGCAATAAATAAGCTCTATCATGTATGTTTTGCTAAGCTAATGCATTTTTTAGACTCTTGTCTTGTTAAAGATTGTCTTTCTGTCACCTAAACAGAGTGCCTCTGTTTGGTTAATGTGGTTCTTTTGTTAATAAGATTATTTACTTTCATTTACTTCTGTAATATAGGCTGTGCACTACCTGGTCATTGTGGTTCTAACGTTGTGCTGTTTGCACTGATAGTATTTTTGTACTAAAAGAGCTTCTTTTAAAAACTCTGGTGTAAAGATGTGTTTTATATTGGAACCCAGAAATGTTTAAAAACTGTTAATAACCAATACAGCTCTTTCCTAGTGATCTGTGGAAGCTGAGCTAAAATCACACACACCGTTTACACAGAGATTGTCTGCAACTATTCCATCTTACTAGCAGAAGAACATTATCAGAGATGAGGGGACCAGGACATTACCCTTAAATATAGTAATAAAACTGAACAAGTGTTACCTCTTTCAGTCCTATTTTTTGCACCAGGAGTTTTCTGGTGTAGTCGCTATACACTTCGCTGGCTATGTCTGTCATTGAAACACTAGAAAACAAAAATATGTATTTCTGGCCATGGAGTTGAAAATACATCACTTGTGACCTGCATGTCATTTAGCTTTTCCAGATCAACAGTGGAGTGTCAGATGCAGGTGTACACATTGACAGTTGCGCAGTTTAAATAGTTGTATTTCTGTCTTACAATGGAAGACAACATTTTGTAGTCTCTTTGTCGTTTTATTTTAATCGGAGTACTTGGCATGACATGTTCTTGTAATTATGACAGATAATTGTACATTTGCACTTTTCCCTGGTTTTAAATCCACATGGACATCTGAATAGATGGGATATAACCTCAATATAGTACCTGCAGGAAACAGACAGGAGTGTCTACTCAGGGCTTTAAAGCACTGTGCCATAATTTGGAATTATTTCAGTACCATAATTTCATTTGTTTATTTTATTACGCAGACAAGACTTCCTTTATTTACATAGTTACTGTGACCATTATCAGGTTACAAGGTATGCCTATATTCTATGTTCAGAGGTTAGGCACTAAGTTAGTTATTACCGCTATAGGAAAGGATGTCATTATGGTTGAACAAAACAAATGAGGGTTGGTGCCTGGACATGCAAGGTGCTTTATTCATCCATTCATGTTATAATAACACTGATGTCTCAAAATAGATATGGGCGACATTTTTGTGTCCCATCTCAGGACAATAAGGTATTTTGATACTGTATGTAGCTTGTGTGTTATAAATGCCCTAATAAGCATGAAATATATTTCAAAGTAAAAGCTGGAAAAAAATTAAATGACAAAACTGCATATGTTAAAACATGGTATTTTGTATTCATGGTATTTAAGCATTCAATGGCAGATGTTACTAAAATTGCTATTATTCCCAGATGTGATGCCTTTTGCTGAAATTCTGCAGAAAGCAACAAGTTGGAGGCAATACTCTTAAACATTGTTGGATTATCCCATGAAAACTTTTTATCTTTCAATCAGCTATATTAAACAATTTCACCAAGTATTTTTCCACTTAAAAATTGTACCTTTTTAGATTGTGATTTCTCTGAAAATTAAATCTCCGAACTGAACATCAACCAATATAAATCATACTTCTATTTTAATTAGGCCAAAAATAAACTCAGAAGTACATGGACAGTACAGGTGGTTTTATGTAATATGTGAAGATGATAAATGGCACTGTGACTTGTGCATAAGTGGACTTTCTTGTTCTGTACCTAATGTTAAAAATCACTTTCAAAGCTTTTTACCTTGAGACCAGGCAATTGAAAAAAAAGAATAAAGTTGTTGGAAGTTTCTGTTGTTTGAACTGGTGCAAATCTTTTTTTCCCGCTGGAAAGAATAATCTCTCCAACTTTTGAGTTACCATTAAGAGGTTCTGATTTATTGTGCCACTGTGCAGGCAAGAAGTTCAAATGAAAACAGTAAACTTACTGTTGGTTTAATTGAGTTTAGACATGCCATCAGCGTAGATGACTTACTGTGTAGATTAAATCCCAAGGCCATTCTTAGCCACAGATTTCTATCAATTAGTCGCCAATAGAGGATGCGTTCAATTAACATAACTGCTCATAATCAAATGCTCTCAATCATTCATTTTGTTCTAGTACTCTTACAATAGCTACAAAATTTCTCAGTTCTACAGCAACCACAGCTGTGCAGTAACTGGAGTTGCAATAATGATTTATCAGGTGGCGGTTACTTCACTTTCAGATCAGTATGGACTTTTCAGTTACAAAATCTGATTTGTTTTACTCGACTACTGAGCAGTGTTGCAATAGGTTCAATTTATTGTAAATCAGGAGCCACAATTGTTTTTTGTATTACATTACATAGAATGTACACAATTGAAACAAGTCTATACTAATGATCCACATGTGAGTGTCTCCAGACCATCTCTCTAACCCTGCCCCCTACCATACATTCCAGTCGTTCCCCATCTTATTCTTACCTAACTTCACCTCTAAATTATCTATGCTAATTGTTTCAAGTACTTCATGTGGTAATAAGTTCCATCTCCTCATCACTTCTTTGGTAAATCAGTTTCTCCAAATTCTGTAGTCTGTTCTGACTTAATAGTAAGCAGACATTAAATGTTCAAGCAGCTAAACTGTAAAGGCAGATTTGTGAATTGACCAATCATAAGAAATTGCCCAAATTGCATAGCCCAACGTGGCTCGAGAAGCAATGGGACTTTTCAGTGAACTTCAAAGACAAGCTGTGAGCAGAAAGACACAGGCATTGTAGATTGACTTAATGATTGTTAACCAAGAAAGCTAAAGTAAATAGTCCATCACGGTCCTCAAACTGAGGTTACTATCCTGATCGTTGAACTGAGATGACCAGGCTGTTAGCAGGCTCTGTTGCTTTTGGATCAGGACCCACATTGTTTGGAAATGTTAATATCCAAACTGTTATTGAAGTAACACTTACTGACCAACTGTAAGACCACTGATGAAACCAGACTTTTTTCCCCCCATTAAAACACTCGTGTGACAATGACTAAACAGAAATAGAATTCTTGTGTGGGAATGGATTGTTCGTTGGCTCAGAATGAACAGATCACTGGTGTAATCAAAGTGAGGTTGGTTTACGTCAATCAATTGTCACAGGTATGTGTTTACGGGGAGATTTTGAAAATGAAATGTTAGATGTGATTTATATATATGTAACATAGATTTTTTTTAAAGAATTTGGATTTTGAACTAGTGGCATGTGGGTTTTGATTAACTTATCAGTTTTTCAGGAGCCAGGATTTTATGAAAGAGAGAAGGGGCTCCTGGGAAGATTTTACCAGTGGGCAGAGTAAACATTGAAAATCATTAACTTGTGTTCAGTTTGAAGGATTGGGAATTTGTCTTTTTAGGGGGAAAACTTATAGCCAAGAAGGTTCATTAGCAGGTTTCATAAGGCGTAGTTGGAGTTAGATGTAAATACCCAACCTCCTCCGTACAGTACCCCCCCCCCAACCAAGGCAGAAGAAAAGAGATAATATAGAACAGTTATGAAATAGGTTAACTCCATGTAAGGGTTTTAATTGAATGCTCCAAATATCAAGAGTTTGTGTAGAACACATCAGGAGTTCTTCAAAAATAAGAAAGTTTGCGCTAAGTTGTGTGACTAAACAAGAGGCTATCAAGCTCCCCAGACTGGTAATTGAAAGGAACAGGTGAAACCCATAGATGTGATGGAGATGGGAGTTCTGTAAAATGATGTTGGTATAGAAGGGATTGTCCTGTGTTTTGAAATATTTTATATTGTGATGTGTAAATAGTTTGGTTTATTCTATTTTATCTTGATTTCCTTTGTGTAATAAACTTTTCTATTTTATTGTTAAAGCCAAATCTGCAGCATTCTGTACTTGTGTTTCAGAGAAAGACTGCTGAGTTCATAATTTTAGTTTTAAAAAAACTGACATGTCATGTTTCAGTCTGGTATCTTTCTTGTCCAGTAATAACATCAGCTGGGATCATAGCACCTTACAAGGATATTACAGGCAGATTGGATTATCCATGAGATGTGAACATGTGCCTCTGATTTTTGGGAGTGATTTTAAAAATGAGAGGGTTAAGGGGAACAGAGTATGTGGATAACAAGGTGTAGAGCTGGATGAACACAGCAGGCCAATCAGCATCAGATGAGCAGGAAGGTTGATGTTTTGGGCCTAGACCCTCCTTCAGAAATGGGGGAGGGGAATGGCCTTCTGAAATAAATGGGGGGGGGGGGAGAGGCGGATAGAAGATGGATGGAGGAGAAGATAGGTGGAGAGGAGACAGACAGGTCAAAGAGGCGGGGATGGAGCCAGTAAAGGTGAGTGTAGGTGGGGAGTTAGGGAGGAGATGGGTCAGTCCAGGGAGGATGGACAGGTCAAGGGGGCGGGATGAGGTTAGTAGGTAGGAGATGGGGGTGGAGATTGAGGTGGGAGGAGCGGATAGGTGGGAAGAAGGACAGGTCAGGGAGGTGGGGACAAGCTGGGCTGGTTTTGGGATGCAATAGGGGGGAGGGGAGATTTTGAAGCTTGTATCAATGTGGACTTAACCACTGGGCTGCAGGGTTCCCAAGCGAAATATGGGTTGCTGTTCCTGCAACCTTTGGGTGGCATTGTTGTGGCACTGCAGGAGGCCCAGGATGGACATGTCATCCGAGGAGTGGGAGGGGGATTTGAAATGGTTCGTGACTGGGAGGTGCAGTTGTTTAGTGCGAACCGAGCGTAGGTGTTCCGCAAAGCGGTTCCCAAGCCTCGGCTTGGTTACCCCGATGTAGAGGAGGCCACAACGGGAACAGCGGATACAGTACACCACATTAGCAGATCTGCTTGATGTAGAAAGTCGTCTTGGGGCCTGGGATCGGGGTGAGGGGGGAGGTGTAGGGGCAGGTGTAGCACTTCCTGCGGTTGCAGGGAAAAGTGCCGGGTGTGGTGGAGCTGGAGGGGAGTGTGGAGCGGACAAGGGAGTCCCGGAGAGAGTGGTCCCTCCGGAAGGCAGATAAGGGTGGGGCGGGAAAAATGTCTCTGGTGGTGGGGTCAGATTGCAGATGGCGGAAGTGTCGGAGGATGATGCGTTGGATCCGGAGGTTGGTGGGGTGGTACGTGAGGATGAGGGGGACTCTGTTTTGGTTATTATTGCGGGGAGGGGTTGTGAGGGATGAGTTGCGGGAAGTGCAGGAGACACGGTCGAGGGCGTTCTCGACCACTGAGCAGGGGGAGTTGCGTTCCTTGAAAAACAAGGGTATGTGAGATGTACGGGAGTGGAATGCCTCATCCTGGGAGCAGGTGAGGCGAAGGAATTGGGAATAGGGGATGGCATTTTTGCAGGAAGGTGGGTGGGAGGAGGTGTATTCCAGGTAGCTGTGGGAATTGGTGGGCTTGAAATGGATGTTGGTTTCCTGGTGGTTGCTAGAGATGGAAATCGAGAGGTCCAGGAAGGAGAGAGAGGTATCAGAGATGGTCCAGGTGAACTTAAGGTTGGGGTGGAAGGTGTTGGTGACGTGGATGAACTGTTCGAGCTCCTCGTGGGAGCACGAGGCAGCGCCGATACAGTCATCAATGTAACGGAGGAAGAGATGGGGTTTAGGGCCAGTGTAGCTACGGAAGAGGGATAGTTCCACGTAACCTACAAAGAGGCAGGCATAGCTTGGGCCCATATGGGTACCCATGGCCACCCACTTTGTAGGAAGTGGGAGGAATTGAAAGAGAAGTTGTTGAGGGTGAGGACGAGTTCAGCTAAGCAGATGAGGGTGTCGGTGGAGGGGGACTGGTCGGGCCTGCGAGAGAGGAAGAAGCGGAGCGCCTTTAGGCCATCAGCATGGGGAATGCAGGTGTATAGGGACTGGACGTCCATGGTAAAGATGAGGTGTTGGGGCCCGGAGAATTAGAAGTTTTGGAGGAGGTGGAGGGCGTGGGTGGTGTCACGGACGTAGGTGGGGAGTTCCTGGACGAAGGGGGAGAAAATGGAGTTGAGATAGGTGGAGATAAGTTTGGTGGGGCAGGAGCAGGCGGAGACAATGGGTCGACCAGGGCATTCAGGTTTGTGGATTTTGGGAAGGAGGTAGAAGCAGGCGGTGCAGGGTTGGGGAGCGATGAGATTGGAGGATGTGGGTGGGAGGTCACCTGAGGTGGATATTGTTTGAACTTAGAGCATTGCCTTTTTAGGTTATTCATGTGTTGCCTGGGACAGGATGTTTCTAAGACTGCAGACTCCTCAACCAGTGTACACAGTATTAATTTACCCAGGTATCTTAGCATATATCAGGAAAGATGTGGAGGTACCAATGTTGGACTGGGACGGACAAGGTCAGAAATCAGCCAACACCAGGTTATAGTCCAATAAGTTTATTTGATATCACAAGCTTTTGGAGTCTTGCCCCTTCGTCAGGTGAAGTCAGAGAGTAGCACACGGGCACAGAATTTATAGGCAGAGAGATCAGTGGTCAGAGAAATTAAAAAATCATAAATGGTGTGAGTGGAGTGTTGACAGGCCGAATAATAGGTATCTTCAGGTGATCAAGAGTGTCAGACAGTGTGTGTAAAGTGTCAACAGCTGAATAACCAGCGAAGGGATGACCTATAATCCAATTAAATGAGACAGAGATAATTACAAAAAAATTAAAAACAAAGTGGTGCTGGAGACAAACCAGATGGCTGGAATAACATGACAGGTACAAGAGTTGCATGCTAAGGGTTAAACAAAGTAATGAGTAATCCAAAACTGTACAAACTAATTAAGGTGGAGAGATGATAATTTATCAAGGTGATGTTGTCAAAACAGGGCAGTAAGGAAAATTTTACAGATACAGATCTGCCACACCATCTGACACTCTTGATTTTGATTTTACTGTCACGTGTATCAAAATACAGTGAAAAGCTTTGTTTACGAGCAGTACAGGCAGATCAAGCAAGCAAAGGATGTGCAGCTCAAAAAGACATAGAGGCTGCAGGTTACATTATTTGAGGCTAGAGTTCATTCAGCAGTCTGATACTGGCCGGAAAGAAGCTGTTCCTGAACCTGAGATAAAAGGTACTGCAGATGCTGGAGAATCCGAGATAACAAGCATGGGCTGGATGAACACAGCAGGTTAAGCAGCATCATAGGAGCAGGAAAACTTGACGTTTCGGGCCTCGACCCTTCATCAGAAATGGGGGAGGGGATGAGGGTTCTGAAATAAATAGGGAGAGAGGGGGAGGCGGATAGAGGATGGAGAGAGGAGGAAGACAAGTCGAAGAGGCGGGGATGGAGCCAGTAAAGGTGAGTGTAGGTAGGGGTGTGGGGAGGAGATAGGTCAGTCCAGGGAGGACGGACAGGTCAAGGGGGAGGGATGATGTTAGTAGATAGGAAGCCCAGCTCATCTCCACCTCCCTAACCTGTCCTTCCTCTCACCTATCCCCTCCTCCCACCTCAAGCCACACCCCCATCTCTAACCATGCAACAGGATTAACTCTCACCTTTCCCACAAGGTCTCGAAGATACTACGTGCTGACCACTCCCTGACGGACTTGTGGTCAAAGATATTTTCCTTTACAACCTGTTCCACGAGGGACAGGTGATACGGAACGGTCCAACTTCTTGGATTGTACCACGGCAATGACGTCAGGCCTATTCTTCATAACACTGTGGATAGACAGAAGCTCAGTGTGCGGTGACACTTGGTGTTTGTGCACTGAGTCTACGCACAGCCTGATGCAGCCGCGCACAAAGGTGGCCATCAGGTGGCATTGAGTACGTCATCTCCATCCAGACCTTTGTACGCGGTGTCCCTGTAAACACGATCCATCTTTGACCTCCAGATGAAGTGGAAGATGGCTCGGGTGACTGCAGTGGTGCAGGCTCAGGGAATAGGCCATACAGCAGCACCAGAAGTATCTCACACCTGATGACCAGGTTTCTTCTTGCAATAGACAGGAGGCAGTGCTCCCAGCTGCTCAGTTTCTGCCTAACCTTGGCGTTATGCTCCTCCCAAGTTTTAGCACCCATCCCCTCCAAACCATATTCCCTGTACCTTCAGGTAATCTATCCTGACGGTGACGGGTATGAAGGATTGGCCAGCCCAGTTCCCAAAGAACTTGGCCTCGCTCTTGCCTCAGTTTACCTCGGCCTCCAAGGCCAGTTTGAACTGGTTTCAGATGCTCATGAGTCTGCGCGGTGACTGTGGATCTTAGCAGAAAACGGTGATGTCATCCATGTACAGGGAGGCTTTGACCTACAGGTCTCTGCTGCCTGGAATAGTCACTGCTCTCGGGCTCACATCCTTCCTGATGGACTCGGGGGAGAAAGCTCTATCGAACAAGTAGGCAAGGCAGAAGAGAGTGGGCAGCCCTGTCTGACTCCAAATCTGAACAGGAAGCTTTCTGTTTCCCACCCGTTGATTGAGACTGCACTACTAATGCTGATGTACAGCGGTCTGATCTAATTGTGGACTTCTTCCCCAAAACCCATTTTGGAGACCCCGTTCCTCCTGTGGGTGTGTGATATCCTGTCAAAGGCCTCCTCCTGGCCCAGGCTAATGAGGCAGGTATCCAGCCCCTGCCCTGCACAAAGGTGATCATATGCCTGAGGACTGCAGTGCTCTCTGAGATCTTCCTGGTAGAGGACAGGTTTGGTTGGGGTGAATCCCTGATCCCAGAGCAGACCTGACCTGATTAGCGATGACCTTAGATGGGATTTTATAATCAACGTTTGAGTGAAGTTGATTGCCAGTTTCTAGTTTCCTGCCCCCCCCCCCCCCCAACACCTCTTTCGCTTGTGGATGATGGTAATGATACCTTTCCTCATGGACTCACACAGGCCACTTGCCAGATGCACACTGTTGTACATCTCCAGCAAGTCGCAGAATTTTTTTCTTGCAAAAATATGCATTGTTCATTTAAAAAAGAACTTTATGAAAATACACAGTTACTCAAGCAGTTCAGATCTGTACAGTCTTTGCATACGGAGAGAAAGACATATACTGGGATTTGACTTTCTCAATGGTTACAACAAACCCAGAGGCATTACTTAATTAAGCAAGGTAGTATTTACATGTATCTGAAGCAGTGGGAGGGTCCAGTAACTAAACTTTCCCCACTGTGCCTTGCTGACAGCTGCCCCAAGCTTTACTGCATCCCTCAGCATGTCGTCCTGGACCTTGGAACGAACCAGTCTGCAACACTTGGTTGGGGTCAAATGTTTGCACTGAAAGACCAAAATGTTTCAGGTAGACCAGAGTACGTCTTTCACTGAGTTGATGGCCGTCCATGTGCAGTCATTGCTTGTCTCAGCGTGTGTCCTGGGGAACAGACTGTAGAGTAGAGATCCAGAGTCCGACATCGTGGAGCTGCTCAGTATGAACCTCGACAAAAACCACTGCATCTTCCTCCAGACGTTCTTTGCAAAGGCACATCCCAGAAGGAGACAGTCTCTACTCCCCGGCAGCCACTTCAAGGGCAAGCATGCGGTGATGCAGACTGACCATGAAGGATCTCACGGGTACTGCCCTTCTCACCACCAGCCAAACAATGCCTTGGTGCATGTTTGAAAATTCTGGCCATGAGGCATTCTGCCAAATGAGTTTGAAAGTCTGCTCAGGGAATAACCCATCAGGATCCACCCTCTCCTTCTCTTGCAGGGCCTCGAGGAGGCTTCGGGCTGACCACTGCCTGATGCCTCTGACCAAAGGCGTTTCTTTCACAATTTTTTCCATAAGTGGTAGGTGATACATCACACTCCAACTGCTTGGAGCATTCCCTGGCAACTAGGCTAGACCTGTCCTTTGAAACTCCAGTAGAACCTCAGTACATAGTGACACTTGGTGTTTACGTAGCGAGGGTCTACATACAGTCTGATACAGCCATATACAAAGGTGGCCATCAGGATAAGGACGGCACTGGGAACATTCTCCATACTTACTTTCCCCTCCCCATCTAGAGCTTTGCAGATGGTGTCCCTTCGGACCTAGTCCATCTTTGACCTCCAGATGGAGTGGAAGATAGCTCAGGTTACTACAGTGGTGCAGGCCCTGGGAATAGGCCAGACCTGTACCACATACAACAACACCGAAAGTATTTCACACCTGATGACCAGGTTTCTTCCCTCAATGGAGATGGACCAGTACACCCATCTGCCCCAATTTCTGCCTCACCTTTGTGATATGTTCCTCCCACGTTCTGGCATATCCCCTGGCCCCTCCGAACCATATATCCAGCACCATCTATCCTGACAGTGATGGGTACAAAGAATTGGTCAGCCCAGTTCCCAAAGAACACGGCCTCTCTCGCCTCGATTTGCCTTGGCCTCCAAGGCCAGTTTAAACTGGTTGCAGATGTTTGTGAGTCTGCGCACTGACCACAGATCCGAGAAGAAAATGGCAACATTATCCATCTACAGGGAGGCTTTGATCTGCAGGCCTCTGCTGCCTGGAATAGTCACTGCTCTCAGGCTCACATCCTTCCTGATGGACTCTGCAAAAGGCTCTATACAGCTTGTAAACAAGGCAGGAGAGTGCGGGCAGCCCTGTCTGACTTTGGATCTGATCAGGAGGCTTTCTCATTCCCACTTGATGATTGAGAATGCACTACTGATGTTTGTGTAGAGTAGTTGAATCCAATTCAGATACAGTATAGTGTACTGCCAGATCCAGGGCATGTACACCTTTCAAAACAGCACAGCTGACATAGCTTGCTTCTTCCATTACTGATTGTCCCACACACTGTGGTTGACAGGGCTCTTTAAATTGCCTGTATTTCTGCCTTGCACCTTCCCATCACTCTCAACAGCGTGATTGGGTCCCCCTTGTCTTCACTTTTCATTCCACCAGCCTCTGTATTTAAAGGATCATTCTCCACCGCTTCGGACAATTCCAGCAGAATGCCAACACCAAACAGATCTTCCCCTCACTTGCCCTGTCCGCATTTGGCAGGGATCACTCTGTCCGGGACACTCTCGTCCATTCCACAGCCAGCGATACCACCCTCCTCTCCACGGCACCTTCCCAAGTAACTGCAGAAGGTGCAACACCTGCCCCTTCACCTCTTCCCTGCTCATCATCCAAGGGCCTAAACAGTCTTCCCAGTTGAACCAACATTATATCTGTACCTCCTCCAATCTTGTACATTGTATTCACTGCACTCAAGGTGGCCTACTCTACATTGGAGAAACCAAATGCGGGCTGAGTGACCACTTTGTGAAACACCTCGAGTCTGTGCGCAAGCAGGACACCGACCTTCCTGTAGCCGGTCATTTTAAAACAGCATCCTGCTCGCATGCCCACATGTCTGTCCTCAGCATGCTTCAGTGTTCCAGTGAATCACAGCACAAACTAGAGGAACAACATCTTAACTTCAGACTACAACACAGTGTGGAGCTGGAGCAACACAGCAGCTCAGGCATCATCAGAGGAGCAGGACCGGGTCGGGACCCTTCCTGAAATAGAGAGAGGAGAGGTAGGGCTGGGAAAGGTAGGTGGGCTGGTGATTGGTGAGTGCAGGTAGACAGTAGTGGGGATTGGTCAGTGAGGTGGGAGGAGCGTAGAGATGCGAGAGAAGATTGACAGGTTGTGTCAGGTCAAGGCGGTGGGGATGAGAGGGAACGTTAGTCATGGGATGACCCTGGGGGTGGGGAGATTTTGAAACTAGTAAAGTCCACATTGAGACCATTGGGTTGTAGGCTCCCAAGGCGGGATATGAGGTGCTGCTCGTCCAGTTTGCACTTGGTGTCATTGTGACACTGGAGGAGGCCCAGGATGGACATGTCGCCCAGGGAGTGGGAGGGGGAGTTAAAATGGCTCGTGACTGGAAGGTGTTGTTGTTTATCCTGAGCAGAGCACAGGTGCTCTACAAAGCGGTCTCCGAGCCTCCGCTTGGTCTCACCGATGTAGTGGAGGCCACATCGGGAGCAGTAGACCACATTGGCGGGTGTGCAGGTGAAGCTCTGTCTGATGTGAAAGATTTTGTTCCCACGGATGGAGGTGAGGGGGCGGGAGGTGTAGTGGCAGATGTAGCACTTCCTGCAGTTGCAGGGAAAGGTGCCGGGGGTGGTGGGGCTGGTGGAGAGTGTGAAGTGGACGAGGGAGTCGTGTAGAGAGCAGGCCCTACAGAAGACAGATAGAGGTGGGGAGGGAAATATATCGTTGGTTGCGGGGTCAGATTGGAGGTGGTGGAAATGGCGGTGAATGATACATTGAATTCGGAGGTTAGTGGGGTGATATGTGAGGACGAGGGGATTCTGTTTTTGTTGCGGGGAGGGGATGTGAGGGCAGAGGTGTGGGAAATGCAGGAGATGCGGTTGAGAGCATTTAAGGTGGGAAGTTGCAGTCTTTGAAATAGGAGGACATCTGGGATGTTCGGGAGTGGAACGCCCCATCTTGGGAGCAGATGCTGCAGAAGCAGAGGAATTAGGAATAGGGAATCACATTCTTGCAGGAGGTGGGTGAGAGGAGGTGTAGTCTAGGTAGTTGTGGGAGTCGGTTGGCTTGAAATAGATGTCCGTTTTGAAGCGGTCACCAGAGATGGAAACGGAGAGCTCCAGGAAGGAGAAGGAGGTATCAAAGATGGTCCAGGTGAACTTGAGGTTGGGGTGAAAGGTGTTAGTAAAGTGGATGAACTGTTCAAGCTCCTTGTAAGAGCACGAGGCAGCGCCGATACAATCATTGATGTAACGGAGGAAGAGGTGGGGTTTAGGGCCAGTGTAGCTGCAAAAGAGGGACTGTTCCACGTATCCTACGAAGAGGCGGGCACAGCTTGGGCCCATGCGGGTACCCATGGCCACCCGCTTAGTCTGTGGGAAGTGGGAGGAGTTGAAGGAGAAGTTGTTAAGAGTAAGGACGAGTTCGGCCACGCAGATTAGGGTGTCGGTGGAGGGGGACTGGTCGGGCCTGCGGGAGAGGAAGAAGCAGAGGGCCTTTAGGCTATCTGAGTGGGGAATGCAAGTGTACAGGTATTGGATGTCCAAAGAGAAGATGAGGTGCTGGGGGCCAGGAAATTGGCAGTCTTGGAGGAGGTGGAGGTCATGGGTGGTGTCCCGGATGTAGGTGGGAGTTCCTGGACCAGGGAGGAGAAAATAGAGTCAAGGTAAGCTGAGATAAGTTCAGTGGGGCAGGAGCAGGCAGAGACAATGGGTTTGTCGGGACAGTCAGGTTTGTGGATTTTGGGAAGGAGATAGAAACAGGCAGTGTGGGGTTGGGGAATGATGAGGTTGGAGGCGGTGGGCAGGAGGTCACCTGAGGTGATGAGGTTATGGATGGTCTGGGAGATGATATTTTGGGGGTTTCATGATCGAGGGAGCAGTAGGAGGAGGTGTCAGAGAGTTGGCGCCTGGCCTCAGCGATGTAAAGGTCAGTGCGCCATACCACGACTGTGCGTCCCTTGTCCGTGGGTTTTATGGTGAGGTTGAGATTGGAGCGGAGGGAGCAGAGGGCTGCACGTTCCGTGGGGGAGAGGTTGGAGTGAGTGAGAGAGATGGAGAGGTTGAGGCGATTGATGGCTCGACAGCAGTTGGGAATGAAGAGGTCGAGGGAGGATAGTCCTACGAACTAAGAGAGTGGCCATGGGAACCTGCACGGGCCCAAGCTGTGCCTGCCTCTTCGTAGGATACGTGGAACAGTCCCTCTTACTGCAGCTACACTGGCACTATCCCCCACCTCTTCCTCCGCTACATCAATGTCTGTATTGGTGCGGCCTCGTGCGCCCATAAGGAGATTGAACAGTTTATCAACTTTACTAACACCTCTCACCCTGACCTCAAGCTCACCTGGACCATCTCCGATAGCTACCTCCCTCTCCTGCGCACCTGCGCTCTGTTGAGGATAAACGACAACACTTCCCAGTCACGAACCATTTCAACTCCCCCTCCCACTCCCTGGGTGACAAGTCCATCCTGGGCCTCCTCCAGTGTCACAATGACACCACCCGCAAACTGGAGGAACAGCACCTCATATTCCACCTTGGGAGCCTACAACCCAATGGTCTCAATGTGGGCTTTACTAGTTTCAAAATCTCCCGGCCTCATTCCCATAACCAACCCTCCCTCTCATTCCTGTCTCTTTGACCTGACATAACCTGTCCATCTTCTCTCCCACCTATCCGCTCCTCCCACCTCACTGACCATTCTCCACCTCTCCCTACCTACACTCACCTATCACCATCCCACCTACCTTCCCCACCCCTACCCCTACCCCTACCCCTACCCCTCTCCCTCTCCTCTATTTATTTCAGAGCACCCTCCCCCCTCCCCCATTTCTGAGGTAGGGTCCTGACCCGAAACGTCAGCTTTCCTTCTCCTCTGATGTTACCTGGCCCGCTGTGTTCCTCCAGTTTCACACTTTGTTATCTCTGACTCCAGCATCGGCAGCTCTTACTATCTCATCTTAAGACTAGGCACTTTACAGCCTTCTGGATTTAATATTGAGTTCAAAACCTTAAAGTGTGAACCATTTCTTCCTTTCGTTTTAGCTTGTTATCATGTCCTGCCTTTCCCCCTCCCCGATCCCAGTTACTGTCCTTTCAAGTCTGGCAGGAGACACACCATTGTTCTGCCATTCTCACATTCCAATCTCTTAATCTGAACTGTTAACACCTTTTTCTCCACCAGCCCCTGCACCCACTAACCCCAAACTATATGATAAATGCTGTCCCCTCCACAAATCATTTCAGCTCTAACGAAGAGTCATCTAAACTCAAACCGTTAGATTGTTTGCTTTCCATGGATGCTACCTGACGCGCTGTGATGTGACAACATTTGTCATTTTCAGTACAGTTACGGTATTGCCAGGTGTCGCATAGGTACAAGGTCAGAAATTACACGACACCAGGCTATAGTCCAGTAGGTTTATTGGAAAACACAAGCTTTCAGAACATAGCTCCTTCATCAGGTGAAGTAAGAAGCACACGGAACACAGAATCTATAAGTAAAAGATCAAAGGGTCACACAACCGAAGAGGATCTATTAAACAAACCAAAAAGGCTGTTAAATATTAAATTAGTTAGAAGGTTTTAATTGATTAATATGTATATGTAAATCCCTGAAATACTTTCAAGTCAGTGCCCTGAGAGAACTAGAGATTTTATCAGTGTAAAGAAGAAATGGTATTTTAGATCATACAAAGCATGTTAGGTGTGAGAAACAAAAACAAAGTTGCTGGAAAAGCTCAGCAGGTCTGGCAGCATCTATGAAGGAGAAAACCGACCTGAAACGTTAACTCTGTTTTCTCCTCCACAAATGCTGCCAGACCTGCTGAGCTTT
>JAHRHZ010000271.1:9874509-9924250 GCA_024137785.1 Ginglymostoma cirratum
GGGAGGGAGAGTGTGTGTGTGTATATAGGTACAGTGCAGTGCTGCCGGATCCAGTTCAATGCCCGTGATCCTATGAAGCTGCTGAGTTCATCCAGCTCTACTCCTTGTTTTCCCAGATTCTCCAGCATCTGCAGTTCCTACTGTCTCCAGAGTGATAGTGCCTTGTTTCTACCGCGCTGTTTTCTCAGTTTTTAATGAATGGGCACCCGCTGTCTTTCGGATTGGTGGATTGTTGGTACTGGTGGGCGGGAAAGTGGAGGCCTGGGTAATGATTGGTCAATGGGAGACCTGAGGGGTGTTCCTGTGCCGATCCCTTCATAAGTGGGGCTCCTGCGTGTCTGCTGTGGGTGGTGACTGCGATTTGGGTCCGGAGTGTCCGGCACTGGGATGGCCGAAGCTGGGGCGGCCAGTGTTCAGCGGCGGAGGCGGATCTTGTGCAGGTGAGGGACGGCTGGGGCTCTGAACCCACCGTATCCACCTCTTTCTCTCCCCCCTCTCACGGAGAGGGCGAGGACTTTGAGAAATTCCGTTAGTGCTGAAGTGACGGTTGGTGCGCGCGATGGCCGCGTGGTTTCTGGTTTTCGGCTGGGCTCCTTTTGGTGGCTGGTGCGGGTTTTTGGAGTTCCGGTGCTTTCCCGTCTTTATCCTCGGGAATTGGCGTCGTTTTTCCTTCCTCCTGTAACGGAGTAAACGTGAGTCTCCCCTTTTTTGTTGTCGGGATTTTCTCGTGGTTCTGGGTTTTTTTTTAAAAGCTTGGAAAGCTTGTTTTAAGCTTGGAAAGTATCTGTTCTCACCAGTTACTACACGACCAGACTTCAGTGTTGCAAGGTGGTGGTTTTCAACCCCTCCCCCTCTGCCTTGCCTTTTGTTTCTACTCTTAAACTGAGCGCAAGGAGGCCATTCAGCCCACGTGCTGCATCTTCTTGAGCATTTTGACTTTGACTTGGTACTTGCTACGTTCCCCTGTAACCCTGCACGCTTGTATAAACGATAATCTAATGAGCACCTGAAAGCCTCAGTTGAGCTTGCATCCACCGCACATCAAGGCAGTGCATTCCAGACTGTAAGTACATCCATGACTATTCTTTTTCTCCTTGCATCTGTTTCTTTTGCAAAGCATTTTAAAGACTGGTTGGTCACTTGTAGAAATTCGTGTTTGATTTTTGGGCTTGCTTTTTGTTAGAATTTGCATATCTAAAATTTTGTTACTTTTCTGCATGCTTTTGAGGAGTGATTTCTCTCTATCGACTCTGTCCAGAGCTCTTGTGATTTGAAAACTATTAAATTCCCTGTAAGCCTCACCAAGCTTCAAGTTCACCTCATAAGGGTGCTTTTCAATCCCAGTTTTAGCCTTACATACTCAGCTTTGGTTTTCGATTGCATTTATTACTTGTCACTAGCATTTTTTTTCCTGCATTAACTTTGGTTTCTAACTCCCTTTCTCACCTAGAGAGTACTGGATTTTTCCCATTACTTAATGCATTGTGGGTGTCCTGGCAAGGAGTATCTTTAATTTGCCTACCTATAACAGATATGAGGGGCTTACAAGGCTATGTGTACAGGCAGTGGAGGGGAAGAGAGCAAACGATAGCTAGGCCATTGGGTTGCCTCTGCTAATACTTTGGGTGCTAGTGGAAATATTCCGAGCACACAAACTTGGATTATTTTTACACAATTGCAAGAAGGCAGAGTAGTACCAGACAAATGGGATTGTAATTTCTGTTGATTTTTAAATGATCAGTTGTTAGGTTTTAGTTTTTAATAAAGTTCACATTTGCAGTAGTGGCAAGCCCTATCTTTCTGAAGTTTGTTCACTAGCCCTCACCCAGAGAGAAATTGAAATGTGTGCGCTCACACGATCTTCCCTCTTGTCGTCTTGCACCCCCCACCCCCGACTCCATGCAAAGACTTGCCAAGCCTGTTTTTAAATCGTTGCTGAGAGTCTTACTGACCTGACTAGACATTCAAATGGAGATTAAAATGCCCCTTGGCCTCAAACTGCATTTGTGCAAACTAGGTAGCTTAATTGGTACATAACAATATTCCTTAATCCCAGGGTTGAGTCCCACATTGCACAACAAAATATTGTCAAGAAAATTTAGATTCAATTTCCTTTCACTGAATGCGTTCTCAAACTAAATTTATAATCAGTTCTTCTCATTGAAAATTAAGAATCTGCTGGTGTTCCCTGATTGTACATCTTCACCATTTACTGAGTTGTCAAGAACATGTTTTGTAAAGGGAACAGTGGCTAGATGCAAAGTAGGTCAGATACACAAACTTGCAATTGGTTAGGGATTGCGTAAAGTTAAAAATGGATAACTTGATTACTAGTTTTGGTAACTTGTTACTTGTTAATGCTGCCAAATTCTTACTAATCGATTACAACTGCAGGAAGTACAAGCCTTTGTTTTGGCAGAGATTACACTGCTTTTAAACTTTCTGTAAATTAATAGATCATGTTCTGAAATTACTTTCAAAAATTATTTCTTTGTCAGATCAAATGAAAGCTGCATTTTTAAAATTGAAATTAACTAGGTATTTACTATGACAAAAACATAGCGTCTGAGTTTACAGATCAAGTCTCAAGTCCTGGAAAGGTGTTTTTGTAAAGTTGTATGTAAAATTGCCCATTCTCACTGAAGTTGCTATTTTTGGGTTAAAATAGCTAAATCAGCACTTCTACCTGGAATCAATGCTAATGGGTTTAATCTCCATGCGAATAGGACTGAGGAAGCCAGGGTTAGTGCCCTATATATCCATCAATATTGTCGACGCAGTTCTCTGTTCAACATTCAGAGCAAGTTGCTGTGATGTAGCTGGATGTGGAAGGGAAATGGTCTCTAGTCAGTGACACAATCTGCAGCCTCTAGAAAGATTCTGCAAAGTTTGTCTTGGCGTAGCTGGGTAAAGTGATCATAGTTTTAACTTTTTTAATTTAGAGCTGAGATCAAGAATGTTTCCTGATGAATTCTGCAGGCAGAAGTTAAACTCGGCAATCTGATAATTTCTGAAGAAGGGTCTAGGCCCGAAACATCAGCCTTCCTGCTCCTCTGATGCTGCTTGGCCTGCTGTGAGTTGGCCTGCCAACTCTACACCTTGTAATCTGACAATTTCCTAGTTTTGGGTTTGTAGAATTTGACATAACCATCCCACTGTGGAGGAAGCTGCCAGAGAATGTTGTGTTCCTCTGATTAGCTTGCTTAATTTTAATAAGTCTTATCTATACTTATAAGCGTCCTGGATTTTCCCTGCTCAAGAATATACATTTCCTTCCTTGTGGAGTGCATCTCGAGTAGGGTTCATTTAAGTTGTAATGGAAAATCTTTGGACTATTTACTACGGTTGCAATTAACAGAAATTAACAAGCAGCACTCTTAAGTGGATCAGTATACAGAGTATGTGGAAATTTTTAATACCTATCCACATCTTAAAAGTTTTAACTTTTATGCTGAGATAAAAGGTACTGCAGATGCTGGAGAATCTGAGATAACAAGCATGGGGCTTGTTTCTGATGAAGGGTTTAGGCCCGAAACGTCGAGTTTTCCTGCTCCTATGATGCTGCTTGACCTGCTGTGTTCATCCAGCCCCATGCTTGTTAACTTGTATGCTGAGGGTTTTTAAGGTATCTTCTCACAATTGGAAGGCACACCTCTTTTAGGAAGAATTAAGGGTTTCTGATCTTTAATTTTATTCAACAAATAATGAGGGAATTGTAGGTAATAGGCCAATAAGTAAAAGAACTGGTGCAGGCACTTTAGTTAGACACAATGGGCTGTTTGGCCCCCTTCTGTACTGTCAGGATTCTGAGTTTCTTTTATGGTTTGATGCTTTATCTAGTTGGTTTTTTGATGTTTTGTACTCTTGCAGGTATTCCTTTAATCTCGCCATGGTTCTTTTTAATCTTTAAAGTAAACTTTTAACAAGTGGTTATCAGTAAAGATGTTTTATTTCTGAGAGCTATTCTGTTTTCCAGTGGTATTCGTGTGGTAACATTCTTTGTCATCTCTTATCAGTTGTGTGGTTCCAGTAGTTCTCCTGTAATTAATTTTACTTTGACACTTTTGATGCATGTTTATTTCCTTGCCTTCCTTTTCGGAGATTTTGTTGTGGTGCATGTGTGTTGTTTCTGTTCCCTTCTAAAATACCCTCATTTCAAAGTGGAACTTTCTGGCTTTTCCTGCTAGCTGCTGTGATGTCTTTTAAATGGTTATTTACTTTGTGATTTTTATTTAAAAACTTTTCAATTTTTTTGAAAATGTCCAAACTAAATATGCTTGTGATGGGTTTTTTTAACAAAAACTTTACAGAAGCAACTGAAGATAGTTACTACTTACAGAAATGGGATTACAGGAACCAGTTGGAACATTGGAGCAACTGTTAAGGATGCTAATTTCCTGGAAACCGCAATGGGTGACAACTATAAATAGAAAGTGTTTTTATATAGCTTTTCATGCTACGTATACAATAATCATACACAGGCATGTTGCCCTTCAGTCATTTCATACAGTAAAAGCTTTAAGTTGTGAAATCTTGCCAAACTAGTAACAGGAAGTTGAATTCTTAGGTTGTTGCTCTCCCCAGAGAGTGCACATTAGGAGCTTTGGCTGGTGTAGCACCTTGCATCAAAACAGATGCAGTTTATTTTATACACCCTTGAGTTATTTTATTTTACTCTTGGTTTCTCATTGTAAGAATGTTTTGCTTTTAGAAAACTGGAACATGTGCTATTGCATAGTCGGAAAGATCCTCCTAAGAAAATCAACAGCCATCCAATCGCCTTTTCAGTCTTGAGCCCATATTAATCCTCTGACTGTCCTGTCATGCTTTTCTGACCTATCTTTGTTGGGTTATTGGCCTAGTAATGAAGGTTAACTTGAGAGCATCTCAATGTACATTTCAACACTGTCATATGATTTCAAATTAATGTTTTCCAGGAACTTTGTCTGTGGCGTTTGCAAATGGGGACATAGCTGCTATTATTCACATGACCTCTCAATGCTGAAGTCGTCCCAGATCTGCAAACACTACTTGAGTGGATTTTGCTTCTATGGAAACAGTTGCAGGTTTGTTTAGTCACTTGTAGGAATTCATAATGTTTGTATCTGGGTTTGCTTTCTATTAGAATTTGCATATCTAAAATTTTGTTGCATTTTATGCATACCTTGGTGCTTCATGTTGAATATTTTTATTTTGTATTAGTGACTATTGTAAGTAAATTGATGTGCATACCATATCAGCAGGAAAAGTGTGTTTTTTTTTTGGGAAGGGGACAGTCACAGTGCAGACTGACTCATTTTTAGTTTTGAGTTAGTATGTATGTATCTATCCAAATGCAGAAACGTTTTACATACCTAACTAATGTTGTATCCTAAGCCCGACCATCTTCAACTACTTTCAATCATCTTTCTTCCATAAGGTCAGAATGGGGGATGTTCACTCACTGCTCGTGACTCTAGATTCTGAAGCTGTCCATATCTAAATGCAGCAATAATATCTAGGTTTGGGTTGACTGAGTATCAAGTAACATCTGTGCAACAGGAGTGCCATGCAATGACTGTCTTCGAAAGAGAATCTAACCATTACCCCATGACACTCGATGGTGTTACCATTACTGAATCCCCCACTATCAAAGTCCTGTGGGGTTACCATTGACCAGAAACTAACCTAAATCTGCCATGTTAATACTGCAGCTACAAGAGCAGATTGGAGGATAGGAATCCTGTGGTGTATAATTCTGACTTCAGTGTTTCCATCATCTAAAGGCATAAATCAGGAGTGTGATGGAATACTCCCCACTTACCTAGATGAGTGCCGTTCCAAAAGTACTCGAGCTTGACAACGTCCTGTATAAAACAAGCTGCTAGGTTGACACTGATGCTTGTTTGCTCCTCAAGTTCCCCTCTAAACCACTCACTATCTTGACTTGGAGCCATATCACTGTTTTTGTTTTTTTTTTTTAAGTAATTGGATCAAAATCCTAGAACTTCCTCCCTGACAGCCTTGTTGGGTGTCAATACAGCAAATCGAAATGATAGCTCACTAGCTTTTTGAGAGCAACTAGGGATGGATAATAAACTCTGGCACAGTCAGAAGCCCTCATTCCACAGACGAAATTCTTAACTTTTTTTTTGCCGCAACCAGCATTGCAATTATTGTTTGTAATGTTAGGATATCCCTGTTGTGTTTATGAAGATACTACCACAGTTTTGTAACTCGGACTGAAGTGGAAATTCCATAAACTCTACTGTCTCAAATATCATCCGTGATGGCTGTGCTGCTCAGGATTTGTATGACTTAATTAGCTTTCAGGTAGCTTCCCATTTAGAGGAGATAAGTATTCTAAACATTGAATCAAATTCAACTTCAGAACAGTGTGCTGGCAATCTTATTCTGGCCTAAATGTTTGAAGGCCTGAAAACAAATTCAAACACTCCATTCTCCAAATGAATATTTCTTTCCCCTTTTATTCGGTGCTGTGCTGCTAGGGTTCTATATAATTGCAGTTGGTTAAACTGATTGTGTCATTACCTAGCAGTCCAGGGCTTGCTACCTAATGCCAACTTTTTATATATAGTTGTATTAAAGGACATTAACGAACAATAATGAATCTTGTTATCAGATACCTGCACATCCCACCTGCTCTTCAGCTGAAGATTGGAGAATCATCCCAGAGGTACCATGGTATGCAATCTAGTGATCCTACTGGCAGAAACTGCTCTAGAAATAGACGTAGCTCTGCTCCTGCTATTCCCAGAATTCCAGAAAGATTTTTCCAGCATTTCCATACAGCAGAACATCCTGTCCCCTCAACCACAGCAAAAAGTACTTGGGGCCGACGTGGTTCTGAACCTGCTGTCTCCAGTTTCACTCGCTTTGGTAGGGATACTATACGTTCTGGCACACGCCTGGAGGAGGATGTCGATGAAGTGAAGGAGAATGAAACACCTGAAGGCTTAGACAGATGGGCATTTGCTGCAGAATTTGTACCTCCACAATTTCAGAAGCATGGTAGGTAGAAATGGTTGTGCATAGAAGTGAGTGGTATGAATTGCAACTTGTATTTTCTTATGATAGCATTTGTGATGGAATTATGTTTAGGAAGTAGTTAATGGTGCTCAGTACTTAATCTTTTATGGGGAGCAGGTAGATGAGAAATGTTTCTTTCAGCTCTTTTTTTTCAAATTGTCTCCAAGTTCTTATTTTGCTGTTCTTTTCGAAAGTAGAGATCTTGTGTATTGGTTAGTATTTCTACTTTTGAACCAGATGTTCTGGATTCATGTTCCATCCAGGATGACTTGGCATTCATAATGTGGCCAAACCTATTGAGTGAGTATTAACGTGTAAATTCTCACAGCACCTGTCAACGGCAGGCAGTATGAGTGAGAGAACTTCCTACTCAGCCTTGTGCAGGAAAGAAAGTTGGAACAAAGTCAGATGGCAGGGACTAAGTTTAGAAAATAATGTTTGTTAGGACCATTGAGGTCCCAATAAATCACAATTTTTTTTTTTAAAAAAAAACAAAAAACCAAGACCTGATAAATTAGAAACAAACCAAATGCTTCACTTCAAAAGTGAAATATTGACTTTTAAATACTTTCTTTAGTAAAGAATTTTTTCTGGTTTATAATCCTACATGGACTTGAAGCCTTAAATCGTGCAACACAGAAGTGATCCTTCGGCCGATTTGAGTCTGCACTGTAAACTATTCTAAAGCTACACTACTCCTACCTTCCAGCATTGTTCATCCAACTTATTTTTTTAAAGTCTCAAAAGAATGTTGTGCAAGATTGTGGATAAAAGTTGGTGTTATGGTTACTTGTTTCAGTTTATGGCTTCTGGTTTACAAGTGTTAACCCAGGGGAGCAGTTGTTCCTCGTGCCTTGTTTCAGAGATGTGCACTGCAAGACTTCCTTTATAAGACAGCAAAGTTGTTTAATTTAAAACTAAATCACTGAGCATGTCTAAAATTCAAATTCCAAGCTTCTTTCAAACTAAAGAAATGAGACATTTCTATAAGTTATCAATTAATCAACAGTTGGGTACAACCAGCAATTTAAGTAGCAAGATGATGGCATGACTGTCCAGATTACAAAAATTAGCTTAACAATGAGTGCCACTTTGATTAGCAGGATTTTAATTGATTATCCATAAAATACTAATGGCACGTCGACCCCTACAGCTATAGCCTTTTAATAGCTGTAATTCTGTTATACTTGATAGTCCTACAGTTATTACCTGTCCAATCACAGTTGGGTCAAATTTGAGGGTTGTTTGCCAAACTAACTTTAAAATTGCTATAGCTTAAATATGCACCACCCTTTGTGCAGAAAATGTTGCCCCGCAAGTTCCCTTAAATCTTCCCCTCTCTCCTTAAATGCATGACCTCTAGCTTGGACTCTGCTTCGCTGGGGGGGGGGGGGGATGGAAATGACCTTGGCTATTCATATGAATTCACTCCGAGCTAGTGTCAGAAAATGACGAAAGGCAACTGGATTGTTCAAAAGTGCAACTAGTTTACCAATTTCTTCAGAAAGAAGGAAATCTGCTGCTGCCATCTAATCAGGCCTACATAGGATCCCAGTTCTGCTGTTTTGTTTTATTGAATGCTGGGATGTAAACAATGGGATTTGTAGATTTTCATTGCTTGTTTGGGTTTCTGGGTTTTGAATTTGTAACTAGTGGGTTTTGTGTCTGAAGTTTAATAATTAAACTTATTACTGTGGCCACAGGAATAGTTTTTGAAATTTGAGGCCTGACTTTAGTGAGTGAATGAATGGGTTTTGTGCACCACTAATACATTGTGTATATTTTGTTTTGTGACCCAGCAAGTTAGCTAAGGTGCTTTGCGGTTTGTCGATGTTATCTGGAACTTTGTCCCTAAGCTTGAGGGGGAATGCCTATAGCTTGGAGGGAGACTTTTCAGTTTCACTTTTTTTAATGGAGTTTGGAACATTCCTTCTTGAAATACAATAGCTGTATAGACTTACTGAGAGGGGAAGAATATATAGCAAACTAGGTTACTTTAGAGTGAACAATGAACATTAGTCCCAGACAAGGATTGAGATTGAAGATCAGGTGCATGATTGCTCCAGAAAAGTTATCTGCTATTTTCAGTCTTAAAAATTGAAGTCAGAAGTGACTTGAAACATGCTAGGGTGTTTAGATATAGGAACTTTTGGTGTTTAGGCTTTTAATTTATGATGGAGTGTCTTGGGATTAATGGGATTGCACTTTTTTGTTAAACAATCTCTGAATTTGTAATAAGCAGATGGTTCACTTCTGTTTTTTTCTGCTTAAAGCAAATTCCACAGCATTGCATGTTTGAGACACTGTTTTGCTAAAACCAAAACAAATCCTGACTGAGATCCAACCTGTCTGGTAATAACGTCAGAGATAGTAAGAACTGCAGATGCTGGAGAATCTGAGATAACAAGGTGCAGAGCTAGATGAACACAGCAGGCCAAGCAGCATCGGGGGAGCAGGAAGGCTCTGAAGAAGGGTCTAGGCCTAAAATGTCAGCCTTCCTGCTCCCCAATGCTGCTTGGCCTGCTGTGTTCATCCAGCTCTACACCTTGTTATCTCTGGTACTAATGTCAGCTGGGATCTTAGCAATGCCGTTGGGGCCCCATGGGGATCGGGAAATGTACTTTCTTCCAGAACTGGACTAGTCGGGTCTGCGCAGGGCTGTCCAGGTTGAGACCTTTTTTAATAGAGAAGTGAATCTGGTGTGTGTTGTCTTTTTTTTATTTTTTCTTCTTTTGGTGGGGTGGGGGTGGAGAGAAAGTAGGAGTTGAGGAATAAGATTGAGTATAATGCAGGAAAATGTAAGGTTTTGCAATTTGGCAGGAAGAATAGATAATTCGAATATTATTTAAGTAGAGGTGTGACCGAAAGCTGTGAACACAAGGATTTGCAAGTTCTTTTTATGACTTGGCTAGCATCCATAAGTGAAGGCAAATGAAATGTTGGCCTCTATTTCAAAGGGAGTGCAATATAAAAGTAAAGAAATTTTGTCTTTAACTAGACAGGACTCTAGTCAGATCACAGCGGGAACAGTTCTGGTCCCCTTCTCTAAGGAAAGATATACTGGCATTGGAGGCAGTCCAGAGAATGTTTGTTTGCCAGTCTGATACTCCACCCGGAGGGATTATTTTAGAGAGGTTTAGTAGATTAGGCCTGGAATATTTGCATATGGAGGAATGAGACCCAATCTTGTTGACATGTACTAATTGTAAGGGACTTGACAAGGTAGATGTGGAAGGGTTGTTTCCCTTTTTGTGGGAGAGTCTAGGAGCAGAGGATAAACTGGAATAAGGGGTTACACTTGAGAAAAGGAATTTCTTCTGAGAATAGAATAGCAATTTATTAATCATTACAAAAAAGTGAAAACTTGCCATACCACGGTGCCTAAATTAATGACCAGTCCTAAATAAGAAAAGTCCACCGCTGCTCAATTAATGGCTGCTGGGTTCAGGGAAAGCTGGAAAACCAGTCTGTGACTGCATTGCCCTGCCACGCTGAGGCGCAACCTCCACTGGAAGACCTAGAAGCAGTCTGTGAAGCAAGGACAAGATCTGCATGCTAAGAGGTGACCACTGTGCCAGGACTAGACTTTCATGGTGGGCTGCTGGAATATCATGAAGCTGCTGAAGACCTCCACGCTGGGATAAAACTGCCCCTCCTGAATGAGACAACAATACCATGTGTCAGCATCCCAGTCCACTGGAAGCCACCTTGGTGCTTGACCTGGGCTGGGAGAAGACTCCTTCTCTTGAAGCAGTTAGCTTTAATAAAAGGTAAAGTACCATAATGTAGTGAATCTATGGTGTTCTTTTACCAGAGTTCTAAGTACACTCAAGGCAGAGAGACTTTTTTTCTTTTAAAACCGGAAAGAGAATTGAAGGATTTTGAGGAATAAGCAGAAAGTGGCATTGAAGATTATCCAATCAGCCATGATCTCATTGAATGGTGGGGCAGACTTGATTGGCTGAATGACCTAGTTGAGTTCCAATGTCTTATAGTCTTATGCATTTGTTAAGTGGCTTGTTTTTAAAATGGTAATCCGTTTGAGCCAAGGCACCTTTTGTGTAGCAAATGGTAATTGGTCTCTGCCCAATGGCAAGATGTGACAATCTGAACTGTATTTGCAGTGTCTCATATTGAAAGAGACTCATTGAGTAATTGTAAAACTATTGTTTCCCTCTTTTGAAGTCATTAAAGCTCAAACAAAATGTATATTTTCTTTCAAAATCCTGAAATTCATCAACATGGTTTGTGGAACTTGAAACCAGCCCAACTATTTGCCCAAATTACTAGTTTTTAAATGCTGGTAGGTGGGTGTCACTGGCTAGGCTGGTATTATTACCCATCCTAACTGCCCAGAGGGCAAATGAAGGTAAACAACATTGCTGTGGGTTTGAAGTCACGTGCATGCAGAGCAAGTAAGTATGACAAGTGTCCTTCCTCCTAAGGACATAAGTGAACCTGAGGGTGTTTGTACAACATTCAACACTGATGATATTAGGCTAGTTACTTTTTTATATGTGAATTGACATTGTCGTCAGCCATGGTGGGATTTGAACCCAATTGCCTGAGGTTCTGGATTGCTAATCCAGTGACACTATCACTATGCCACCACCACCTGGAGAATTCCCTTCTTTTTCAAAATGCCATGTCTGCTGCACCCTGACTTATTTTTAAATTTAACTTGTCAGCACAAGTGTTGACTACTACTCTAAGTTATGCACAGAGAGACACTAGTTTCAAAGCTGACAAAATATATTTTTGTGTCTGTCTGTCTGTCTACACACCATATGTGTTGAATTGTTTGCACATTTCAGGTTGTGCATCAACGTCACAGGCAGCAGGTCCTTTCAATTATATGGCTGGTTCTGTCAAGAGTGTATCACAAACTGCGGTGACACCAGACTCTTCAACTTCTCAATCTGTTCCACAGGTATGCAGTTTTGGCTTAAGTGTATTGGCCTACCAGCCATTGAACTTTAGGGGTTTTTTTCCCTCTTTAATACTTCACTGAGAACTGAATATTTCTAACTGACTGTACACTCGTCTGGAATTATTTTGATCACTATATTTGCCATTTTGAATATCCCACTCTTTCAACAAAGGAACACTTTATAGCATTACAACACAATTCCTCTATTTTTATAAAGATGAAGGAACTTTTTTATTCTTTTGTTAGTCTCTGTAGTTATTTGAGCAGTAGTGAACATTATGCAGAGATTGAACTAATAGTGAAGGACAAGGAGACTGGTGCTAACCCATTACCTGGAAAAGAAATTGACCGCCCCTACGTAGTGTTAAATCTCCATCTCTCCACAGTTTTCTTTCTTTCTTCCCTGCTTGCCTCAAAGAAAGTGCTGAAATACACGTGCAAGCTAGTTTTAGTTACAGATGACTATTGGGTACATGCTACTGATAACGTGGATAGCAGAGCTGTGATACAAAGGGTGGGAGGAAGAGCTCCGATTCAGATGTGAGGCAACACTGATTTTACTAAATACATCCTTTTGACATTCCAGGGAAAGTTGACTAAGGATTCAGCCTTTGAAGAGAGTAAAGATATAATTTGTGGAATTTGCATGGAAAAAGTCTATGAAAAAACACCAGCCAGAGACCGTTGCTTTGCAATTCTTCCTGACTGCAACCATGCTTTCTGTGTGACCTGTATCAAAAAATGGCGAGAGAGCAAGGGGTTTACCAATAATGTAATAAAGTAAGTGAATGTGATCAAATTAACAATCTCTATTGTAATTGTTTGACTGACTTAACAGTTGGAATTGTTTATTTGTAGAGTTTGGATTCTAAATTAATAGCACATGGGTGTGTTCAGTGTGGAGCTGGAGGATATCTGGGATATTTGGGAGCGGAAGCAACTGAGGTGGAGGAATTGGGAGTAAGGGATTGCATTCTTGCAGGAGAGGAGGTGTAGCTATGGGAGTCTGTGGGTTTAAAATGGATGTTGATGCTGAGACGGAGGTGTCCCCGGTAGGAGGAGGAGGTATTGGAGGTGGTTCAGATGAATTTTGAGCTTGGGGTAAAGGGGGTTAGTAAAGTTGATGAACTGTTCAAGCTCCTCATGGGAGTGTGAGGCAGCACCCATGTCATCAGTGTAGTGGGTGAAGAGGTGAGGGATGGTGCCGGCGTAACAACAGAGGGACTGTTCCACGTAGTCTATGAAGAAGCAGGCTTAGCTCAGACCCATATGGGTGCCCGTAGCCACCCCCTTATAGTTTGTTGGAAGAATCTCTGAGTACATGGGTGTTGGTTTACTTTTGGTGAGGGGTTTTAAAAGTTAGCAAGGCCAGACTTTGTGGAATAATTTTAATCATCTGTCTGATGGAGTGCTAATAGAAATTTGTTTCATTATGTCAGGATTTACAACCAGAGAGAAGACTTCAAGGCATTTGATTAGCAAAAACTAGCATGTGCAAGGCATTTTTGTTTTCCCCTTTTTCAGTTCAAAAGGAGACCCGACTGAAGCAGGTACAGTCTCTTAGGCTGTTCAGAGCATTTAAGGAAAGACATTTAACACAGTGAATGGGTGTAGAGTCTGAAAGGTTTAGATAAGGAATGTTTGATTAAATGTTCAGCAGGTTACTAATGGTCTGACTAAGTCTAAAGATTTCCTTGAGTGGTCAAGAGGAAAAAGGCCCTCCAGCTTGCAGGAGCTGTCATGAGGGAAGCAGTTAAGTCAAATGTACAGAAAAGAGGAAGGAAAATGTCTCTGGATTTTGATTAACTAGGGAGTAGTTGGGATTTTCTGCTGTTTTGAATCATTAAAACTGCTATAGCTTGTTTTGCTTTCTCCTCCTTTTTTTGTTTTGTTCAATGAACTCTTTTATTGTTACAACTAAATTGACAGTCTTGTATGCTTCTTTCAGCAAAAGATAACCAGACTAAATACAACTGGGTCAGGGAGGTGAAGAACATACCAAGTCATGACTGAAATCTGCCATGTACAGTAGCAGTATAAGATGAAATCAGAGCCAAATACCTAAAGCTTCCCCAGGAGCTCAGTAAATTTGCCTGAGTTGGTCTCTAATCTTAAGTGGGAAATAAGTGGTGTTGCATTTGTCGAGCTAGTTTCAGTTAATGTAAATGTGAAGGGGTTTACTTAGTGAAATTGTGGCTGGACGATTTTTAAAAAAAATTCAAATACTCTATGCTCTGTTTTGTGCCATATCCTATAATCTCTGAAAATGTAACAGTTGATCTAGTATCCATTGTTTGTGGAATGGAAATTCAAATTTGTACCACCTATTGTCTAGATATGTTCAGAATGCTTTCTGATTTCACTTTTTTTTTTTTTTTTTCTTTTGGTTTTTAAAAGTCTGCCTCCAGTCTTCAGACTGGAGTGCCTAACATTAGGGAGACCCTCAGCAGAAATGGTTTTATTTCTGTCCTGTCTGTTCCCATTTAACATCCTAAACTTTGATCATAGATCATTAGAATCCCTACAGTGCAGAAACAGGCCCTTTGGCCCAACAAGTCCACACTGAACTTCAGAGCATCCCACCCAGATCATCCCCCTGTAACCCACCTAATCTACACATCCCTGAACACTATGGGCAATTTAGCATAGCCAATCCACCTAACCTGCACACTTTTGGATTGTAGGAGGAAACCCACCCAGACACTGGGAGAATGTGCAAACCCCACAGTTGCCTGAGGGTGGGATTGAACCCGGGTCCTTGGTGCTGAGAGGCAGCAGTGTGAACCACTGTGCTGCCCCTTAAATTGTTCCTTTTTAAACCCTGGTTAAATTCCATGGAATGCAACTCAACTTTGAGATCTCGTTGTAATTAAACTAATGGGGCTCTATAAATCACCTTTTGCATGCCTTCCAAGGCCAACAGACTTCCTAAGGGTGGCTCAGTACTTGCAGTTCTACAAAGCATTGGCTACAAACCACTGAAACATAACTACTTCCTCTACATATAAAAAGGGCGTAGTTCTGATTGGTTTTTTTTTCTGTTCACAATATTTTAATTGTACCTGAATCTTTGTTATAGCTTATCACCATTGGTCCAAAATTATGACCTCTCAGTTGCTTAACTTAAATTGTCTTGTGCATTTTAAAACATTTGGAGACTGGTTTTCATCTATTACTGCACTTGTGCTAACTAAATTTGCTCAAGGGCAAATTTAGTGTGCTTTCTATTCTAACATTAAAATCATGCACAAGAGTCTGACTTGCATCAGAAGGTGCAATCCCCACACATGCAGTTGTCTGCATCATAGATTGCACTTTGCTCGAGGGGACATACAAGAATCTTTCAAGCAGAGGACAAACAGTGGGCATGTGACAATAACATTAGCAGTGAGAATACTGACTTTTCACTGGTGGATGCCAAATGGATATGTGAAACTCCTCTTGTTCTGTCCCAAGACTTTTAATAAAATATTGTGCACAGTTGAGGCCTCCGTATAGAGCTCTGCAGTTGTCGTTACGCTGGCAAATTATTTCTACTGTCTCCTCCCCAGTCTACCAATTTCCTAACCTGGGCAACCGTTTTCCTTTTCCTTTTTTTCCATTAACTTAACCAAAATGTCTGGAATAAGTAAATGTGACAATGATAACTTTTCAGGGGCAATTTCAAAAGACAGTTCTGAAGGCTACTGTTAACTAAAAGTATTTGTGTAGCAACAGGGAAGTAAACATTTTTCATAAATGAAATCTATTATGGCGAGTATCTTTAGAAGGTTTTTAATTCTAAATGACGAGGAAACGAAATCTTCGTGTGATGAGTTGTTGCCACTAATGAAGATCTGGGTCTGTTTGGACTATTTGCAGTGAGGAAAGTTTTAAACATCAAATATCTTTATTTACAGAGCATGTCCTGAATGTAGAGTAGTGGCCAGTTACTTCATACCATACAAGTACTGGGTGGTTGATGAACAGAAACAAAAACTTATTGAAAAATTTAAAGTTGAAAAGCGGTATGTATGCCTAGAGGTACTACAGTATCTCAGTATTTCTGATCCTATTTGCTAAATCTGAATGTGCTATGAACGTCATAATTTTCCATTAAGTTTAAACCTTAAACCCTTTGCAGTCTAATTTCAACTTGGTTTAAGTTCAGAATTGATGTTTAAAATACAATGATCATAATATAAAACTTTGGAGTTTAGCCTTGATAGGACCTGCCAGATGTGTGCACTTTGTTTGCATATATAACATTCACTAGCAATATGTCATTGAAAGCCTGATTTTTTTTTTTTTTTTTTTTTAAAAAACAAAAATCTATTTTAGTTTTATCTGTAACTAAACTTTAAACCTTTTTATAGAAAATGTTGAAGTACTCCAGCTGGGGAGTGCCAGGTCACTTCAGAACTGGTAACTGGTTATATCTAACAGTATAACTGAACATAGAACATTACAGCACAGTAAGGGGAGTATAGGAACAAAAGTCTTCAGGTGGGAAATGAGATTTGCATGGTAAATTGGTATGATGTCAAAAGGTGATAACAAACAAGTACTAAAGAGCTGTGAATATCATAATGAAGAACTGCTGTTCTCTTGCAAAGAGAGGAAACCAAAGTGAGGGCAGAGATTGATGTCAGGCTGGTAGGTAAAGCTGAGAATAAGGGGTTTTGCCCTTACTTGGGAATGGCAGGGGTGAGTAGAAGTCTGGCAAACTGAATGAACGTACAGATCTGAAGCAGGGTCACTGGACCCAAAACATTTTAACACTGCTTTCTCTCCACGATACTGCCAGACCTACTGAGCTTTTCCTCCAATATTTTTTTTCTCCCTGATGAATACAGTACTGCTTTGTGAACGGCAGCAGTTCACTGTTTTCCATTTAGACCATTTTCTCAAGTCCATCACTAGTCTCTCTTTGGCCTTGCAGCACCAACCCTTTTATCACTCGGTGCCCTTGACTTCCAATTGGTATAAAGATGGGAAATAAGTTGAGGATTGAGATCAGCCATGGTAGAGCATTCTCAATGGACTGAATGACCTGTTTCTGTTCCTACACTTTTATGGTCCCTCTGAAACATGACACACTTGTTAACCAGTGACTCCAAAGAACCTAATGACGACATTTCTCCAAGACTTGCTGTAACTAATGCCAAAAACTGGTACTCTTGTAGTTTAGCATGTTGCCTATTAACACATTTTTCTGTGGTTGTTGTATCCTGAGGTGGGACATGAAAACCTTCTGGTGTGAGGATTTCACAGATTACCAAGTCACCTACAATCTGAATAATGCCTCAGATTTTACTTTTTTAAACATTGTTTTAGTTGACCCACTTAAGCTTGCTTTTTTTCTGGAAAGTGTTTAGGATAGGTGCTTTAGTATCTCTGAAGCTAGGTATATGCATCTGCAGGCTTGTAAGTACAACTGAGTAATTTAACAACTTCCAGGTTTGATATTTGTTTTTTCAATAGCATGGCCCACGCTTTTGTCCCCTCTCTTCCTCTTTGTTAATGTGTACTATCACACCAATGACTGACTGGCTGTTTGTTTTAAACAAAGTGTTAGTCTCAATCCAGAAGGTTCCAAGTTTAAACCCCAGTTGACAATTTTTTTTTTTTTCTTGTCGAAATAAAAATGATGCAATTAGTCTCTACACTGCAGTTAATGTTCCTGATCATCTGCTCCTCCTGGTGGGTAGATGTCTCTTTTGGGTTGCCCTCTGTTCATGTAGCTTAATAAAACGTGCAATCTGGCTGGCACATGAAGCAGATTTTTGGGACTGTAACTGGCATTGGTGATTAAATTCTGGAGATGGCCTTTGGAGTTGAACAGTTGATTTGTCTCTAACATCATGTTTTTCTTTTTGTCTTTTCCACAGGAAAATACATTGCAAATTTTTTCTACGAAGTAATGGCAGATGTCCTTTTAAATCTGAATGCATTTACTTGCATGAGTTTCCTGAGGGATATCGACCTACCCAGCAACGACAAAGGAGGCGAAGGGATAGTGTAAGGATGTGGCATATATTGTGGCATAAGTAGTGATATGTTCTATTGTGTTTAATGACTGACAGAGTATGATTACATACTTATGTCTAAGCATCACCTTGGTTTCCAGGCACATTAACCTAGACTGTGTGTGTGTGTGTGTGGTAATGACACCACACGGCAATGTCGTGCAATGGCATGTAACCGCTTAACGGGCGGTAGTACGTCCACATCTTTATTGCTGTTTGGACAGTAGTGTTAACCTTGCTACAAAGTAGCATCACTTGTGTATTTACACACTGAAGCCTATTAACTGACTGGACAAATGCAACACTTAATTTTTACTGCAGATAAAAATTATTTGGAAAACTTCAAAAGTAAAAAGACTGGAGAGATTTGTATTTGGGCTTCACATCTACTGTCTGTAGCTCAGCATCAGTAACTGGTCAGAAAAACTTTTTTTTTTTTCCCCACCTCCTGTATACAATAGATTTTGGAGGGTAATAAATGCCACGTTGTTTGACAAATATTTTTTCAGACCACTGAACATGAAACAAATAACTGGTTTAGTAGAACAGACGCGGCGGGGGTGGAGGGAAAGAACCTCTTAAATTCCCAGTCACTTTCATTGCAAGCCAAAATGTAGGCTGAAAGCAGTAATTTCATAAATCTACCAAGCCATATGAGATGCTTGCCTTTTTAAAAACTGTGTACAGTGCAAGGAATACAAAAGTAATCAATTGAAGTAAAACCATAGCAATGCTGGATGTACCTCAACTGGAATATTATCCAGCTTGAAACAACATCATTGCCTCCCTTACCACCACCACCACCAACCGCACCCCCCCCCCCCTGCAAAAATGGAGAGGTGTTACACCAGTATTTAGTTACTCAAATAGAATTCGATATGTGTCCAGGGGTTGGGAGGGGCGTGTATGAATGTGGTGTGGCGACAAAAGAATTAACACTATTTCCAAACGCACTGGCCCGAATGGTTGCTTCTCATGATGTAAATGTTTATCCTGTTTTAACTTAACTGAACTTGTGATCTTTACACAAGGAAGCAAAGGGTTAAGGGGAATGTATTTAAGACTTTTTAAATGATGGTTTTTCTGATAATCACATTTGGGATGTAGCTATACATTCTAAATAACTGGACAAATTCAATTGGCCTCAGCACCCCAAGCATTGGGTGTGACATCCTGTTAAGATTCCTATTCTGTGCAGTACAAACGAGCTAACTTGCTGAATTTATAGTATTTGTATTTTGTAATATGCCAATAGTCTTCACTTTGACTGGCAGACTTTTCACCTGAGGGGGAGGGGAATGAACTTCTGTTTTTTTTTTCTGCCAGGTAGTTCTCTAAACAATGTAGCAACCCTGAAGACATTGTACAGGCTATTTGTTATTTATTATGCCATGCAGATATTTAAGTTAACACTGGAAGATGGACAAACAAAACCCATTTTCCTGGTGACCCATCCAATTTCTTCCTTGAGCTAAATTTAGTACTTTTCCCTACCAATCTGCCAAAGTTAACCAGATTGGGACCTGTGCTGGATTGCAGTCTTCCAAGCTTTGCCCTCTGCGGCAAATACAAGGTTCTGTTCTGATTTTAAGTAGCTCTATCTTGGGAGATATCAAATGATTTTGACAATTAAGTCTATTATTTCCTGTACAAAAACTTTTGAGAGATTGTAGTAGTTTGCTCATGCAGTGGCACGGTAACCTACTAATGGGTTGTCTGCTTTCACTGGTGTAGGTAACAAGTCAAAGAAACAAATCCAACTTTTTTTTTGGTTGAACCTTTCATTTTAGGAGTTGGAAATACTGACTATTTAAAAATTCTTGGTTTTTTTAACATCCTGTTTATGTATTCCACAGTCTCCATTGGGAATTATGTGGGAAGATGATTGCGATGATGAAGACTATTACCATGCCCTTCACCTCCTTGGTGTGCTTACCCTCAATGATTCATTTTTAGAGAATTTGGCACACTTTGAGTATGAACTTTTTGATTCAGATCTATCTGATTTTAATCAGGATGATTCAGATTCTGATGACTATGACTTTGCCATTTAGTCTGTATGGAGCAGTGTTCTTGCAAACAGCAGGTGGAATATTGATAGTAATTGTTTATCCTATATTTTGGCAGTGCTGTTGCAGGTAGCTGGCTTAAACCATATAATTAGGCATTTGTAACTAAGTCTGTTTACACTGATCTATAATGCAAGTTTTGAATTTATCTTGCACCCATTGTGTACTGTGATGTTCTAAAACTAGCTATTTTTATGCTGAAACCTGCACCTGCAAGTCTTTTTAGGTTATAGATGAATATGACATTTTGCAAAAAAATGCGTGACACTTGCAGTACACCTAAAATGATCTGAGCAATTCATTATGGCAGTTTTGATGTTGGATTTCAGAAATTAGTTGCGCTGATCTCCTTGATTTACTGTTGTGATTAAACATTCACTTGAATTGGCTATTTTACCAACAGTTGATTGCAGGTGAACTATGTACTCAAGTGATGCTGAGTTATTAAAGTTGAATAATGTAGGTTCAGTAGAACTGAAATAGAATGTTTTTTTGCTTCCTTCCCACTAATTAGGGTGAATGCATATTTAACATGGGGATTATAGATGTTTGACACTTTGTAACTTGATCAATTGCTTAATGAGTAGGATGTTTTTAAAATGTCTGTCCAAATAAAAACGTTTTGTAAATAGTTGTTCAATTCTTGCATTTTCTCTTTCAAAGGTGCGTACTTTTCTCAAGTCATAAGCATGGGGACTTTTATTGACAGTGCTAAAACCTGAAATTTTGTGGATAACTATTAATGACCACTTGAAATATCATATAACCATTTGGCTCAGTTCATGACTTTTTGTGGTATTTGGCCTAGAAATTAATTTTCAACTTAGCTGATGGAACATATTCAAAGGCTGCTTGTTTGCACCTCTGATCAGAACTCCTGTTATTTCCTGAGACTGCCATTTTGTACTATTTATTTGTTGCTATCAGCGAACGAACTCTAAACCCGACTCGACTTCTTCCCTTCCCAAATCCCAGTCTCTGCTTTTAAACCTATGTCTCATCAAGTTGTTTTTAGTTATGTTTCCTAAAATCTACTTGTATGCCTTGGCTATGTGAAAGGCATAATGGCAGTGCTGTTGGCTGTCTGTAGACTATTCTAATACTTCAGATGGCCAGGTGCCATGCACTCTATCTATTGTATGTGAACATGCACAAATTCTTGTGCTTGCTGACCTATAATGACTCCCTCTAACAATGTTTGTTGTTTCTCACCTTCTTTACACGTCACCCCCACCCAGCCTCAGCTGGAACCTACCCCATTGCTGTGTTCCTCCAAACCTGACTATGTAAATTCCCAATCTTAACCACTTGCCTGAAGGTTGCAGCATTCAACTGCATGGACCTTGAATTGTTGACCCAACTCTCTTGGCTGTCTTCCCCCGCCTCAATCTTTTTTTTTTTTTTTTTTTTTTTTGAAAAAAAAAAAATAAATGCATCTTTCTTTTGATGCCCCATCACTTTGTCCAAGCTTTTAATTGTCAGTCCTGTTTGTACATTGGTATGAAAGTACTTTGGGAAATATTTACTGTGTTAAGGGAAATGTTTTTCAGTTGTTCCAGTGGCGGGAGTCTGGAAGGAGGCACAAGGGCAGCCTGGGAAGGTAAGCTTTTCCTTTTTAAAAACTTACCTCGTGAATAGGCAGAGTGTGCACTGAGCAGGAGTAGACACGGGACAGCTGAGTAAGTGAAGTAATATATTTGAGCGGTTGCTTTACCTGAAACACTACTTAGGTAGTGTCTCCCACCCATCCTCCTCTAACCAAAAAAGGTTCTGAGCACCAATTTAGTAAAGTTACTAGTTTTTTTTCCCAATAGTCTGTTTTTAGGAATTCAGAACAGTGGGAATGGATGTTAGGGCAGTTGCATGCTGCCCCTGTAGAATGTGGGAGGTAAGGGTCACCACTAGTGTCCCCGCTGACTTCATCTGCGGGAAGTGCACCCAACTCCAGCTCCTTGGAAACCGCTTTAGGGAACTGGAGCTAGAAGTGGATGAACTTCGTATCATTCGGGAGGCTGAGGGGGTGATTGAGAGGAGTTACAGGGAGGTAGTCACACCTCAGGTACAGGAAAAAGGTAGATGGGTTACAATCAGGGGACAGAAAGGGGACAGGCAGACAGTGAAGGGATCCCCTGTGGCCGTTCCCCTCAATAACAAGTCAACCGTTTGATACTGTTGAGGGGGACGACTTACCAGGGGTAAGCCATGGGGTACAGGTCTCTGGCGCAGAGTCTGTCCCTGTTGCTCAGAAAAGGGGGGAGAGGAGGAGAGCATTAGTCATTAGGGACTCCACAGTTAGGGGGACAGATAGGAGATTCTGTGGGAACGAGAGACTCGCGGTTGGTGTGTTGCCTCCCAGGTGCTAGGGTCCGTGATGTCTCCGATCGTGCTTTTGGGATCCTTGAGGGGGAGTAGCCTCAAGTCGTGGTCCACGTAGGCACCAATGTGACATAGGTAGGAAAAGGGATGGGGATGTAAGGCAGAAATTCGAGGAGCTCGGGTGGAAGCTTAGAGCTAGAACAAACCGCGTTGTTATCTCTGGTTTGTTACCTGTGCCACGTGCTAGCGAGGCGAGGAATAGGGAGAGAGCAGTTGAGCATGTGGCTACAGGGATGGTGCAGGAGGAAGGGATTCAGATACCTGGATAATTAGGGCTCATTCTGGGGTAGGTGGGACCTCTACAAACGGGATGGTCATCACCTGAACCAGAGGGGTACCAATATCTTAGGGGGGAAATTTGCTAATGCTCTTCGGGAGGGTTTAAACTAATTCAGCAGGGGGATGGGAACCTGAATTGTAGCTCCAGTGTACAGGAAGTTGACAGTAGTGAGGTCATGAATAAGGTTTCAAGGTCGCAGGAGTGTACTGGCAGGCAGGAAGGTGGTTTGAAGTGTCTACTTCAACGCCAGGAGCATCTGGAATAAGGTGGGTGAACTTCCAGCATGGGTTGGTACCTGGGACTTTGTTGTGGCCATTTCGGAGACATGGATAGAGCAGGGACAGGAATGGTTGTTGCAGGTTCCAGGGTTTAGATGTTTCAGTAAGATCAGGGAAGGTGGTAAAAGAGGGGGAGGTGTGTCATTGTTAGTCAAGGACAGTATTACGGTGGCAGAAAGGACGTTTGTGGACTTGTCTGCTGAGGTTAGCAACAGGAAAGGAGAGGTCATCCTGTTGGGAGTTTTCTATAGGCCTCCGAAAAGTTCCAGAGATGTAGAGGAAAGGATTGCAAAGATGCTTCTGGATAGGAGCGAAAGTAACAGGGTAGTTGTTATGGGGGACTCTAGCGTTTCCAGTCAATGTTTAGAAAGTTATAGTTCGAGTACTTTAGATGGGTCAGTTTTTGTTCAATGTGTGCAGGAGGGTTTCCTGACACAGTATGTAGATAGGCCAACAAGAGGTGAGGCCACATTGGATTTGGTACTGGGTAATGAACCAGGCCAAGTGTTAGATTTTGGAGGTAGGTGAGCACTTTGGCGATGGAAAGGGATAGGTATATACTGCAGGGTGAGAGTTATAGCTGGGGGAAAGGCAATTAGGCAAGATGTAGGGTGGGGAAGGAAACTGCAGGGGCTGGGCACAATTGAAATGTGGAGCTTGTTCAAGGAACAGCTACTGCGTGTCCTTGATAAATACATACCAGTCAGGCAGGAAGTGGTCGAGCGAGGGAACCGTGGCTTACTGAAGAAGTTGAATCTCTTGTCAAAAGGAAGGAGGATTATGTAAAGATGAGGTATTAGGGTCAGTTAGGGCGCTTGAGTGTTACAAGTTAGACAGGAGGGGACATGAGCAGCCTTTGGCAGGTAGGATCAAGGAAAACCCTCAAGCTTTCTGCAGGTATGTCAGGAATAAAAGAATGACGAGAGTAAGATTAAGGCCAGTCGAGGACAGTAGTAGGAAGTTGTGCGTGGAGTCCGAAGAGATAGGAGAGGCGCTAAATGAATATTTTTCGTCTGTCTTTTTTTCCTGTGTGAATACTATGTTGAGGAGAATACGGAGATACAGGCTATTAGACTAGACAGGATTGAGGTTCGCAAGGAGGAGGTGTTAACTATTTTCACACTTTCCAGAATTGCTAAGTCCCCTGGGCTGGATGGGATCTATCCTAGGATTCTCTGGGAAGCTAGGGAGGAGAGCCTTTGGCTTTGATCTTTGTCGTCATTGTCTACAGGAATAGTGCCAGAAGACTGGAGGATAGCAAATGTTGTCCCCTTCTTGAAGGGGAGTAGGGACAAGCCTGGTAATTATAGACCAGTGAGCCTTACTTCGGTTGTGGGTAAAGTGTTGGAAAGGATTAGAAGAGATAAGACTTATAATCATCTAGAAAGGAATAATTTGATTAGGAGTAGTCAACACTGTTTTGTGAAGGGTAGGTCGTGCCTCTCAAACCTTATTGAGTTCTTTTGAGAAGGTGACCAAACGGGTGGATGAGGGTAAAGCGTTTGATAAGGTTTCCCATGGTAGGCTATTGCAGAAAATAGAGGCCTCTGATTGAGGGTGATTTAGCAGTTTGGATCAGAAATTGGCTAGCTGGAAGACACAGGGTGGTAGTTGATGGGGAATGTTCATCCTGGAGTTCAGTTACTAGTGGTGTACCGCAAGGATCTGTTTTGGGGCCACTGCTGTTTGTCAGTTTCATAAATGACCTGGATGAGGGCATAGAAGGATGGGTTAGTAAACTTGCAGATGACACTAAAGTCGGTGGAGTTGTGGATTGCGCAGAAGAATGTTGCAGGTTACAGAGGGATGTAGATAAGCTGCAGAGCTCGGCTCAGAGGTGGCAAATGGAGTTTAATGTGGAAAAGTGAGGTGATTCACTTTGGAAGGAGTAACAGGAATGCAGAGTACTGGGCTAATGGTAAGATTCTTGGTAGTGTGGATGAGCAGAGACATCTCGGTGTCCACGTTCATAGATCCCTGAAAGTTGCCACCCAGGTTGGTAGGTTTGCTAAGGAGGCGTAAAACCAATAGGTTTTATTGGTAGAGGGATTGAGTTTTGGAGCAGTGAGGTCATGTTGCAGCTGCAGAGAACTCCGGTGCGGCCGCACTTGGAGTATTGCGTACGGTTCTGGTCACCGCATTACAGGAAGGATGTGGAAGCGCTAGAAAGGGTGCAGAGGAGACCTACCAGGTATGGAGGGAAGATCTTATGAAGAAAGGCTGAAGGACTTGAGGCTAAGAGGGGACTTGATAGAGACATACAAGATGATCAGAAGATTAGATAGGGTGGACAGTGAGAGCCTTCAATTGAGGGGAGATAGATTCTTTACTCAGAGTAGTAAGGGCATGGAATGCCTTGCCTGCAGCAGTAGACTCGCCAACTTTAAGGGCATTTAAATGGTCGTTGGATAAACATATGGATGATAATGGAATAGTGTAGGTTAGATGGGCTTCAGATTGGTTTCACAGGTCGGTGCAACATCGAGGGCCGAAGGGCCTGAACTGTGCTGTAATGTTCATGCTTTTATGGTTATGGGGCATTTAGCGTCTGTCTCTAGGATGCTAGCTTAAAGTTGAGGTACATAACTGTTTTCCCTCTCTTTAATCGTGTCTTGGGATCCTGCAGCAAGCCCCTTTATTTTTAAAACTCACTAATACACCACTTGCTCAAGGAAACACAAGCAGCTTTGATTATTGGAGAACATTTGAACTTTGACTTTGGCAAAGGACACTTGCTGTATATCCTCTAATAGGATTGTGAATCACTGCTACAGTCCACGTGAAGGCATTTCCAAAGTATTCTCTAGGTAATGGTGTATATCCCAAACTTGGAGATTTTAGTATTCTCATACACCTTGTTTGTTTTTGTCCTCTTTTATTATATTGCGTTTCTGCCCGTCCAGGCACTTTGCCATAGGGATGGCAACTGCTTTGCAAGTGTCAGCTGCTGGTGAAAGAAAACTGGTAGTTGGGTGGGGTATAATGAGCTGATAGCCAGATAAACTTGGCTGAAGCCTACAAAAGTACATTGAAACCTAAATATACCAAATGTAACTGACTTCAATCCTTTTTGTTGAAGGATTAGAAGTGCCCAGTCTCTCCCTTTTTAACCCTGGAAGGGTAAGGAATGTAGCCTACTACATAAATGAATGTGGCATATGACTTTTCAGTGATGGTGTGATTTCTGGTATGTTGGGATATTGTGCAAAGAATAATGTTGACAACTAATCTAGGACTTTATATGCAAGTGCACCAAAAGTGCTGCTTCCAGTAATACAAGGCTCTATTCTTTACAGACAGAACATATGCGTAATCTGCACCTGTCTCAACTCCCAAGCGATAGCCATTTGCTAGTTCATTGAAATTCTTCTTCCAATCTGCCCAGTTTGCCAAACTTCTAGCTTTCAGTTAATTGTCAGATATTTATTCGCTGGCACCTCCACGATAATGCCTCTCTGTCAGCACTCTAATCTCCTCATTCAGTACATTTTCTCTTTATTAGTACTCTGACCAGCATGTTCAAGATGAAAAGCTCCAATCTCTCTCTCAGCAATGCACAAGTTTTGTTCTACCATGTTTAACTTTATTGCAGTTTTGTTCACTGCTGGTGTTCTGCTGAAACAGGGAAAATGGTTGTGGGAGGCATGACTTAAGGACTATACAGTCCTTATCAGGCATTTCACCTTCATTATCAGAAGTAGATGACCTTAATGAAATTTGTATGCCAATATTAAGAGAATCAGTCACATGGCTGAGAGGTATATTTTAGGTGCCACAGGAAAGTTAGTGTGGATGGTATCAAAAGGCTGCATACATCTGGTAAGTCAACATTTACCCTGCACAAGCATGATGGCAGCTGCACTATTTGTCATGAAAATATGCATTAGTGAAAAGAGTAATTGCAGCACGAACTGACAAATAGCAAATTTCTTTTAGTGCAAATATTTTTACATTAACTTTATTGTGGATTGTATTATTGCCTGATTCACAAATAAGAAATATACATAAATCAGTTCCTGTGTCCCACTCCTGTTCTGGATGTCAAACAATTCATGTATCAATGTGCTTCAGTGCTGCCTGCATTGATTTCTTCAGAAATGTTTTGTGTAAATCTAGGGCACAGGACAGCAAGTTCTTGTGTGCAGATGTTACCTACAAAAAAATGTATTTTTCATTAGTTTCCCTTTCCTTTTTTTGAAAACTCTTGATTCGAAGTTTTATTGTACTCCAGTTCATGGATTAAGTATATTTTCCAGTTGGAGTTGCTGAATAACTGGTACTGAGGGTGACTTTAAAGTAAAAGGAACGAATAGTTTAAAAACTGTAGTTCTGACTTTTTTTTTGTTCTTGAGGTATACATTACATTAGCCTTTTTAAAGCATATTTTCCCCCTTCAACCATTTTAAGTGAATCTACTTTCCTATTCTTGCATTTCCCTATATTATATTATACTCTACCTAACTGACTTACCCTGTGTGTCTTCCTCCACTTTTTTTTTGCTGACAGTACCAAAGGTGGAAACAAACTTTATCATACTGTATTTTTTCCTAAGCTATTTACAGTCTTCCAGCCGCATTTGTTGCTACTGCTTCCTGTCAGACTTAAACTATCACATGTCTGTTGAAATATTACCCAACTTCATGGGCCCTCTGCAGAATGCTATATCTATAAAATCCTCTTTCTATTTACTAGTTCTCTCTTATCAGTCCTTTTTTCAAAGGTTGCTAATCACATCTCTCCTCATGTATCATAATCAGAATGGGGTAAGTTTAAAAGATTCTGGAAGAAATGGGCAGACGTGTTGGGTTGGTTTTGCATACAGCTGACCAAAAGTTCAAGGCAATTGTGATTTGCAATTTGCACTGTTTAGATTTATTTTTATAATTGATTCCAGGTGATGTCAGGCTAACGGTTTTCCTGAAGTTTTTCTAAATAGCAGTGTTGTCTTTGCTCATTACCATAGAATGTATGGAATTTTGGACAATGATTTGCATTGTATATGCTGATGACAGGTAGTAGCAGGGTGGGGAGTAAGTGGAGACAGAACGTCATCGATGGTGAACCAGTGAAGTAGAAAGCCACTGTTGTTTACAGGGCCCTTAATTGTGTCCAATCTGTTTTCCATACTTGTGTCCTCATCCCTTCCCTCCCACAACACCGATAAAGTTCCCCTGTTCCTCACTTTCCATTCCACCTCTGCACACACAGAATCATAAGCCATCATTTCTGCCACCTCCACTGGGATGTCACTTCAGTTGTCTGTAGATTTCTCTTGAAGAGCCTGGTACACTCCTCTTTCACAACCAAGACCTCACCACACCCCCTTTGCATGCAATAGGTGCAAAACTTGCCTGTTTACTACTTCCCTCTTTGCTATCCAAGGCTCCAGACACTGCTTCCACGTGAAGCAATGATTGACCTGATTTAGTCTACTGTATTGGCTGCTCACAGCCACTTTCCATAACACCCACCTTCTGTCTCTTAAAAACCTTGCCTTCCACTTCAACACACCGCCATGTGCCATGGCCAACATCTGTCTCAGCTGTAGTGCTCCAGGCAAGGCTCAGTGCAAACTGGAAGAACAGCATCTTGTTTCATGCTCCACAATCCTGCAGACTCTTATTGCAAAAATATGCTTTATTCACAAAAAATCTGTTTTATATATATGACACAAGCAGTTCAGTTCTGCACAGTTGCATATCAAGTAAACACAACCAAAGACCTCTTTTGCACATGCAATACTAATATTTACATATAGCTGACATACTAGGAGGGTCTGATAACTGAATGGACCCCTACTTACCTTCAGCAAGAAGACCTCACACCGTGGTCTTTCCCCTCTGCACCTAAGGACCCTGCAGACATTGGGACTCAGTATTGAATTTGATTTTAGAGTCAAAACAGCCGCTTTCATGTCCTTTACTAAGCCCCGTATCCTTTGCCTTGTCGTGACTAGGGCTACTTTCAGCACAGCCAACCCATTTTCACTTGCATTTGGTCCCCATTTTCAGCTTTTCCTTGGATCACCATTATCTATCCTTTGTCTGTCTCCACCTTTTCCCTAGGTACTATTAGTTCTGAAGGGTTATTCGAAGTATTAATGGTTTTCTCTCTACAGATGCTGGCAGACCTGCTGAGCTTCTGTAGCAATTTTTTATTTTTGTTCATCTTGCAGATATTTGTTATTCCTTTTATATTGTGTTCTTAGTGTTATAAATGTTGAATTTATTCTGTTACCAGTGTTCCTTAATTATTCCTTTGCCTGAAAATAGTTCTCGCCATATAACAGGTCAACGTTTATAACAGCTTCTACATTTATAGGTATGTTACCTTTTGTAATAATAGAATTTGTAAATATGTAGGTTAGAGTCTAAAATCTGTGTTAAATTGGGTGGAAAGGCTCTGCTTATTAGTCTGGAGGATATTTATTATATTGTCTGTTTTGGAATAAATATTCTGAAGGATATATTTAACTAAAATAACAGCATTTGTAATAATCCAAGAAGCAGAATTGTTGGGCTTGGGCTGTTTAGATTTCCTCACTAACTGCAATCACAATGAGGTTGGAACTTTAGTTAATTTGATCACTAGTCTGGCAGTAGTAAAGCACATTTGGGGAGCTTTGGATGCTGATGAGAGATAGTAACGTTGTTAGGGAGCTGCCACGCTCTGATTAATGGTCTGTACACTCTGTCAACTACTAGAATGATTAGAGATTAAAAAGAACTGCAGATGCAGCAATCCAAGGTAGACAAACAGGCTGGAAGAACACAATAAGCCAAGCAGCATCTGGAGTAAAGAAGCAGTCAATGTTCAGGACTGGATGTGCGGTTAGTAGGGAAGATCAGGAGGTGGGGCTGCAAAGGGAGCCAGGGGATATTACCACCATTCTGCTACCAACTCTTCCCCTCCTCTATCTGCAATTTCCCTCTACCCTGCCACCTCCAGTCCTGAAGGAAGGTAATACCTAAAAGGTTGACTGCTCCTTTCCTCCAGATGTTGCCTGGCTTGCTGATTTCTTCCAGTCTCCTGTTTCTCTATACTAGAATGGTATTGGTAGGACCACAGGTATGTTGCAGTTGAATGAAAACAAGTAATGGGGGACTGACCCTTCCCCCCCCCCCGGTATCAGCATCGGATCCTGAGGTAGTCTGTATGATCCACAAACTATATTTTATACTAGCTATTGTATATTAATTGGTAAACTGGATTCACACAAAAACATCCACTCTAGATAGGATAGGACAGATTTGTGTATAGAAGTTCCCAATATGTAGTGCAACTGACTGGGCTATCAATACACTTATGGAGAGGAGTTGAAACGAAATGCTTACTCTGAATCTGTGTTTCAACAACAGCATATTAAAAAGAAGTCTCAATTTTTCATTAATCTCTAAACACTTGTGGGGAAAAAAAAACTGCAACAAAGATCACAAGCACGTTGCCTGCAGAAGTATTGAGTCTACAGCCTTTGAAAGTTAGTTTCTTTCCACAATCGTGTGACCGTTGATGTATTACCACAATGTTAAATCATTGCATTAAATACATTCTGAACTTTTTGATGATAAAGAATCAGGGCATGTGGACAATAGAAGAATTATTTCAGTTACAGATTCACCTACATCTGAGCTGATTTTCTAGTATTACCATCAACTGCAATACTTTGTCAGGCATCAATTTGCCTGTGGTCTCAGTTACCACTGTATGTCTCCCTAACTAAAATGTAAATGGAAGGCTAATTATGACAAAACTGAAAAACTTTCATGCTTTGAAAGAGACCTACGTTGCCATAGCAGTTGGTAATAGACAAGCACCCATATGCTGGGTTGCAGTGCCACAAACAGAATATGTCAGATGTTGCATGCTACCACTCTTTGCATATTATTCTATATGTACACTTCCAGATGGATAGACATAGTGCCGCCACCTTCCCCCCACTGCTCTACTTCATTTTCTGACAAGGGGAAAGTGGGAAGAGCAGAGAGCAAGCCCATTGTCCATGACTGGAGTTCCCTACCCTGTACCTGCCACTCCTGAAAACTAAGAGGTCAGCCTAAGTTGTGTTGTATGTTTTTTTTTTAAAAAAGCTCCAGTGTAATACTCACATAGTTCTGGTACTTTGTAAGTGCAGCCAGCATCACTTTGGCATACTTCATTGATTTGCTGAAATTTCCTGCATGCTGACTTAACTTTTGAACAAATTGCTCAAATAGTTCAGGCGTTATTTCAACCTTTTAAGAAAAACAAAATGAGAACAGTTTAAGTTGCAAATTAATTTCTGTCAGCCAATATTATGAAAACAAATTATCTGGTCATTTATTAGGTCAATTGAGAGATTTTGCAACTGCTGGTTTGCAGCATTTGTTACTCAATGACTAGAAAATGAAAAAGTCATCTATAAAATAACTTAGATATCCATGAGAAAATTTATAAGGTGTTTCAAACTTTAGCTGTTTGTGATCAGCTATTTCACAAGGGCAAACATTAGATTTTAAATCTGCATAGTAAATGGTGCACAAATTCCTACTGAGATTACTTTTTTCCCCCAAATAATACCTTAACCAGTAGATTGCCTTTTTACTGCTCGCTTGTGAAAAATAGTTGAATTTGTTAATTCTTGTTGTCAAAGATGAGGTGAACAAAGCACAGAACATTACATTAAGCTAATGTTACACAAAAAGGAACACCCTGCACAACAGTAATTCAGAATATCTTAAATTAGTCTAGGGAAAAAGTTGTTCCATTAAATAAATTGATAGGATCATTTTAAACTCCATTTTAATTGAACAAAATTAACACTTTTCAAAGTGCTCAGTTTCCCAAAAATGAATGGGAAGTAGTTTACACTTGGCAATGATTATTCTCAATCTGCTGTTGCTGGTCCAACTGTGGTAGCTGTTGTGCTCACCAGGAACAATGCATAGCTAGTTATGAACTGTGTTCTATTTAGATAACCACGCATTGGCTCTTGTTTAAAGACAAAGTTTGACCCCCCCGCCCCATTTTCCTTTAAGATATAACCTATTTTTCTAATCAACCTGATGAGAGATGGTATTAGGTGGAGCAGGTGGGACTTGAACCCAAGCCTCTCAATTCATGGGCAAGGGTGCTACCACTGCACCACTAGAGGGCACCCAGGTTTAGCCTCCATATACATGAGTGCAAATGTATTCTACCTGAACATAATTAAACAATCTATTCATGTATGTTACATCTGAGACTAATCACTTATAGATGGTATTTTATTATTTTAATTAACCTGTTATGATTCACCTGTGGCAGGTGGGACTTGAACCAAGATATCCTGGTCCAGAGATAGTGACATTACTACTGAACAATATATTGGCAGATACTACCTAAGTTGTATCACTAACTACTCACCTTCCTCTCAAGCAGTGTATGTACCACAGAAAGTAAGTCTTCACTCCATGTAATGGACAAGATGTGCCTGTGAACATTAATTAGTAACACATTAAAAGAAAATCCTACTGGATTATCCTCCACTGTTACAGTTCAATATTTTCAAAGTTTTTCTGTCCTCATTAAAACATTGCATTCTTGTACTTGTTGTTCTTTCAACTTTAATTGCCTGATAGAAGAATTTGTCCTAAGATACCATCTACCAATAAAACTGATAGACAATTTAGAACTGTACATTGTACATCAGTTTTATTTAAGGTTTACCCTCTGTGGGTTCAAGACCTATCAGGGCTTGAGCACACTGTAGGTGCCAGAGTTTGGCTAAAATATTAACTAAAATTCAATTTGCCTCATTGGAATGATGTAAAAGATCTTCCTTTTGTTTTCAAAGCTGTGGACTAACACTCCATCCTTCATCCAAAAACAGATTAACTGTTCATTTATCTCAATTATGCTGGAGTAACTTTACTATTTGCGCATAGCTTTCAAAACAGGGGACTACATTTTGAAATTGGTTAAGTATGTATACTGTAGAAACCAGCTGAAGCTGCAGAGTTCTGATTCAAATACTTATTTCTCTGCATTTAACCTTATGAACACTTTCATAAACACGATGGAACAGCTCTCAAAATATTTTCCAAGTAGTGTAATAGTCCCAAATCTGCAACCACAGCAGTGCAAAGTAGTCAATCCTTAAATTTTGTTTTTAACAAATTGTACAAAAGTTTCTTCCATCCCCTCAAAATTGACTGCAGATTTAAAAAAAAAAAAAAAAATACTCTGCTGGTTTCACAGAGGCATGTATCTTAAATTTATTTTTAAAACAACAATTTTGTCGTTACCTTAAAGAGCTTCAAAAAGGATCCAGGTCTCTCAAATAAAGTTGACAAGTTCTTGGCAGTTTTGCAAAATAAGGCTGCAGGGTGGTTTTGCAGTCAAACTAGAATGCAGCTCCAGACCAACCCAATGGCTCCACTACATTGGGTCTACACTGTTTTCAACAGAGTTGCTGCAGAAGCTTCCCAGATTATTGCCAACAACAAAGCAGACCAGCCAGGAAGGACTTGATAGTTATCAACAGACTAATAACACCTTTACCATGCTAAAATGTCCCAAGGCATTTCATAGGAACATTACAAAGTATTACATTGAGTCACATAAGAATGTCTGATGAGGACTGCTTGGTTAAACAGGTAGTCTTCAGGATTGTCTTAAAAGAGGAAGGTGAGGTACTTGGGGCCTAAGCAACTAAAGGCACAGCCAACAATGGTGGAGTGATTTAATATCAGAGTACCCAAAAGAAAATTTACTTCTAAAAACAAAGGACTTCTACTCTTCCATTTAACTGTCAAGAATGGATACTCTCAGATACATTTGCCCGAGAGAGGAATTTACAAGTTGTACAAGCAACAAACATTAATTAACAATAGAATTAACTCAACCCAAAAATCATTGTTAGATGCTCTGGTTTGAGGCAGTCTTCTGCAAGTCTGCAAATCAGTTCCACTTGAATACCTCCTGCAAATAATTCAGAAATATGAAACTGCAGGCAAAGCAGTTAATTTGGTAAAATTAATATACAGAACAAAACATTATAGTTGTTGATGAGATTATAGAAATTTAAACTTGCCATAATGGACAACGTTCAAAGACATAAGATGCAAGCTTTCAACTGGGATCTGAAACTGACAATTGTTGTTACTTCAGATACAGACAAAGAAAGATTCCACATTGGGTTGAGAAGCATTGTGGTTGTTCACTGAAGTGACATTGTGAACAGCTTTTTATGATGGAATTTTGCTTTGATACAATAATCTGGAGCAAGCCAATCCTCAGTGTCAACGTGGAGTACATTCAGCAACAGCAGCATAAGAACAGCATCAAAAAAAAAAATCACTTCACCAGATTTCAAATTTGTAATTGCATAATTTGCAACTTCATTATTGTATTAGATTATGCAAATTGGAACTAACTGGAAGTCAAATTAGCTTTCTTTAAAGAGATAATACTTTGGCATATAGTCATTTCATTTTTAAATTGCTTTACGTTCAAAGGCCTGTGTTAATCTTTGGGGTTTAACATCATTGTCCCATATATTTGCCACCTGGAGTTGATTCTCCTCTGCGATTGCTTCCTTCTAGCATTACCTCCCTCTGCCCGGGCCCCAGCTTTGCCTTGCAATTTGCCCTTTTGCCCCATCCACTGGGCCTGGCGTTGTCTCCCTCTGTTCTTACCTTTGGCTTCCCCCTTCACCACAGAAACTGGTTCCTTCTCCTATGATCCTGAACTGATAACTGAAGGGATTTATCTTGCTGGTTAGTACAAGATCTCTGCAGTTTCCTGCATCAACTAAAATCAGCCACTAGATGGCAAGCGTGGGGCTGGATGAACACAGCAGGTCAAGCAGCATCATAGGAGCAGGAAAACTTGACGTTTCGGGCCTAGACCCTTCATGAGAAAAAACTGAATTGTGTTAGGGCTAATATGGCAGTCCTTTCAAAGTTTATATTTTAGTTTGCAAGTCAATCAACTAGGAATGTATAGTTCTATAAATGTATGCAAATAGTATTTCAACTTTCTATGTTTCTTTCTCCACATAAAAAAATGCCTGAAGGAAATTAATTCTGACTTCAATATTGATTTGTACTGGAACCTATTATTTACTTCAGTCAATTTTCAGGAATGCAGCCACAACTTTAAGTGAGCACTTGGTGCATGTGAACAACTTGAGACATAGTGCACTAAGTTTAGGTGGGTTTAGACCCATGGTCCCTAAAACTCTGCACAATTATGGGTTTACTTTGCCTTGTGCGTCCAGATCTGTTGTGGACTAGGAGATTTACAACTACAATTTGCCAATTGGATTGTTTATCATGCAGCTGCCAGAATTGCAAAAGATGAAACAGTCACTACAAACACTCTTCATCTAATAGTTCTTTAGTTTCCACATTCTGTTTCCGTGCCTCGTTCCATAGGTGGAAGAACACAGGCCCAAACACATAATTTTGCAAAAAGTGAGATGCAGATTATTCCATCACTGCTGAAATCGTTGCTAAACTAGGTCTTTTTCCTATTGGGAAAATTTGCAGGCGAATATTGGCTTGATACTCAGTTAAAAAGCAAGGAAAAAGAGCAAAAAGCTCATGTCTGACTATAGTAAGAAACTTCTGGTCATTTTTGGACAGTGATAACAGTTATTATCAATGCATCTCCCACAGTTGTTCAAATCAAACCGTACCTATGTCTGGATTCTGAAGGATTGGCCCAATCAGAGCCGTGCAGGATGGACGTGCATATTTCTTGCAAAATGAAGTGATGGCAGCCATTAGAAAGCGTGAGGCAGGCTCTGTCAGTGAAAGTATCTGTAAATACACATAATTCCACTTATTTATCACTTGCCTTTCCTCTACTGAAAGCCCTTCATTTTTGGGACATGATTCTACAACCACTTTCAGTGCCTTATCTGCTGGCCTTTCTGAACATATCTGAAGGGGGTTGTTTAAGCAGTTTCAGTTATTTAAGGGTTAAATAGGGATAGGAGTTTCAGTCCGAAGAGTTTTAGTAAAGAGAACTGAAGGATCACAGATGTATAGAGACTAGATAGGGAGTTGGTGATACTTAGGCCACGCGATCAGCCAAGATAAGGAAGCCTTGGCTAAATACAAACAATACCTCCTGTATTAACTTAGGCTAGTAACTCTCACTCACTCAAATGCACAGTCATAACTTGTAGCAGAGTCTTCTGGTGGTTTGTCAAGTTGAACCCAACAGTGTCATTACACAAAACAAACATTAACATAACATTTGACTAACTGAGGCTGCGACCTAGTTTTGCTGCACTGTGAGTAGGGGTCACTGGATAGCATTGAACATTTCTAATGTTAAACCGATTACAATTAATTCATGGAGAAGTGATAACGAACTAAAACTCGCTTCTAACTGGGGCCAGCAAGACATTCCACAATTTCAAAAGGAACATGGATGGGCAATTGAAAGAAATAAACTTATAGAGGTTATAGGGATTAAGTTGGAAAATAGGGCAATCTGCTTTCTCTAGAGGGCCAGAATAGTTTGTGTGGGCCAATGGCCTCCTGAGCCATGATGAGACAGGTTTAAAGCAAACTAGGGAAGCTAACAAACCTCATGGTTCAGTTAAACACTGCTTTTGTTATCTGGACCAATAGGAGAGCTACATATCATTTATATCCACCTTGATGCACACAAATATTCACTTCCTCTGTACGAACTACCTTATAAAGTTATTAAACCCAGAGAACGTTCAACACTCAATTCTCCAAATCTTACCATAAAGCATCATTAACAAAAATATCAACAGTAGTGGGACAGATAGGGCAAATCAAATATTTGTACTAAAAATAATATCAACATGATTCCACCTCCCATCAGTGTGCGAGAAAATAAATTTTCTGCTCAAGATGCTCCAGCTCTGACATACCCAGGGCAGACATGGTGAAAACATCTTCAGAAACCATCACCCCCCACCGCCCAGGCTCCTCGCTCATTCCCTCCGTTTCAGGGTCTCCTACTAGGAATAACAAAGGACCGGCAATAAATTTGCCCAAATATGGGTGAGCATGGTCCAATGATAGACAAATGATGGAAACATATTATACAACATTTGCTATTACTTGTGCCTTAGCAATATTGGGCATCCAGTCTTGCTTATGGTGACAGGGAGCACATTCAAATCTCAAAGGCTGAAAAATCTACACAATTAAGGTGGAAAAGCTGGGAAAAAAAAAATGCAAATTCAGTTCCAAATTACACCACACAGAATGATCATACCCTTGTCAAGAAGAGGTTCCGAGCCAGCACAGCCGCATTACTGTAACTGAGATCAGATGACAAGGAAATCAGTTTGATGCACGTCAAAGGCAGGAGGTGCTCTGGGAGTTCAGACAGTTGCAATAGTAAACAGAGTTTCTCCAGCTACAAGAAATGTAACATGCAAATCAATTTTTAAAAACCATACGAACAAAATAAACAATTTACAGGATCAATATATACAACTACAATACTCTGTCAAACAGATGCTGTAATCTGAAAATTTTGCTTCTGGGGACTGTCCAACCAAAGGGTGCATTATTACACGGAGCTTTTAAAAGGTAATGTCATACAGGACAGTGTATAGTCCCAGCTCTTGATAACACTGAAGTGAGTCAAAAGTTGCATGATACCCCTGCCAATGTTTTATTTGTATTGACAAACCATCTCCAAGGACTTTACATTGAGTGGGTTTATGTAAGATGCTTTCAAAGTTAAATTAATTACCACAATACATTACTAGATGGATAACTAAATCCCAATTAATTTTTCTAAGCACTTTAAAAAAATAAAACTGAATTTTTCTGAGAAGCCATATGTGCTGGTGACCTCAGGCTGCTGATTGTGGATCTGGAATGGATGGACTGGGGACAAGTTCAGCCTTCAACTTCTTTTTTAGAGCGCAACCCTGGGACAGCACCATGTGTATGCACGAGCCCCGATAATACATAAAGTCCAAGGGCTTTCACTAGGTTCCAGCCTCCAGCATTTTCAAATGAGCAAAGGAGTACAATGACAGGGGAAGATGCAAGTGTCTTGTGCGTGGTTTTACCAGGGTTGCAGGAGCAGCACAAAATGATGCCATTTGTCTTATAAAGCTCACCACTGACCCGCTTTCTAACCTCCTGATGGTTGCCAACACAAATCCCTTGCCAAAATCTACCAGATCTGATAGTTTATTTAATATTTCATGGCTGTAAATGTTGCTGGCAAGGTTAGTACTTGCTGCTAAACCCTAATTACTCGAGGTGGTGGTTAGCCACCTTCGAACTGTGTTTTTGGTGGGGGTTGGCGGAGATGAGTTCCAGAACTTTTACCCAACAACGGTGAAGGAACATTGACATTGTTCCAAATCAGGATGGCGTGCATGTACACTGAGGGGAAGTTAGAGGTAATGGCCTTCCCAACCATCTGCTGCCCTTGTCCTTCTAAGCTGTAAAGGTAATGGGTTGGGAAGTTGCTTTTGAAGAAGATTGGTACGTTGTTGCAGTAAAAGGTAAATGGTACACACTACCTGCAGTATTAACTCATGGTAGATGGGACATTTTGTCCTTCATGGTGTTGAGCTTCTTTTGGCCTTCACTGCAAGAGATTTCGAGTACAGGAGCGGGGATGTGTTGTTGCAGTTGTACAGGGCCTTGGTGAGGCCACACCTAGAGTACTGTGTGCAATTTTGGTCTCCTTTTCTGAGGAAGGATGCTCTTGCTCTCGAGGGAGTGCAGCGAAGGTTTACCAGGCTGATTCCAGGGATCATGGGGTTGACATATGAGAAGAGATTGACTAAGTTAGGAGTGTTATCGCTGGAGTTCAGATGAATGAGGGGCAATCTCATACAGACTTATAAAATTCTAGCAGGACTGACAGGGTAGATGCAGGAAGGATGTTCCCGATGGTGGTGTGTCCAGAAACAGGGGTCACAGTCTGAGGTTTCGGGGCAGACCATTTAAGATGGAGATGAGGAGACATTTCTTCACCCAAACAGTGGTGAGCTTGAGGCATTCATTACCACAGGAAGTAGTTGATGCCAAAACATTGAATATATTCAAGAGGCAGCTAGATATAGCACTTGGGGCGATCAGGATCAAAGGTTATGGGGAGAAGGTAGGATTAGGCTACTGAGTTGGACAATCAGCCATGATGGTGACGAATGGCAGTGCAGGCTCGAAGGGCCGAATGGCCTTCTCATGCTCCTAGCTTCTATGTTTCTAGGTGTATAGTTGGAGTTATGCTCATCCAGGCTCAATCCATTACACTGGTGATGTGTGCCTCGTAGATGGTGAACTCGCTCTGAGGAATCACAAGGTGGGATACTCACCAGAGAATTCTGGCCTCTGACCAGTTCTTGTAGCTACAGTATTTATATGGCTGGTCCAGTTCAGTTTCTGGCCAATAATCACCTCCATGATACAAATGATGGGGAATTCAGCAATGGCAACGTTGTTGAACATCAAGGGGAAATGTTTAGATTCTTAATTGTTGAAGGTGGTCACTATTTGGCATAGGTGTGACATAAACTGTTACTTGCCACTTAACAGTCCAAGCCTAGTTGTTATCCAGGTCTTTCTGCAAGCAGAACAGATGGTCTGCTTCAGAGTCTGAGGAGTCATGAATAAACAATGTGACACCACTAGGCTCCTCAGGGTAGTTTCCAGCCATCTTCACTTCTGACTTTATGATGGGAATGAACTTCATTGATGAAGCTGTTGAAGATGGTTGGAAACTACCTTGGAGGAACTCCTGCAGCACTGCCTTGGGGCTGGCCTCCATCAACCTTTTTGCTAGGTACAGCTCCAATCACTGAAGAGTCTTCCCAGATTCATGTTGACTTCTATTTAAGGGTCTCCTTGCACGCAATATTTGGTTAAGTGCTGCCTTGATATCAAGGACAATCACTGGGTCAAAATCCTGGAATTCCCTCCCAAAGGGCATTGTGGTTCTACCTATAGCACATGAATTGCCATGGTCCAAAAAGACAGCTCACCGCCACCTTCTCAAGGGCAACTAGGGATGGGCAATAAATGCTGGCCAGCCAACAAAAAAAAAAATCACTTCTGTCTCTGGAATACAGCCCCTTTTCTTGGTCAAGTTTGGACCAAGGGTGCCATGTAGTCCTGGCAGAACTCAAACTGAACATAGGTACGATGCCTATTGCTGAGTAAATGCTCTTGACCATACTGTGTTAATTATGCTGGGAGCCCAAAATATAACCAGGATCAGGGAAGCATATCATGAGTAAGTAGAAGGCCTACCCTATGACAGGCGCTCCAAACAGAAGGTCTAGGCCAGTCAGATTTGGCAGAATTTGCCATCACCTTAACAAAGATTATGTGAAATGCAGTTAACTGCAAACAGGTTCTTGCTTTAAGAGATAAAAAGAAAACACTCTGGTCCTACCTGGCTTGTGTCACATTCATTCAGGATGCTTAGTTCTTCAGATGTTTCCAACTTCTAAGAGACGAAAAAGACAACAGACTTGTTTTCAGAAGTAAAACTGCAGCTGGGCTGCAATTAAGATGTTCTTAGAATTCAGTATCCAGGATTGATCACAACAGAACCTTGCCAGATAGGAGAAGCAAATGAAAGCAGATGAGGACAGGGCCCTATCTAATTCTGTACCTGGCAACCAATTTGTTGTAACGTTGTATGTTCAAGACCTCCCTGTTCACAAACAGAGGACTTCATATAATTACAGTCCCTAAATCACATCATCGACACCGTTGACATTATTACGTTTCCCATAGGTCAGATAGTGGTTTTTGCCCTCAACTATTAAACTAAGTACAACTCAGTTCATTTTGTAACTAGTTTGCTATAATTCACTGCAAATATTCTTCTCAGTTATTTTGGTCTCTGGCACATTCTGAGCTCACTAGTTTGATGTGATTACATCATTCGCCGCTGTTACTGGATGGCACCAGTTAGGAATAAGTTTTGTCCAAATATAAATTACATTAATAACTAAATTAGTAAGGGGGATCTTCCATCAAATAACACTTTGATGAATGAGCATGCTTTAGTTCTAAGGAGTAAAAGCACTTCTGCAAACTTCCAATAAATCAGAAGACCTTTGAAAATTTATTTCTACATTTCGAATGTAAACCTCCTCCAGAAGGAGACATTGCTTCAGGTAGACATAAAAAATTAAACGAACACTTACATCTGATTCAGCCCCAAACAGATCCCTCAGGCTGGATACAGAAGCCTTAGAGAAAAACAGTTTGTACATCACTTGACAGGTTTAGAAACTTAAACATGTAATCAAAAGGCTTGCTCCAATAAATGTTCATCTATGGCTTTAAGTGGACTTCATTTGATTTTACTATTTCCCAGTCTCTTTCCCTGAATATTACTAATCACATTTTTTTAAACATATGATTGTGTATTTTACATTTATGTAATGGTTTCATGTTTTCAGTTTACGATTACGAGTGAATCTCTTTCGGGTGCAGAGGCAGCTAATAAATGCATTATTTAGCAGTGTTTGTTCTAACAAGCTAAGAGCGGTGACAATGCTACCTCTGGACCAAATAACAACAGCAGAACATTATCGATTAAATTCAATGTAACAAGGCATCTAGGGTTACCAACTTAAGCATTGCGAAATATTAATATGGCTATAACTTGTTTACATGGAAGAATCAAGTTTAATTGTAATTGCAACTATCCAAATCTTTCCTGGCACTTAAAATTATCCTTCTGATCACTGATTGTGGAGGATGCTGCTGCTAATTATTTTATTTGCGGTCAGGTTGGGGAAGGTTTTTGTTTAATATCAGTGATTGCTTTATGCTCAGTACCCTTGCCACGATCGTTGCTAATCTCTGAAGAGAAAAGGTAAATGAAGGACTGTATCCTGGGATAAGGTTTACTGGTCGTTGAAAATTGAAACTCCCGCAAACCTGTCAAGGAATTCTGCAAAAAGGACTTAAGAAACTCAGGCCTTGCAGGCTCTGTGGAGAGAAAAGAGAGTTAATGTTTGAGTCTAAAGACTCTTCGGAACTAGTTTCCTGTTCACAGGTGCTTCCAGGCCTGCTGAGTTTCTCCAACGCTTCCTGCTTTTATTACACATTTCCAGCATCTGTGGTATTCTTCTTTTTCTAAAGGAATTCTGCAAGATTTCCACAGATTATGTATTTTGACTGTAAGTTTCAACTTAAGAGTTTTCCTTTCGGGCAAAGGACGTGGAGGGTTGTTAAGCAGAAGGATCAAGAGAAGTGAGAGGTGACAGTCTATGAGGCAGACATAACCGAACATATAGCTTTGACAACAAGGGTCACCATGAACTGATCATCATTACTTATAATGTTGTACGTCAAGATTATAGACAGGTTGACTAGAAAACATTAACGACAGTGAGTGGGTTGGAGCCTGGTGACTGAGCAGGGTTGAAAGCTTGGAGCTGAGTGGGACGAGTACAAATAAGCAGCTAGCATGGAAATTGTTTGGGATCAAACAACTTCAGAGGTGTCAATATATTTAAGGCACCTTACAAATGCAAGTTGCTATTAAATAGCAGCGCATATTCAGCTTGTAGACAATTTGTATAGTAGATAAAGGATCAGTGAACAACTATGAACATTAAAAAAATTAATAAAGGACAATCTTGTATATTTATTGTGTCTTTTAAATTTTGCAAAGTACTTCAGAGCTTATAAAGTACTGAAGTCAAGAGATTAAAAAAAAAAGTTTATATATCATTTTCCACATTCTTAGAAATTCTCAATGTATATAAAGGACAATGACAGGAAGAGTCCGAGCTTGTTCCTGCTCCTTGGATGACAATGGAAACATATAAAGATCATACAGTAAATAAGGAACAATTTTAGAAGATTTTTTAGTGGACAGTTAAATGCCACTTGTAAATGGGCCTGTCGACATGAGTCCATGGATTGGTTATCCTACTGCGTTTGGAAGATATTAAGAAAATTGAAAGTGAAGGCAAGACTTTGTGGGAGAGAATGATGGGCATCAGTGCTGCCCGCATCTCACAAGTTAACTTCTAGAGAAGGTGCTGCTGAAAATTGTGTGTTTGTGAGAGAAACGAGGGGTTGATTTTGCCAGGTTGAGAAAGATAGAGTTGTTAGAAACAAACCCCAGAAACAGTTATTAACGTGAATGGTCATATCTGCCAGCATGTCCATAAGTTTCTGTTAACTGCTTGATTTGATTTCTGTTGCAGTGCCTCACCAGGGGCTGTATAATCTGTTACGGTTTGTTATTTTAAGATTAGAAACCAAGAAACTACAAGAAGGAGTAGGCCATTCGGCCCTTTGAAACTGCATCCAAATTCAGTACGATCTTGGTCAATTCTCTACATCAACACCATATTCTCACTTTCTCCCTACACTCGATATTTTCGACATCTAAAATGTTATCTGACTCTCTTTCTTCAATATGACTTGACCTCCGCAGCCTTCTGTGATAGACAATTCCACAGGTTCACTACCCTTTGAGCAAAGAAGGTTTTCCTTATCTCAGTCCTAAATGGCCTACCCCGTTCCCTGAGACTGTGTTCCCAGGTCTACACTCCTCAATCAGGGCAGACATCCTCTCTGCATGCAGTCCGTCCACCCCTGTTAGAATTTTATACATTTCAATCAGATTCCCTCTCATTTTTCTAAACTCTTGTGAATACAGGCGTAATTGAACAAATACTTCCTCATAGGGCAGTCCTGTGTCGCTGGGACATGAGATAGCTTTGGCAGATACGGTTAAGGAGAATCCAAAGAGATTCTAGAAGTATATTATGGACAAAAGAGTAACTAGGGAGAGAATAGGGCCCTTTAAAAATCAACAAGACTATCTATGTGTGGAACCACAGGAGATGGATGAGATTCTAAAAGAATATTTTGTGTCAGTATTTACTGTGGTAAAAGACATGGAAGCTAGGGAACTCAGGGGGAAAAAAAAGTGATGTCTTAAAAAGAGTCCATATTACAGAAGAGGAGGTGCTGGAGGTCGTAAAATGCACGGATAGATAAATCCCTTGGACTTGATCGAGTGTATCTCAAAACATCGTGGAAAGCTAGGGAAGAATTTGCAAGGCCCCGATAAGAGATATTTGTATCATCAACACCACAGGTGAGGTGCTGGAAGGGCTGTGACCAGCAGTGTGCTGCAGAGATCCGTGCACGGTTCACTGTCATTTATAGAAACGATTTGGATGAGAATGTAGGAGGCATAATAAGTTAGTTTGCAGATGACACCAAAATTGGTGGTATAGCGAACAATGAAGAAGGTTATCTAAGAGTACAATGGGCTCTTGATCAACTGGGCTAGTGAGCTGAGGAATGGCAGATGGAGTTTAACTTAGATTAATGCGAGGTGTTGTGTTTTGCTAAGACAGACCAGATAGGACCTACACAATGTTACTGGTAGGGCCCTGGGTAATGTTGTCAAACAGAGAGACCTAGGGGTGCAGGTACATAGTTTCTTGAACGTGGCATCTCAGAGAGACAGGGTAGTGACGAAGGCATTTTGCACCCTTGCCTTCATCGGTCAGAACATAGAGTACAGGAGTTGGGACATCATGTTACGCCTGTAGAAGACCACATTACATACAATTCTGGTTGCCCTGCCATAGGAAGGATGTTATTAAACTGTAAAATGTGCAAGAAAGATTTACAAAGAATTTAATAAGACTGGAGGGTTTGAGTTATAAGGAGCGGCTGGATAGGCTAGGGCCTTTTCCCCTGGAGCACCTCCTTTTCTGTAATGTGGACTCCTTTCACTACTTATGACCTTATGCAGCTTTATAAAATCATGAAGGGAATAGATTCAAGGAAAGTGGGCAAAGATTTAAAAGGGACCCGAGGGGCAAGTTTTTCACACAGAGGGTGGGGCATGTATGGAAGGAGCTGCCAGAGGAAGTGGAAGATGGAAATACAATTACAACATTTAAAAGGTATTTGGACAGGTACATGGATAGGCGAGGTATAGAGGCAAAATGGGTCCGGTTCACATTAGGAAACCAGCTCGGCTTGGACGAGTTGGGCTTAAGGGTCTGTTTTCGTGCTGTATGACTCTAAGACTAACTCTGCACAGTGAAGTTTATTCTTTTTTGTTCAAAATCATGGAAATCTTGTGGTTTTCTTTTCTCAGACAAGTCTGAGATTCCAAAAATGTGTCAAGTTACTGGCCCCCAGACAGATTGTACTATAACTTTTGCAGTCTGGTCCAGGAGCCAAACAGTGCAAACAGGAAGGAATTTTTCAAAGGCGAAATAACTTTGTAATGTCCTGCATGAAGTACCAGACAGCCTGAAGATTGCTGGGATGGGAGCTGCAGTTGGACCACAAATCCAGAAGGTACAGGAAAAGTACTGTGAAGGACAGAAAATGTTGCTGGAATGACAGTGACAGGCTAAACACTGGAATGGAAGGCAGCCTGAGAGAATGTTCAGAGAGAACCAACAATTTGCTTCACCAGAATAAGGTCAAAGTAAAAGTAAGCTTTAGGCCTGTTCAGGAGGGACAATATTCTGTGACAAGTCAGAGAAGCAGTTAAGGAGAATATTTTGGAAAGGCGAATCAGGGCAGGACTTAAAACACTTAATGGTAAGGTCCTGGGGAATGTTGCCGAAAAAGAGACCTTGGAGTGTAAGTTCATAGTTCCTTGAAAGAGGAGTCACAGGTGGACAGGGTAGTGAAGGAGGTGTTTGGCATACTTGCCTTTACTGGTCAGTGCATTAAGTATAGGAGTTGGGAGATTATGTTGTGGCTGTACAAGACATTGGTTAGGCCACTTTTGGAATACTGTGTGCAATTCTGGTCTCCCCGCTATAGGAAGGATGCTGTGAAACTTGAAAGGGTTCAGAAAAGATTTACAAGGATGTTGCCAGGGTTGGAGTGTTTGAGCTATAGGGAGAGGCTGAATAGGCTGGGGCTATTTTTCCAGAAGTATTGGAGGCTGAAGAGTGACCTTATAGAAGTTTGTAAAATAATGAGGGGCATGGATAGCGTGAGTAGCCAAGGTGTTTTTCCCAGGGCAGGGGAGTCCAAAACAATAGGGCATAGGTTTATTGTGAAAGGGGAAAGATTTAAAATGGACCTAAGGGGGCAACTTTTTCATGCAGAGGGTCCTGCATGAATGGAATGAGCTGCCAGAGGAAGTATTGGAGGATGGTACAATTACAGCATTTAAAAGGCATGTGGGGATAGGTACATGAATAGGAAGGGTTTACATGGACATGGGCCAAATGCTGTCAAATGGGACTAGATTAATTTAGGATATCTGGTCGGCATGGACAAGCTGGATCGAAGGGTCCATTTCCATGCTGTACAGCTCTATGACGATTAGGGGGCAGAAGACATACATCAGGACACTAAGTATACCAAGGAGCAAAGGCAGAACAAAAATTAAGAAGAAATGGACTTGGAACTTGTCATCTTGCCTTACCCATGGTGGACATTAGGGCACTGTGGGTTGGACACAGGACTGAAGAAATTACTGAGAGACTGGGTCTTAGTTAAGCATCTCATTCAAAAGACACCTCTGACACTGCAGCATTCCCTCAGTACTGCAGTGAAGTGTAATATGCTCAACCACTGCTTAGATATAAAATAATCTGACTCAGTTGAGAGTTTTGTCGTTACGTTAGCTGATAGTACAAAGCTCAGGAAGTGGATGGCAGGCATGGAGCTTTGGGATTACCCCTCCATCCTCTTGGTCTCCCTCCCATCTTGTTCACCTGGCCTTTGTTTCTACTGAGTACATCAAAGTGAATAACTTTGTAGTTAAGTGAATAATATAGCAAACCATTTCCAAGCCTATGTATATCTGCCTGAAATAAACTATTTTCAAAATGCAAATGATAGGAGGTAATTAAAGAAACCAACTTTAAAAAGCACTGGAAAGATAACACACACAACACTGGATGAAATAAATCACTCATATTCTGTGAAAAATCCACACTAAATAAGTTTGGTCAAACATACATTTGAATGAAGTTGGCGTTTACCTTAACATGTTCTGGCAAATCAAGGCTCCTCTGTGTGCTTGAAGGTGATTTCTGCTCCACTTCAACGATGTCCAACTGGCTTTGCGCCTGCGGACAGACAACTTCCACACTTTCCAAACTCCCAGGCGTTGTGGTGATATTCTGCTTCTCAGTGCCAACACAGAGCTCCAAACAGGAAATGTCCTGCGCCAACTTGATTTTCTTCGTTGCATTTTGCTCACCATCATCCAAGGGAAATGCATCTTCTAAGGAGTTCTTCCGTTTTTTGGGGTTCTGTGTTAACAGCAGCTTGTCTTCTGTACCTTCAGAGGATTCATTTTTCTGTTGACTGAAGTACCACCCTAACCTTTTCTCAGAATCGGAGCGCTCCTCAGAAATCCCCACTAATTTTTCACAGAGAGATTTTAATTGCTGCTGAGATTGCTCTGATTGTGAAACAGACTTCAAATGTCTTAGTCCACCTTCTACATCCTGTTCCAGGATATCAAGTAATTTTTGTGTCCACAGATCAGCATGTGGGTTTTGTCTCAACCGGACAATGAGATGATGCAGACAGTCTTTAGGTATAACAGCATTCCCCAGGTGAAGAAACGACAAAAGATTTCTTCTGACCATCGCCGGTAAAAGATAAAACAATGGTTTTCTAAGAAAAACAAACAATAAAACAATGAGTTTGAGTTTTGAGTTTGATTTATTGTTATTACATGAACCAGGATACAGTGAAAATTGCTGTTTTGCATGCAATATAGACAGATTGTACCATACAAAGTGCATCAGGGTAGCAGAACCCAAGTGTAGAACACAGTGTTTAAAAGATAGCTGCGAGATGTATTATTGTGAACCCAATTTATCTCAAACACTACAATTTGATAATATGATTTATTGCCTGAGCAATATAGTTTTGCAGATGCACTGGAAATGCCAGAGGACATCAGGATCACAGAACACTTCCTGATTTAATAAACATCACAATTAATTTTTAATGCTCTAATTATGCACAATTGTACACTAAATACAATGAGCAAAGAGGATGGGAGACTCTGCAGCTAATATCCTACCTCACATTTGTGTTAATGTCCTCTTTAACCACCAATGTTACCCTACCTCCTTTTCCTCTTTGTCCTTCGTAAAAACGGAATACCTCTGGATATTCAGTTCCTGTCCCTTGGCAACCTGCAGTCATGGATCCATAATACCAACTATATCATACCCATTTATATTAGTGCGACTAATTCATCCACTTTATTGTGGATGTTCCACAGATTAAGACAAGAGATCTTAAGGCTTGTCTTTTTAACATTCTTAGTCTGATTTGCATTATTTTGCACCGTAGCCCCATTGGAGCCTCATCCTCAAATTGTCTGCCTATCACTTATTTCCCATTCTTTCTTACGCTTGTGCCCTTGTTTCCCTCTCTCCTATCTGTCTGCATCAGCTTCAACCCCCTGCCATTTTAGTTTAAACCCTCCCCAACCTCACTAGCAAATACTTGCCCCAGAGACATCAGTTCCACTCCAGACATGGCACAACCCATCCAGCTCGTCCTGGTCCTACCTGCCCCAGAACCGAAAGTCCCAGGAATCTGAAACCCTACCAGTTATACTATTTCTCCAGCCACAAATTAATCTGATAATATCCTGCTATTTCTAGTCACAAGTGCCACTGATAGCAATTCTGAGATCAATTTGAGGTCCTACTACTTAACGTGCTTCCCAATTCATTTGCCTTCCTAATTACTTGCTGTAACTGGATATTAATGTTTTGTGATTCATGTACCAAAAGATACTGTCCCTCTGCACCTCAGAGTTCTGCCATCTTTCTCTATTTAAATAATCTGCCACTTTGCTATTCTTCCTGTCAAAAGGGACAAGTTTGCATTTTCCCGCATTGTACTCCAGCTCCTAAGTTTCTGCTCACTTAATCTATTGCAGAATTCTTACATCCTCTTCACAAATTAATGGAAGTAAAAATGTCATGAGGCATCACTAACAGGAGGGAAGGTATTTCCAAATCAAGGAGAGTACAAATGTCACAAGATACGTTTATGGATTTCCTCATAGTTGGGACACCAGCAGATGCCCAAGAACAAGTCAATACCTACTCTGCTCTCTTGGGATAAAGAGAAAAACAGAAAAATAATAAAGACAAAAATTATGACCCTCAAATCATGAAGTTAGGGAAGAATTTGCACATGTGCTAGCTTTCACATTGTCACATCATCTCAAAGTACTTAAGGAAAAAGCAGTTTCAAACTGTAGTAACCGTATAAATGCAAAAAAACAGACACACAATTCATGGACATCAAGGCCCCCAAAACAGATGAGATAAATGTTTTTAGTGGTGCCTGGTTGAGGGATAAATATAAAACATTTATATTTTAAAGGACTCTAAAGTGTCATACAATCTTTCACAACCATCTGAGGGAACTAATATTGTCTTCATTCAGACACATTACAAAGTCTGTATTTTTAAGAGTAGTGTTAGGATGTTAAAAAAGCTCGCATTTATAATTCTATGACTACCAGACGTCACAAAACATTCCCAAAGTGCAGTGACTGTTGTAGGAGACACAGCTGCCAATACGTACACAGCAAATTCCTACAAACAGCAATGTGACAATAATCACAATCTGTTTCTGGGATGAAGACCGAGTGATAAATATTGTCTAGGGCACTGAAGTAGATTTGGGATTCTCCCCAAAACCAAAGAAATTTTTTTTCAGAGATAGTAGTAACTGCAGATGCTGGAGAATCTGAGATAACCAGGTGTAGAGCTGGATGAACACAGCAGGCCAAGCAGCATCAGAGGAGCAGGAAGGCTGACGTTT
>JAHRHZ010000271.1:9924650-10006610 GCA_024137785.1 Ginglymostoma cirratum
TGGATGAACATAGCAGGCCAAGCAGCATCAGAGGAGCAGGGAGGCTGGTGTTTTGGGCCTAGACTCTTCTTCAGAAACGTCAGCCTTCCTGCTCCTCTGATGCTGCTTGGCCTGCTGTGTTCATCCAGCTCTACACCTTGTTATCTCAAATTTTTTTTCATATCCACTGGGCGAGAGCAGACAGGACCTCAATTAAAGTTCAAAAGACAGCACTACTAAGATTGTAGCACTCCCTCAATATTGTACTGTACTTTCAGACCAGGTTGCGTTACTCAAGTTCTGGAAAAGTACTTGAATCTACAACTTTCTAAGCAAGGTCGAGCGTCATCAAGTTAGCACAGCTGACACGAGCTTAGGTATCATCGATTCTGATGAGAACCTTGAACTTTAGTCCAGTGATCTGTGCATAGAGTTCAAAATATGGAGTAAAATGAATGTAGTGGATTAAGATTTATTACCAATTTAGAGAAATTAGCAGAGTATCAGAAATGGTCACAATTAAAGGCTCTTCTTACAGACAAAGGTTCTGCTCCTTCCCTTCCAACAATGGTTCAAGCTGGCACAATGTCTCTGTGAACGTTTTCCAATGGAGAGGCTGCTTTGATTGGATGCGCTGTAGAACATGAAAAGCAGTGGCAGCTCCCGATAAGCCCGTGGTCAGCGTATGAAGCAGGGTTTGGAATGGTTTCTCAAACAGTTCCAGCAGCTCTTTATAGTCCCTCATGGCCCTTGTGAGAAATGGCAATCAAAATTCTGCGCTGATTTAAAACGAGCTCGCACATGAGTTTCTATCTGAAGCAGCGAAAACAGCCCCCACCTCCAAATTTTATCTTCTGTCCAACTTGCACGTTTATCTCATGCCTACTGGTTGGAATTCTCCTCTCCAGTTTATCTGATTTAGGTAAGTTGGGAATTATACAGCCCCTTGTTTCTGCCACCTTGCCTTCCTCTACCCTGCCCTGTTAATCACTGCCTTCAGTTCTTGCATGTTTCTCCTCTCCAATCCTGTCAATCTCTTGTTAAATCGCTGACCCACACATCTTACTGCTCTATTTCATGACTGCTGGTCCCTCGAAATCGATAGTTTATTTCCTATTGAATTACGTTACACCAAAGACCATGTTTACAATGTAGGTGAATTCTACGATATTGCTGTTTTTGTGGCGATAAAGGCAGAGGGCTCGGTTAAAGCACCGACAACCGTCAAACTCTGCTTCCACCCGTTTCAACTTGTAAACGGTAACGAGTTACTACTGCCTTTCCTCTGAGAAAGACAATGTCCCAGTACAAACAAACAAACCCTTTCTGGGTATGTCCTCCATTTCCCTCACCACTGCCGGCCGTTTACTTCGACTGTTCCCTCGCTCCGCGCGGCCCATTCGCAACCTCCGTCGTCACTTCCGCTCCGTTTGGCGGGTCCCTGCGAAACTTCCGGTCTGTAACAGCGCCCCTCCACGGTGCTCCCATAGCCCTACAGGCTGCGGACAGTGCCCTCTCACGCTGAAGTCATGTAACTGCAAGGTGAACACCACAACACCCCCCCCCCCCCGAAACCTCACCCATGTCCGTTGTGTAATCAGGTGGAGGCAGACGGCTGCCTCTGGCGCCACGCCCCCCCCCCCCCGCCATGGTTCTACAAAGTGTAGACAGTACACCCAACTCCAATCCCCACGGCATGTTTATGGTTACATAACTAAGTCCAAAGATGTGCAGGCTACGTGGATTGGCTACGCTAAATTACCCACAGCATTCAGGGATGTGTAGATTAGGTAGGTTATAGGGATGGGTCTGGGTGGGATGCTCTGAATGTCAGTGTGGACTTGTTGGGCTGAAGGGCCTGTTTCCACACCATAGGGATTCTGTGAAGTGGACACAGCACTCCCCCTCTGATGTAATTATCTACCTACAAAAGGTGGAGACAAGTGCCCCCCACGATGAGATCATTTCACTACAAAGGTATTAACAATCTTCCCCATTCCCCCCAGCCATGTGGTCAAATAACAAGATGAACATAGAGCTCCCAATGGTGAGGCCATGTACTTACAAAGGTAGACGCAATGGACCCATGGTGGCAACTATGTAACTACAAAGTGGCGATACTATGGTGTGCGTGCACTGTGTCATCATGGTCACCTACTACAAAAGGCGAGAGGCAGTGTTCCCCAATCCTGTACTCTAGCTCCTGCCCAATGCACTGGAAGATCTGCAGGATGAGAATCAGCATCTCAAATCCCATGAAGATCCATAGCAGAATCTTATAATTGCGGGTAGGTGCCATTCTCGAGTCGAGGAACGGCCAGTGATGGAAGAAAGCAACTTCAAGACTAAGTCAATTCTCATTACAGGCCGAGTTCCATTAGGTACCAATTATAAAACATGCACTATTTTTATGGGAAAGGGCTGGGGCAATGTTAACAAATGTGATTGTTCCTTTTTAGCTTGCATAGATAACTTCTAGATTAAGCTGCTTTTCAGAATAAAATCCTTTTGCTGGAAATGATTATCCACTAATACTCAATGTAAACCAATGCAAGGCAACAAGACTTAAAGCAAATCCAATTTCTCTCCAAATGAATTTTCTCTTCAACCCCTGACCCATAAAAAGGCAGCAGCTGAAGTACATAGTACAGCTGTAAATTCACTTCACGAAGTTGCATTTTTTTTCCCCCTCAGGATATTGGGCCAAATTTCAAACTTTAAGTTAGGTCAGGCAAGAGGCTGAAATGTTAGAAGAAAACCTGAATTCAGATTCATAAAGCACAATGGGAAGGTTTCACAGGGTTAAATCGAGGCAGGACAGTAAGTGAGTAGCTAACAAGCGTGGGGCTGGATGAACACAGCAGGTCAAGCAGCATCATAGGAGCAGGAAAACTTGACGTTTCGGGCCTAAACCCTTCTTCAGAAATGGGGGAGGGGAAGAGGGTTCTGAAATAAATAGGGAGAGAGGGGGGAGGCGGATAGAGGATGGATAGAGGAGAGGATAGGTGGAGAGGAGGCAGACAAGTCGAAGAGGCGGGGATGGAGCCAGTAAAGGAGAGTGTAGGTAGGGGGGTAGGGAGGAGATAGGTCAGTCCAGGGAGGACGGACAGGTCAAGGGGGCGGGATGATGTTAGTAGATAGGAGATGGGGGTGTGGCTTGGGTTGAGAGGAAAAACAGGTTAGGGAGGTTCATCCAGCCCCATGCTTGTTATCTCGGATTCTCCAGCATCTGCAGTACCTTTTATCTCGAGTAGCTAACAAGCATGTTTTAAGGAGGTAGGCTGGCATTTTAAAATTAAGGCCACTTGCCTCATTACTTTACAAGCTTGAACTCCATTATAGATAATCCAGTTCCTCCAAGTCTTGTAACATAGGATAGACTACCAACAGATTCAGGTTGCCCTTTAGGGTAACAGCCACTCTCCATATCTCATGCAGCTTATCATGCACTCCCATGAAGAGCCTCGGAATGGGTTTTAAGTGAAATTATAACACCTTTTTAACATTAAGGTTTGTGTTGAATGTTTACTTGTTGCACTTCTGCAACATGCCTCAAATGAACGCAAAATAGCTTGTGCTCAAAATCTCAAACTTCTATTGTTCATACCAAATTTCAGTAACTTCAAAACTGAAGATCTAAGTCATTACAATACAAAATTATTCACCAAAAGGATTTTATTTGTATTCTGTGCCATACATCCGAATCTCAAAAACATAATCAGTGATCATTCAAATTTACTAAAAGCATCTTCAGGACAAATCCAAAAATGTATCATTCAATTATCCTTCAACTAACAACTGAAGCAGCTGATTTGTTTGCCTTGTACAGAAATGGATAGACCTTGATGCAGTGTTGCTAAGAGTCATTTGGGATACTATTTTCTTCTTAGCTGAGCAATTTCTGATGTGGCACTGTTTCTCCAACAGAACAAATGAAATTCCCAGATCCATGAAAATCAAACTCAGTTTAGAGTTGCATATATTTTAAATAAGCAAACATTACAACTACTATAAATTAGATCAAGTAAAACCTGCAGCAATGCGGGCTTTGATGCTGAACATCTTGAAGGATTTCTGAGCAAAAAACAACAAATCTAACAGTTACTTAAGGCACAGATACTTCAGGTAGAATTACAATTGATCACTGGGAATCATTGATGACTAGATCAGATCAGACAGACATGACAATTTATCATTCGTACAGGCACACTAAAGTGAGAATATATTGTGTGAAGCCTTAAATGGAAAGGTTCTGTTCAGACTATTACTGATATTGAACTACATCCAGCCAGCCTTGCATTAACTGAAAATCCCATTGCTAGAGTGTTTGATATTTGTATTCTTATACAACTTGGTGAGGTTGTAACTTGGGATAAATCCAAAAAATGTGTCCTAAAATATGGCTTCAAATTAGAACTCTTATAATGTTTGTATAATTCTTTCCAATTTACCATCCTAACAGTGTACCAGCCAGCCTGATTTTACTTGAGTACCAGAGGAAACTTCCAGTCCTTTAAATCTTGGGTAAAACAGAGCAGTTAGCATGCTAGTCTACTACCTAGTCCCACACACTTTGGATTCAGATGATAAATTGCTAAAAAGGTAAAGATTAATTTATTGCATAACCTGGATACTGCATCACTTAGTCACCAAAGGTTGCATCGGGAAATCACTAGCTTACATGATTTTTGGTGCCAGTACAATAATACATGAAGAGCAAATAAAAGTTAAAAATAAATGAAGACAGCAGAATTGAAAATGCCTAACAAAATCCACCAACATTTCACTACAGTCCCTCTTGATTGCTTTGTAGATTTTTACAAATTTAATGGAGCAAACTGACGTCTATAAAGAGTTTTCAGTAGTAAACGTGAATCTATGTATTTGGTTACAGGTGCATTGAACATGAAGTTCTGAATTTTAAGCTTTCTAAACAGATTTACGTGACTGTACAGCACTGTATACATTGTACATGTACTTGAATCTGTACAAACACATACTTGATATAGAGGATGATAGTACTGAATGCAACATGCATACAAACCAGCTTATATCGCTTAATACCAGTAAGGCAAACACCACTGTTTCGAGTGCAAATATTTCCACTTAGTTTGCAAATCACACCTCCCCAAAGCCAAATATAGGAACCTCAACACTTAGTAAACAAAACGCATTCCTTGCGAATATCCGAGTTTGTCCAAGTTGGGGTTGCATGCAAATTGAATCATGGGAGGTGGACCACACATGAGGATCAAGACATCATCACCAGGTGGTGGTAGGTGTTCCTTCATCATTTCAGCATTCAAAAAGCCTTCACTGAAATCCCAACCTAGAACAGAAGAGTTACTTACATCAGGCAACAGTCTTTTTGGATAGTTTGTCTCTCTCAAGAGATGGCTTTTATTAATTACTCAGGTCAATGCCAGAAATACCCATTTGAAACTGGTGTTCAGTGGAATACCATTTACCTTGATAGGATATTGTTACAGAAATGCAAGGTCAAGTGGATTTAGACATTAAATCATCTCAAGGCAATTAGGGGTAGGCAAAAACGCTGGTGTGCCCAGTGATGTGCACATCCATAAATAAAAAAAGTAAAAACCAGGCTCCCAGAGAAGTGCTAAACAAAAGTAACTATATAAGAAAGGGTCAAGGACAACTGAAATAGTTAGAACTTGCTCAAAGTAATTTTTATTCCTCGCTACCATCAGTTTTGAGGAAGGGTCACCGGACCTGAAATGTTAACCGATTTCTCTTCACAGGTGCTGCCAGACCTGCTGGGCCTTTCCAGCAACTCCTGTTTTTGTGTGTTAATTTTTATTGCACCGGCTAACACTTCTGATCATTGTGGAAGAAGTGTGTAATTAGCTGTTTTCTGAAAAAGGATCACTGGACCTGGAACGTTACTCTCTCCACAGATGCTGCCAGGCTCGCTGACTTTCTCCAGCAATTCCTGTTGTTTGTTTCTGTAATTAGCCTTTCTGGAAAGATTTGAGAGCAAATACGCATTCTTCAGAATAATCTCCATTCTACCCATTAAAAATAAAAAAAAAAGTGAATTGCAAATGTAATAACTTAGCCATTGCAAGCCAGTCTAAGGCCATTCAGTCCAGCGAGTCCCATGACAGCATTCTATTCCATTTATTCAGTTTTCTTGATATTTTCTCTGAACTGCTGTGATCAACTTTGCAGGGTATTCTGTATCCTAATGGATTGCTCTGCATAATAATTTATTCTGATCAAGCTCTATGCTTTTAATACTAATCCTTGTTTCCCATATCAGTTTGTCTGTAGTCATAATTCTGTTCTGAACCAGGTTTTTAAATTAGTTAACCTCAGCCAGGGCACTTCAGTTAACCTCATTGTTCCTGGGGTTGAAAGAAAAGGGACAGGTGCTAAAAAATATACATTTAGTGTAGCAGAGGGAAATTAACCCTAAATCTACAATCGATTTGAAGAACTACCCATCTAGACTTTTTCTTGCTCCTTTTTGTTCTCTAAGCATCTAATTATTCTTCACCCTCCGCCTTCTCTACAATAAATTAAAACATTTATTTTGCACTTTCAATCACTAGCATTGGAGCATAAAACAAAACATGGGGAAATGCTTTTGGCAAACTGGAGACAGAAAAAAAAAGTGTTCAGAATTAGTCTCTCAAAGACGATCTCTGAAAGGTTCATAAATGTACAAGTTTACATACCAGTGAAGAACAATTTAAAACTGAATACTGTGACTCCAGTTCTATTTATATAGTGAAAATATGAATCCAGAATTGAACATGAATTAAACAGCTCTTTATCAGAGAATAATAAAAATACTTTATTGCAAAATTGCTTTGTTTACTCTAAAGAAAAAAAGTTCATAATCTACCTTCAGGAGCCTTATCCACTGTATACCACAACCTAAAGCGGTCAGAATACTGAGCTTGAATTTCCTCCAGGTCATCACGAAGCAGAATGTCCTTTTCAGTCTAAGGCAAAAAATATTGACAAAATGTTCTTATGAACCCACATGCTGTACAATTTTCTGCTGCTCTGAATAAAATCATGCAAATCAGATGGTGTATCCCCACAGGTGGAGTTAATCCAAAGGAGGAAAAAAGATAGAAAAAACAAATACAATGTAATAATCCTGACTACACGCCCATCACCACAGTTAACGGCTTGCATTTTCAGTGAGTTTCCATGCTCTATAAACATGAACTTACCTAAAAACCCGAAATATTTCACAACACACGCCAAGTTCCAGTCACCCAATACCCTGTGACATGGATAGGTCTTGGCCAGCTAACATCTCAATTTTATAAATCTCTAACTCTAACCATTTGCGAGGATAGGGAGGAATGAGACAACTTATTTCAGCCTTTCAACACTCAAATGCACATTTCTTAATTTTTGGCCTCTTGTACATTCCCAAATTCCTTTTCCATTTCAGTTGCACCTGTTAAAATCCCAGACATGTAATCCCTCATAAATCTATCTTCTCCTTTATGAAGGATGTTAATATCCAGCACTGTCTGACCGTTTAGTTACCTACCCTAACAGCTTTGGCTTTGTTTAAAAAAAGTTGATACATGCTCCCATATAGCAGTTTGATGTTTTACCACTCAAAGGTGCTACATAAATGAGTAAATTGTTGTCAAATAGTTGACTAAATAAACTTTGATTTGGCCTCAAATAGGAATTGATACAACTTTCACATATTATCCATTTTTGCTGACTTGATGCTAGACTTCCATTGATTTCGGTGAAACCCAGAGTTAAGTGTCAGTTCTAGGCTGGTGGTCCTGAAAACATCCAATTGCAATGATATGACTGTAATAGCGAAATTCCATCCAAAAAAAAACTGAGTTATGAGCACAGGATTTAACTCCCTAATCCTCCTCCATGCACTTTCCCAGTCAATATAGCATAATAAAAACAAAATGTAGCATTCTGCAGATGCTGTCTGACTAACTGTTACTCTCTATAGATGCTGCCTAGAATCATCCAGCATTTTCTGTTTTCATTCCAGAGGTCCTGAGTCTGCAGTAGTTTTTCCTTTTGTACATTCAAGTGTCTTTTACCAAGAGTAACAGCTTTAGAACAAAAGAACAAAGCAGTATAGCATAGGAACAGGCCCTTCAGCCCATCAAGCCTGCACCCAACAATACCTTCTTAAACTAGAACCTGTTGCCTCTATAGTTCTCTTCCCTGCCTATTCTGTCAAGATACCTTTTAAGACATTATTTCTGCTTCTACACCCCCATCCCCCCACCAGTGCATTTTAAGCACTTACCATCCTCTTTAGAAAAAAAAAGAAACTTGCCTCTCATATCCTTTAGGTATTTCCTCTTTTACCTTAAACCTATGACCCCCTAACAGTTGACAATTCTACCCTGGGAAAAAGACTGTCCACTCTATCAGTGCCTGTCATGATTTTTAAAACTTCTAACAGGTCACCCCAAATCCTTCAATGTTCAACTGAAAACAAACAGTTTGTCCAATCTCTCCTCATTGCCAACACCTTCCATTTCTGCATCCTGACCAAAGCCTCCACATTCCTTTGGTAGTGTGGCAACCAGAGCTGTATGCAATATTCCAGAAGTGGGCCAATGAAAGTTCTATACAGCTGCAACATGACTTGCCAATTTTTATATTCTGTGCCCTGACCAATGAAGGCAAGCATGCGATACACCTTCTTGACCATCTTATCCACTTGTTGCCACCTTCAGGGAACTGTTGACTTGTACACCTAGATCCCTTTATGTTAATGCTTCCAAAAGTTGTGTCATTTACGGTATACTTCCCTCCTGCATTAGACCTTCCAAATGCATCACCTTCCATTTGTCTGGATTAAACTCCATCTGATGTTTCTCCGTCCAAGTCTCTTGCTATATTCTCTGGCAATCCTCCTCACTATCCGCAGCTCCCTAATCTTTGTGTTGTCTGCAAACTTAGTAATCAGACCACCTACCCTCTGCTCCAAATCCCATATGTTACAAACAACAGGGATCCCAGCACTGGTTGCTGATCTCTAGTCAGAAAAACACCCTTTCACCTCTACTGTCTTTTATGAGCAAGCCAGTTCTGTATTCATCTTACCAGACCAGAATTGGTCCGATGTGACTTCACCTTCTGTAGCAGCCCATCAGGAGGGACCTTGTCAAAGGCCTTGTTAGAGTCCATGCAGTCAGCTTCCACTGCCCTGCCGTAAATCATCTTTGCCACTTCCTCAAAATAACTCCAAGTTTGAGAGGCACGAACTCTCCCTGCACAAACCATGCTGCTCAACGTTAATAATTCCACATTTTTCCCAAATGTGAGTAAATCCAGTCCCTAAGAATCTTCTCCAATCACTTCCTTACCAGTACAGACTGGTGAACCTTACGTCAATTTCCTTAAGCAAAAGGAACAACATTGGATAGCTGCCAATCCTCTGCGACCTTGCCTAAAGTGAATACAAAGATTTCATACAAGGCCCCAGCAATTTCCTCCCTCGCCTTCCTTAGTATTCTGGGATAGATCCCAACAGGTCACGGGGACTTGTTTACCATAATGCTTTTTAAAAACGCCAACACCACCTCCTTTATCATATCAACACACTCTCTAAACTCACCATCCATCATGTGCTTGTGCTTTTTAAATACAAATACAAAGTATTCATTAAGGACCTCACCTACTTCCTCTGGCTCCACGCATAAATTTCCTCTTTTGTCCTTGAGTGGACCTACCCTTTCCCTAGGTGCCTTCTTGTTCCTTGTATGTATAAAATGCCTGGGGATATTCCTTAATCCTGTTGCCAAGGATATTTTATAGCCGACTAGAACCAACTCCTTGTTCAAGTTATTTCCTTTGTTTTGAGGTCTGTCTTCAGTTTCCTAAACATTACGTATACCTAGATAACAAGCATGGGGCTGGATGAACACAGCAGGTCAAGCAGCATCATAGGAGCAGGAAAACTTGACATTTCGGGCCTAAACCCTTCATCAGAAATGGGGGAGGGGAAGAGGGTTCTGAAATAAATAGGGAGAGAGGGGGAGGCGGATAGAGGAGAGGATAGGTGGAGAGGAGGCAGACAAGTCGAAGAGGCAGGGATGGAGCCAGTAAAGGTGAGTGTAGGTAGGGGGGTAGGGAGGAGATAGGTCAGTCCAGGGAGGACGGACAGGTCAAGGGGGCGGGATGAGGTTAGTAGATAGGAGATGGGGGTGTGGCTTGAGGTGGGAGGAGGGGATAGGAGAGAGGGAAAACAGGTTAGGGAGGTATACCTACTTTTCTTTTCTGACTAAAGAATTTCTCTTTTCATCCAAGGTTCCTGGATCTGGCCTTATCCTTCATCTTCACAGGAAAATGCTGATACTGTACTCTACTCAACTGGCCGTCAAAAAATTCTCACATGTGGATTTACTCTCAAATTGCTGTCCCTAATCTACGTTCCCAGTTTCTGCCTAATATGGTTTTAATTAGTCTTTACCCAATTTAGTACTTTTAGGTCCATTCTACTAAATTGTACTAAGTTGTAATGGCTAGATTTTCTTTTGTTTGAGGCTACTCTAAACAACGGAGATACACTCCACTTTATGCATGGGAATACAGCTGCTTTTTCATTAAAACCAGCTCCACTAGAATCATTAACCACCAATAATACGACAGTTGGAAAATTCTGCATAGACACTGTCATCATTATACCTTTTAGGCAGTGTAGTTCAAAAACAATTTACATGACTTCAGCTACGTCTCTCACCAGAGTCAGAAGGCTAGGAGTTCAACCCTCTTTCCAGGCTGGCTTGGTAGCTGTACTGATGGTGCCCTGTGTCTGAGATGTTAAACCAAAGTCCTGCCTGCCTGCTCTCTTGGATACATGTAAAACACCCCAGTGCAATAAACGCGTGTGTGCACGTGCAAGTGTCTTCACTGAACTCAAAGATCCTGAGGGGTCTTGATAGGGCAGATGATGAAAGGATATTTCCTTTTTTGGGATAACCAGGGACTAAGGGAGGTCACTGTTTAAAAATAAAGGTTGCCCATTTAAAACAAAGATAAGGAAATCTTTTATTTCTCAGTTGTGTCTTTGGTGGAAGCAGAGTCTTTGAATATTAAGGTAGAGGTATATAAATTTTTGATAAGTGAAGGATGAAATTTAATGAATTTGATTTAATGAATTAATGAATTAATCTGTCTGATTTAATGAATTTTAAATACATTAAGTGTAAATCTAAAAATGGTTTGAGTTGGTTACTTTTGAGGGGGTCAAAAAAGAAAAAAAAAAAAAATTAGGCTAGATAGACTTTCCAGAACAGTGACCTAATCCAGTACACGTCAGACAGCAGGAATGCCTGGAGTATTAATGGAAAATTTTGTACTGTTCCGGTTCAAAACAGGAGTGTAAACATTGAAGGCTATTTACTTGTTTTTTGATCAAAATAATCAAAGACTGATGTAGCTTAGAAAACCCAGGAATAGGAAGTTTTAGACAGTTCAGAGCAGACCCGATCCGACTGGGTTCAAAAGCAAATAAACTTTCTCTTCTAAAAGAAAAAGTACAGACCAGTTCAGGGATGCACAATCAGTAGAAAAGTGTAATTTGTGAAACCTGAAGACCAGGAGTATTATTTGGTTAGAAATCTGCATGTTGTTAAAAGCTGAGAAAGTCTACACTCAATTTTGAGTATTCAATTGACAGAAGATAGCTAGGAAGGATTAGTTATGAGCTTAAAAAGATTTGATTGGGAAGGGTAATTTCCCTGGATTTGAGCTACTGTAAAGTGGTGCTGGGGAAAAACCCTGCAAAACAAAGTTTCAATGTTAAGATTTTAAAATTTTGTTCTAATTGTGCTCTAAATCTAAGTAGCATCTTTCTTCTTTAATGCGTAATGAGCTTCTGTTCTGTTCCTGAATAAACAAACAGTGTGACCATGCTTTACTAATTATAAAATAATTCAATTCATCAGGACCGATTTCATTCTGGAATCAGACTTGTTGAGTTATTCTATCAGCTGGGATCATAAAGGTTATTGGGGGTAGTTGAGAATGCGAAGTAAATCAGATTAGCAATGATCTTACTGAATGGCAGAGCAGGATCAAAGGCCTAAGTGACCTACTCTGCTCCTATTTCATATGTTCGATATGTTCGATATCAACCAACATCAAAACACTATGATTCTGATTGTCATATGACACCTTGCTGCGCACAAGAAAAACTGCTACATTTCCCTACATTGTTAGTGACTCTCAGGATATCCTAAGGTTTGAAATGTTCCACATATAGAAACTCTTATACGCTCCCATTACAATGTCTTTAATTGATTAGTTGCATTTAGATTGCCTCAGGACAATTAAAATTCCAGTCTACTCACTTGGTTTGCAAAAAGCAAATAGCACATAGTTGGGTCTTCATCATCCTTCATAATGGCACGAACTAACTGCAGCATTGGAGTGATACCTTCAGAACAAAAAAGGTAATAAAGTTAGTAGGGCATCCAAATAAATTTATGTAGTTGACTGTCCAAACGATTTCTAACATTGTATTTCCTTTAGGTTTGGTTTTCATCCCTGTATTCCGCAAGATAGGTCATTCCCTAACTTCTAATATTTAACAGGTTTAATAATGTTTTCATCAAAATACAGTACCTACCAGATCCACCTGCAATCAAACCGAGCTTTTTGGCATATTTCGTTTCTGGTGGCGATTTCTTGTCTGGCTGAATGGCAAATTTGCCTAGGAGAAAAGAAAATTACTGTACAACTGTTCCTCTCCAACCCATCAGACTCAATACAATTGAGTTTCAGTCATCTTAAATCTGTGCTAGGATACAAAGCAAACAAGGCTACACGTACTTATCCTAATGAATAACTGAGAAAGTTATTCATCTGGAATACATGCGAAGATACCTTTTCCTTTAATTTACATCTATAGCAGACAAATGCTTGAACACATTTGCAACCTGAGAGATTTAAGGAAAAACAAGCTCAGCATTTAATCTCAGTCTCCATTCAGAATAAAAAAAGCAATATATTAAAACACTACATTGGTGGAAAGCATTACAGGGCTGAACTTGTGGGCAGAGATAGTAGATTCCCCAGCATCGGCAGTTCCTGAGATAACAAGGTGTAGAGCTGGATGAACACAGCAGGCCAAGCAGCATCAGGGGAGCAGGAAAGCTGACGTTTCGGGTCGAGACCCTTCTTCAGAAAATCTTGTGGGCGCTCTTGATTAATAGTCGTCACTCACTCAATGGATGGCACGGAGGAAGGAGATAGAAAATAAGCTAAAAGAACCAAGAAATTTTGACATACTTGATGGCGCCACTCATACGCTGTTCAGGTAAAACACCCTAGAAATGAACTATCACAGAAGAAGTCCAACTAACTAAATATCTTTCGTGTTATTACACAGTCCTAGCTTAAAAATACACTGCACTTAAGCTGACAATTTTGAAGAGGCGAAATATATTCAATTACTGGAAAATGTGCATTCTTTTTACGTTCGTGATGAAACATCTGCAATTGACCTGAAGGTGAACATTACCAACCTGATGTTTCAGTTGGTAAAGCCTTCAGCCAAAATTAGTGCTCAACAGAATTCTAACAACTAACAAGACTTTCTGATCACTTCTAACTGAGCCTGCTGGAGGGAAAGCAAAAAACAAATACCCATTGGAGCGGAGAATTCAACATCCAACAAGAGGCAGTTCAATAATAAAAGTTTTGCTATTCAAGGACTAAGCCTAATAGATGGGAATGAAGGAACACGATTTGGTAATCAACCTGTTTAGGGCGTTTTAGTTCAGGGCAACATTGTTAAAATGGACTACTGCATTGTACATGTCACGGCCAGAGAGTGGGGATAAAGGGGTCTTTCTCAGGATGGCAGCCGGTGACAAGTGGTGTTCCGCAAGGGTCAGTGCTGGGACCACAACTTTTCGCTTTATGCATTAATGATCTAGATAAAGGAACAGTCTGCATTCTGGCTAAGTTTGCAGACGATGTGGACAGGTTAGGAGAGTGGGCAAAGTGGCAGATGGAGTACAACATGGGAAAGTGTGAGGTCATGCACTTTGGTAAGAAGAATAAAAGCATGGATTATTTTCCAAATGGGAAGAAAATTCAGAAGTCTGAAGTGCAAAGAGACTTGGGAGATCTAGTCCAGGATTCTCCCAAGGTAAATTTGTAGGTTGAGTCAACAGTCAAGAAGGCAAATGCAATGTTGGCATTTATTTTGAGAGGACTTGAATATAAAAGCAGGGATATACTACGGAGGCTTTATAAGGCTCTGGTCAGGCCACACGTGGAGTATGGTGTGCAGTTTTGGGCCCATATCTAAGAAAGACGTACTGGCTCTGGAGCGGGTTCAGAGGAGGTTCACGAGAATGGTCCCAGGAATGGAAAGCTTAACGTATGAGGAACATTTGAGGACTTTGGGACAATAATCATTGGAGTTTAGAAGGATGAGGGAGGATCTAATTGAAACTTACAGAATACTGAATGGCCTGGACAAAGTGGATGTTGGGAAGATGATTCCATTGGTAGGAGAGTCTAGGACCCGAGGGCACAGCCTTAGAGTAGAGGGAAGACCTTTTAGAACAGAGATAAGGAAAAACTTCTTCAGTCAGAGTGGTGAATCTATGGAATTCACTGCCACATAAGTCTGTGGAGGCCAGATCATTGAGTACATTTAAGTCTGAGATAGATAGGTTCTTGATTATCAAGGGTTACAGAGAGAGAAAGTAGGAGAATGGGGTTGAGGAACTTATTAGCCATGATTGAATGGCGGAGCAGACTCGATGCTTTCCTGTATAACTGGCTGCAAGGGATCAGGCCAGTGATACTGGCTGTGTCGCAAATACATTGAGCAGTTTACGACATGCCCACATACAACAGAGCCCCTCAAGAAAGAAAGGTTGTCACCTTCCTACGTTATAGGAAGAAGGTCATACAGCACAGAAACAGACCCTTCGGTCCAAATAGTCCATGCTGAACATAATCCCAAACTAAACTAGTGCCATCTGCCTGCTCCTGGCCCATGTCCCTTCAACTCTTTCCTATTCACGTACTTATCCAAATGTCTTTTAAACATTGTAATTGTACCTGCATCCACCATTTCTTCAGTAAGTTCATTCTACACACAAACCAAACTCTTAAAAAAAAATTTGTCTCGTGTCTTTTAAATCTCCTGGTCACCTCAATATGCCCCCTAGACTTGAAACTACCCCCATCCTAGGGAAAAGACAACCATCATTAACTCTGTCTATACCTCTCGTTAGTTCATAAACTTCTATCATGTCACGTCTCAACCTCCTATACTCCAGTGAAAAAAGTTACAGACTATCCAACCTTTTAGAACTCAAACGTTCCATACCTGGCAGCATCCTGATAAATCTCTTCTGAATCCTCTCCAGCTCGATAATATCCCTCCTATAACTGGGCGACTAGAACTGGACACAGTATTCCAGAAGAGGCCTCACCAATGTCCTGTACAACCTCAACATGACTTCCCAATTCCTATACGCAAATAACTGAGCAATGAAGGCAAGCATGCCAAACGTGTTTTTAACCACCCTGTCTTTATGTGACACAAATTTCAAAGTATTATCTTCCTGCACTCTTAGGTCCCTCTGTCTACAACATTACCCAAGGCCCTACCATTAATTGTATAAGCCCTACCCTGTTTGTTTTACCAAAACGCAACACATCACATTTATCCAGATTAACTCCATCTGCCATTTTTCAGCCCATTGACTCATTTGATCAAGATCCCTCTGTAATCATAGAATACTTCTTCACTGCCTACTGTGCCATTAATTTCAGTGTCATTCGCAAACTTACTAACCATGCCTTCTTGTCTGATAGCACTGCCATTGTGGCATCTGTACTCCCACCTTGTGCTCAATGACTCTTTTGTCTATTCACTCATGGGACGTAGGAGTCTCTGGCTAGGTCAGTATTAATTGCCCATCCCAGTCAACAGTCAACCACTTTGCTGTGGATCTATAGTCACATATAGGCTAGACCAGACAAGGATGACAGATTTCCTTCTCTTTAGGATATTAGTGAACCAGATGGGTTATTCCAATTACAGAACGGTTTTCTGACCATCACTAGACACTTAATTCCAGATTCTTTATTGAATTTAAATTTTACCATCTGCTATGGGGATCCCCAAAACATTAGCTGGGTTTCCAGATTAACAAGTCCAGCAATAATACCACCTGACCTTTGCTTCCCCAGATGTGGCAGTTACTTATGGCTGGAAGTTAGGACAGTAATGTCTACTAAAGTAGAGCAGAGACTGGGTGCTCAAGAAGTGATTCGCTTTCTGACCCATGTCTTCCCACCATTTTCAAAAGGTAGCTGTAACAGGATGAATACTCATCATTTGCCTGCAAAGTTCAAGGAAGCTCAAATTCCAATTCCTCTATAAATTTTGAACCAATCTACTGCAGTAAGCCATCAGGCTTCCTTTTGAAGTCAGCTACTTCTGCTAAAGCCTCAGCCATTGAAAAGACCAAAAATAGCAACATTGTCTCAATACCCTCAAATTCCCACCTTAGACAAGTAACAGGTTCCCTTAACACTGGGCCATATGCTGAAATTCTCTACCTTTGTGAAAGCATCTAAAGAACTGCAGCAGGTCAAGATGTTCCAGAGCTACCTTCTCAGGGCAATTAAGGATGGACATAAACAGAAGGTCAACCAGATCCAAGAGAAAAAAAGAGAGATCACTCCAAATTGTACTCGTTAAAACACAAATTGAAAGTATTCAGAAGCCTACAAGTTATATTAAAATTTAGCTTTCTGTAGGTCCAACAATTCCATGCTAATATTTAGCATTTTAGTAAAATGCAGCCAAAGACGAAGAACCATTACATGCATAAAAATGCACAGGGTTTGATTAAAACACCTACTGTAGCACCTTATTATTCTTCCAAGGAAGTCTGAAAATTAGCAAGATCAGGATCTGAGCTTCAGAATGGCTGTATTCCCCAAAATCTTAAACTTTTCTTCTGGTTAGGTTTAAAACATGTTTTCTTCTCGTTAAACTTCAGAACCTAATTCAAACGAGTGCAAATTCCTACCACTTTTTGCTCTCCGAGAAGAAGGTCAAACATGCATGTGTCAAGCCAATTTATCACAGGATGTGACAAGCCGCTTGGCTCTAAATGCCTCAAAAACACCTCAACTGCCTCAAATCATTATAGCAGACTACCATCACTGTGGCTATTATCACAAACTACACAGCTCAGCTCGCACTGTTTCAATAGTAACAATTGTTTTAAAATTAGTGAAAAGCAGACATTACATAATTTAGAATTTGAATGACAGAACACATTACAAGGAGTGATGCTTTGAGCCCTTTCTATGGCTAACAGTCAAACACCCAAGCACAAAGCTCACATATCACTTATGTTAATGCAACAATTTTGTGATTATGAAGGTTAATCTGTTGCTCAATAACTGGAGTTTCAACATTTCTATGACCTGACAATATCAAATTCTTTTAATGTCCAGACACACACTGTACAATATGGTGGAATAAAATCTTGTCCCATAAAAAAGGTGCACCCAAAAAAGAATTAGTTGTTCCTCTTCCATTTAATTTCATCCCCCATTCAACAACAACCATGTTACGTTAATGGTTTTGTGAATGTTGGTTTCTTATTTCGGAATCCAAAATTATTGCAAGGGATTGCAAACATAAATTTCACCTTTTCCTTCATAACAGAGTAATCCACCCGGTCCTCTGAAATGAATGGTGTCCCCAATCTTCAGGTCCTCCAGGTACTGAGACATCTTGCCACCTTCTGGGAATTTGGGATGTACTCCTTTGAAATAGATCTTCAGGAAGACAATATCAATTTCAGTAAGCTGGGAAAACTAGTTTACATAGGCTGTTTATGCTGCCATGCGAAATTAAAATCAGCTTCAGCAGGAAATTAAAATAGGCAAGAGTGGGTATCTAAAATGCAAAGCCATACATCTTGTAAATGCTGAATTGTACAGATTAAAAAACTGAATTTTGTAATTGTGCTTTAAGAATATTAGAACATAGAATCTAATCATGATCATAGTTTTCTGCTCTCTGGCAGATCTAAACAATGACAAAGAATTACAAATACTTAATTAGACTAGCTTATGTCAGACAATAGTTTTCATACAATGTTTTTAGAGCAAGGTATGCAAAAAGCTGCTGGGTCTGATGCAGTCCAATATTTCTATCATTTACTAGTTACCCAACTACACTGGATTTTTAATTTGTGTAAGCTCATTGTTTCAATGAATTATTAACCCAGGTAATCTTACATTTATGACCAATGAACTGCAAGATTAATGCTAACCAACTCCAAACAATGATTCACTTAAGTATTAATTCAGATAATTTGTTTAAAGCACTACATTTTTACATTTTGTCCTTTTACTCTTCTCCCTCCTCAACAGTATTTGTACATGAACTGTTACTAAATATGTTGCAATTTTTAATTAGCACATGCATGTAAAAGGCTAAGAGCCTGCACAAAAGCAGTATCTCAAATTGAGATTTTTGGCTATATACCTCCATCTGACATTTGTAATAACAAAGGTTCATGATATTATTTGGAAACTCTGCATGTATCTAACCACCTTATAACCAAGGTTAAGTTTAATTTATACTACTATATTTTGAGTTAAGGGAAGGATTTAGCTTTCGTTTCACTTTGAGTTCTACGAACGATGCCAGGTCTTGATTTGTTTACATGCATTGAAATGGATAGGTCAGTGCTTAGAAAGAAGGGTAGGAGACAAAAAAGGTATCCTACAATACAGGGAGACAGACAAGGTAGTTCTTTTAGAAGGTCAAGGTGGTCAAGGAATGTACAGGTTCGCTATGGAAAAGAGATTTGAATTCAAAACCTGCAACTAAAAACTAATCTAATGGAGACCATTTAAGCTGTTTTCTTGCTGACCAATCACAGCACAAGGCCTTTATTTAGGGCTACTTGCATGACACTTCCCACCTAGGGTAGGAGGATGGTGGTAACATCACTGGACTATCTGAATCATAGAATCCCTAGTGTGGTAACAGGCCCTTCGGCCCAACAAGTCCATACTGACCGTCTGGGTATCCCACTCACATCCACCCCCTATTACCCACCTAATTTACACATCCTTGAACATTACAGGCAATTTAGCATGGTCAATCCACCTAGCCTGCACATCTTTGGACTGTGGGAGGAAACCCACGCAGACACAGAGAATGTGCAAACTGGACAGTCACCCGAGAGTGAAATTGAACCCGGGTTCCTGGCACAGTGAGGCAGCAGTGCTAGCCACTGAGCCGCCCCAATAATCCAAAGTCCCAATAACATTAGTCTGGAACATGGATTCAAATCTTACAACGGCAATTGATGGAATTTAAAGTCAAGTAATTAATAAATATGGAAAGGAAAGCGTGTCACAGTAATGGTTAACAGTTGTAAAAATACACCCTTCTTACTCACATCCTTCCTAATCTGGTTTGGCCTACATGTTATCAGACCACAACAATGGGGTTGGCTCAGAAGTGGTGTAGCAAGCCACCTAGGTCAAAGGCAATTAGGATTGGGTCACAAATGCTAGCTGTGCCTGTGATGCCCACATGTGGAGAGAGACACAATTCATGTTTCAAGTCACACTGACTCTTGACACATCTTCAGCACTAAAAAGGGACTAGAAAACAGTATTTTGGTGCTATCGACAGGAGAGGAGAAGCAACTGGAACAAGTTTGAGAGGGCAGCCAGAGCAAAATACACTGATGGTGGTAAATGAGAAATGGAGATGTGAAATAGGTGTAAATGAAGATATGGAAAGCAAAACATGTTGACTTTGCTCTCAGTAAAGCAGACCCAAGACACGATGCGGAGTGATGGGGAAAATCTAAGAAAAATGGAGGTCAGAGGCCATACAAGTTGTGGAACTCAGTGTGTCCTGGAAACTGTAGAGTGCCTAAGTGGAAAACAGCACTGTGCTTGCATTTGTATTACATCGTTAATTTGGATAATAACAAGTGTGTCTCTTAAGATCCTCCTAAATGAGCCAATGTGATCACAAGTCACAGCAGGAAGACCGAGATTTGGTCCTGGTCTACATCAGTTTTAGTGATATTTATAAGATGAGAAGGTACAGCGATTAAACTGATAAGGCATCAACCCGAACCTCGTGGATAGCTCTGCAAGGATACTTCCCATTTTGATCAAGTTTCTGCATAATCTACTGACACAAGGAAGCAGGGTCAGAGGTCAAGCTGTTGGCCTTTGGTCAAGCCACAACAAATTATTGTAAATGGACACATAGCCTGATTAGTTTTGGGGAGATTACTGGTCAGAAAGGTTTAACGCACTTCATTTTCTAATGGTTTCGGTTCCTATGAAAATAATTCAGTTTAATGTGTGTTTTACCTTTGAAGGCAGAACAAATTTGGTTACGGGACCAAACTCGCTCAACTAAAGGTTTTCATTAGATTGGCATAAGAGGTGTTGTTATCAGATTACTAGAAATTATGCAAAAGCTGTATCCGCTGTTTGCATTCATGTGCTTAGAGAAGAGCATGGACAAAAGGGTTAGCTATTTAGGGCTGAGATAATGGAAATGTTTTCACTCAAATGATTGTGGATCTTTGGAATTCTCTAGGAGGTTGTGGATCACAAGTCTAGAACATATTCTTGAATACTGAGGTAATGGGGATAGTGTAAGAAAGTGGAATTAAGGTAAATCAGCTATAACCTCACTGAATAGTAAAGCAAGTTTATACTCTTATGCAACACTTAGTATCAGGATCCCAAATATGTAAACAGGCATTTTGAAGCAAATAATCAAACTTAACCTTTAGGGAGTCAGCTGTTCATAGATAAATAGTGAATGGCAAGTTTCATTCCTGTTTAATGGTGAAAAATATTCTTCAGTCTGCCTGCTTTCTATTACAAAGTTCTATGTTCACAGAACTCACCACATTTACAACTATATGAAGCAACATTTTGATTGGTGAAAAAGAAATCTGTATTACCTTGACAACAAGATCCACGTAGCCTTTGTCGTCATCACTGCTAACTGGAGTATATGGGCGTACGACAAGGCTTCCATCAATTCTTGCAGAGAGATACACATGTTTCCCTGTAGGGAAAGATCCAAATCAAACAACTGGTGCTTCAATACAAAGCTAAAAACAGGCGAATTAATAGAATTTTAATTAAACTAGTAGATTTTTTGGGTTATTGCTTACAGAAGGAGAAGTTAGGCTTGTGTGTCTGGTGGCGACAAGTACATTTCTCTTTCTGTTGGGTAGCTTTCCCACAAATTGTTAAGTAGAACACAGCATAAAAGGGAGTGAGAAGTGTTTACAAGGGAAACGAGTATAGGAATTAGAATAAACAAAGCAGAGAAGAAACATGGGGAAAAACAGTACCCTTAAATCCCACCTGGATTTGCCTTTGCAAGAAATGAGATTGGAGGCAATCAAGGCTTTTTTCAAGGAATACATAAATTCTTGTATTTACGAGTTACCCTAACATTCAAAGCAACAAAAGCATTATTTTTCTTCCTTTGATGGAATGTGTACATTATTGACAAGCCAGTATTTGATTCCAACCCCAACTTACCATGCATCAAGTGCCACTTTAGAGGACAGCTAAAGTCACTGGGTTTGGAAGAATGGCAAATATCCCTCACCGAATAAGGTAAGTGAACCAAATAGGTATTTATGAACTGCGAACAGTTTTATGGTTACCATTACTGAGACCAGCTTTCTTTTCCATATTTATTAATTACTTGACCTTAGATTCCATCAGTTGCTATTATAGGATTTGAACCCATGTCCCCAGAAAGTTAGCCTTATTAGACCAGTGACATTACCACTAACTTCCCACCCTCAAGTAGAGCACAGTTGGGAAGTGTTATGGAAGTCATATCAGTCCTATACCCCCACCCTCCGTGCCCCAATAAGGTAGCCCTAAACGAAGGCTTTGTGCTATTGATTGTTTATCTTGCTCAGCAAAGACCTAAGTACTCAACAAAGATGAGGCACTATACACTGTACTTCATTGCGAGATACAAAGCTGGGATAAATAAACAGAATGCACTAGTACAATGTGACGGAGCACATTAATGTATTAATGCAGAGACTTCCATTTTGGTTAGACCATGCAGGGAAAGATAGTGGTGTCAGGACAAGGGAATCTGGGACATTGTACAGTGAACAGCCAGTACAGCTGTTGCTCAGAGTATAAATAACTTACCCACAGGCAAACCAAGAATGTGATCTGCTGAAGGGAGAGCAAAGCGAAACCGCCTGGTGTCATGGCTCACAATCTGCTCAAAAAACAAAAAATGTGTAGTTGCATGTTTCGATAATGTTTGAAAAAAAACTGAATACTAACACTACTGTCACACTCACCTCCTTATCTATTAATCGCAGTGGGTACTTCTCATCGTGATCTTTTAAAGTGATTGCAGGTTTCTTCTTTTTTGACAAAACATAGTGTCCCACAACAACACCAACTGTTGTTATGAGAACGGCACCAATTGCAAAGAGCACTCCCGAGGCCTATAAAAGAAAAATTACTTTATGGCAACAGGTTACGACATTTCACAACAATTATAGCGTAAAGTGAATGACTTTTAGCATGAAGTGAGTCAAGGTTACTCAACTTAGGTGACAGAATTAATCCAGCAGCATTACTCAAATACAAGTTGTAAGTTTAAAAAAGTTATCACCAGTCTTACCACACCATATCACTGCTCCTTCATTCAAGGAATGACTGGTGGTGGTTTAACCTGAGGGTTACCACACCTACGAGGGAGAGGTTGAGAAGCAGAAACCTTCAAGTGAACCTCAGCCGGTGTGGGAAAGGAATCCACGCTGTTGGCATCACTATACTGCAAATAAGCCAACCAGCCAACAGATAATTTATTACCTTAAGAGTACAAGATGAGTAAAACAAACGTCAACTTTAATATCAATGCTACTATGCATGTGATTAAAATGGAAAAGAACAAAATCTCATTAATGCGAGGTGTCAATCACCTTAAATCATAAAATCTCTACAGTGCAGAAACAGGCCATTTGGCCCATGGAGTCCACACCAACTCTCCAAACAGCATCCCACCCAGACACACCTGCTACCCTGTCCCAGTAACCCCGCATTTCCCATGGGTAATCCACCTAACCTACACAAATTGAAAGCAGTTTTGCCTGGACAGAAAGTGAATATGCACCAAAATTGCATGGCATAACTGCAAGAAACAGCTTTTAGGGTGGGGAAAGAAGAGGAGGAATCCACGTATTTATCACAAAGATGTGTGCTCAGGCACCAAGCAACTATGCAATCCCAGTTCACTGATGTTTACAACAGCTCAATTTCATAAATTGAAAGATGATTAGTTCCAACTGTGCTGTATCTGGAACGATTAATCTAAGAGTCTAAAGTCACTGGGCCAGAATATACTTTAACCAGCAAACAGACAACAGATAACAGCCTTCAGATGTGCTTTGTTAGTGGGGAAAAAGATGGTTACAGATAAAGTGAGAGGAACTACTATTAATGAGTTAAACTTCCCGCACAGCGATGTAGTGGTCATCATTTAAACAAAAACAAACTTCACAACTATGAAACGAGGACGGTGGATGCATTTGCCTCCGAAATGCCTGAGAAAATTCAATCACAGGAGCAATCAATGGGTCCAATATTTGGGGTTGGGTCGGGAGAGGGTGCACGCAGAATATTCAAAATATCTGCATTCTGAAAGATCAGTTTTTTTGAATTAAGATTCACCTGCCAGAAATTCTGGTTACTAGAATGCCAAGTAATTTTCTGCATGTAAGAACTGCATTACTCTTTGTCTGCTGTTGCTATTATCTATCCAAAGGATTTAGTGCAATTGGTCAAACAGTGGTTCTCTTGAAATTCATTGTGACTATTGATTATTATTTTTGGTTTAGGCAGCCTTTTTTCTATGCCCATTCTATGTCCAATGGGCTGAGGAGTGACTGATGGAATTTAATTGGGAGAAGTGTGAGGTGCTGCGTTTTTGGAAAGGCATATCAGGGTAGGACTTATACACTTAATGGTAAGGTCCTCAGCCCATTGGCCCAATCTTTATATTCCCTCCGACTATTCACAACGAATGTTTGCACAGGTACAAGTAGGAATTAAATTGAAAGTTGTACAAGAACATTATTCTTTCTGACCTTCTGCTCTGATGTTTGAATGCAGAGCATTCAGCATCTTAGTTTTATCCCTCTATGCCCCACCTCAAATACGTTTCAGGCATGATATAACATTGAACTCTTCTTTCATCGGCTTTGTACCCATTTCTTTGGACGAGAGTTCTTTTCCAATACCACAGAACCCCTTCACCTGCCTCCAATGCCCTTCCACTGCTGCACCACACCTTCTGGTCTTTTACCTGCACACAACCAATGTGCCTCCAGTCACTTGTGTTTCAAATGGGTGACAGGAGCAGAGAAATGATCTTCTTCTGAACTGACTGCACTGTGCTCTCGGATCCAACTGTGACTCTGTCATCAAGTCTGCTGACAAGGGTGGCGTTGTTGTCTGGCATACTGACCTCTGTGTTGTAGAGATCTGAGAGACAGCTCTCCGACACCACCTCTGATCTCCCCAGACCATTACCCCATCATTGAATACCAAGCTACTGTGCCCACGATAGTCACTAATTTCATCTGGTGATCTCCACCAACCCGTACACAGCCTCCTCAGTCCCCTAAAGCCATACACGGCCTGCTTCTACCTCCCTCCCAAAATTATAAAAAAGTCAACTGCCTGGGCAGACCCATTATTTCTGCTTGCCTCGCAGAACTAGTCTCTTCCTACCTCGAATGGACTTTTTTTCCTCCTCTTGTCCAGTCCCTTCTCACTCACATCTGTGATTCTTCTGACACTGTCAGTTTCAAAATTTTGAGTTTGCAGACACCAACCATCTTGTCTTCACAATGGTCGTGTAATCCCTTTACCCATCCAGCCCCATCATTAAGGATGATTTCATGGTTCTCCACTTCCTCAAAGACAGGCAGCTCCCCTCCACCACGTCCAACCCATTTTTCCGCATTTCTGCCCTCAGCCCTTCTCTTCTGAGAAGTTAGATAGGGCTCCCCCCCACCAGTCTTCATTTACCGCCACACCAGCATCCATATCCAAAGGATCATAAACTGCCATTTATGCCTCCTCCAGCAGAATGCCACTAGACATATCCCCCAACTCCCCTGGTCAGCCTTCCTCCAGGATACACTGGTCCACTCTTCTTCCATCCCAACACCTCCCCACAGTCCTACAGCACCTTCCCATGCAATCACAGGTGTAACACCTGCCCTTTTACTGCCTCCTCTGCTCCAGACACACCTTGCATGAACTGCATCACCTGGAATTTAGTCCACTGTATTGTCTCCTCTACACTGGGGAGGCTGTTTTGCAGAATAGCTGTGTTCTATCTGCAAACGTGACCCCAAGCTTCTGGTTGCTTGCCAGTTCAACACACCATCCTGTTCTGTGGCCAACATCTGACTCAGGCTTGTTGCAGTGCTCAGTGCAAGCTGGACGAACAGCAATCGGATTTTCTGCTTGGGTACCCTGCGAGCTTTAGGACTCAGTATTGACTTATAACTTTAGGGCCCAGAGCACCTTCTTTCATGCCCCTACCAAAACCTTCAGCATATGTATCAACATTCAGTTCTGAAGAGTCACCGGTCCCCAAACATCAACTTTGCTTTCTCTCCACAGATGCTGCCAGACCCAAGTTTTGCCAGCTATTTCTGTTTTTGTACAAGAGCATTAGGACCTAGCTTGCACTTAACTTGGTTCCAGCTTGAAAGTTCCATGCCCAGGCATGCTAGGCATTGCCAAGTTCAGACTGGCAGGTGGTTATTTCCACTGACACTTAAAATAAGATTCTGACACAGCAAAACAGCCCTTTACTTTGCCAATGTTTAAACTTCGACTTGATGGGAGAAAATAGAAACTTGGAGTTATAGATTTGCTGGAACATTCAACAGACACTCAAGTAAAACCATTTATTTGCTCAAATTTTATTTGTAAACCAGCCATATTATTTTCTCTGACAGAATAGGAGCTAACACCACACTGTGATCATATCTAATGAAAATAGTCCTCGTATGACCTTTTCACATAATACTATCAACTTACTGATCTTTTGTAAGAAGTTGGATCAGTTGCCTCCATTTATTTGGAGTCGTGTCCTTGGTTTTAATTGGTGGATCCAAACCCTTTTCTTAAAATTGCAAGCAGTGCAAGTATTGAAAAGTCCACTTTCTATTAAGTGCACGCAATCAGAATTGTTTATGAAACTACCATTTTGCTTTCAACATCCTCCCTGAATGTTACACTCGGACGTGTCTCAAACCCTGATACGATCTTTTTACAACCTGAAACACATGAAGTTCAAGGTGGTTCATCTGAGGTTCTGCCATGCCCACTCAACTTCTCATTGGTACAACTTTTTGTCTATAGTTGGACCAAAGAGCTGAAATTCAAAAGGCGACTGACAGCCCGCCCTTGGGATCAAGGCAGCATTTGACAAGAGTTAGAGTAAAATCAAGAGGTTAAGCAAAATTTGGAATCAATTCAATGCGACTCAGAAAACCTATCCAAAAGGGTGGATTCATATCTAACGAGCTGTGGTGGTTGGAGGCCCACTAAGTAGTGTATTAGGCCTGACCATCTTCAGCCGCTTTAATCAATGACCTACCCTCCAAAGTCAGAAGCAGTGATGTTTGCTAATGATTTCAAATAGTGCTGAATGTTGCGCAACTCTTCTGACTGCAGTGACAAGATCTCATTCACACCACACAAATATCAGGTAACGACCATCTTTAAAAGAAGAAGATGGTTAGCTTTTTGTTTTCTGTTGATGTTCAATGGCACCAAACATTAACATCCTGGAGCTAACATTGACCAGATAATTAACTGGACCAGCCACATATGTTCTGTGCTCCGAGAGGTTATAAATTCCATAACTCACCTCTGTCTATCCTGTTCATCATTCAGAAGGGCAAATCCAGAGTGATTTAATACCCACCATTTGCCTGGTGGAGTATAGCTTCCAACAATCAAGACAATCACAGCATGCAGGATAAAAACCGATCATGTGACTGGCCTCCCACATTCCCTTAAAGTGTCATTTCTCCTCCCCCCCATCAGTGGGGTATGTACCATCTAAAAGATGCACTGCAGCAATTTGAGGCTACCTTGACCGCACCTTCCATACCCATAACCACTAGCACCTGGAAGGATAAGGGCAGCAGATACACGGTGACATCACCAGCAGCATGATCCTGAAGTCTCACAGCAACCCGATTTGCAAATAAATATTGTGCTGCTCCTTAATTGTTGCCAAGTCAAAATCCCAAACACTGCAGGTGCAGCTATACCCAATGAAAGGCAGCAGCTCACCACTTCGTTCTGAGGTGATTAAATGCTGGCTTATTCACATCCCACGAGTGAATAAAAATCTGCTATTCACTATTTAAGAGCGGGGAATACAGATTTCATTGCATCAAAACCTTCAAGCTTGCTAAGGACAGGAATTTGCGAGCAAAGTGCCCCACGCACATGATGATAAACCTGGGGGTTCTTTAACCGCAAGCCTATGATTAACATTTCAAGACAAGCTGTGGTCCCTCTAATGCATTAGATATAGCCTAATGCCAAAAATAAATTATTGCCCAGTGAGTCAGATTTTACTCGAACCTAACAATGGGAAGGCACTGCAGCCAAAATGAGAGATTAATCGTGAAGATTTACTACTCATGTCCAAGGACATGATCACAAGATGCTGTCCCTATGACACAAACTGCTTTTGAACAAGCCGCAAGAATTGGTTCGAAGTCACAAGTTTCAGAGATACAAAAGAATTTTGCACAGAAGTAAAAAGATATTTTAAAATAGTATAAGTAAAATGGGAGCAACGCAACAGCAATGATAACAGCCTATATCACTGAGCAGGACAGAAGATCAAGGTGAAAAGAAATTGTGCAAACTTAAATAAGGATAATTATGTCCCTGCTGCAAAGAAAAGCTGAAGAATAAAGCAGCACAAAAACGCTCCACACAGTGAATCATCATTCCTAGCTTTACTAGGATAGGAGCTAGATATATCTCTAAATGTGCAACAGCAAACTTGTATCATGGGGCACTTTGCATAGCTACAGCCCAAAGCAATTACATACTTTTGAATTCTGGACATAGTAACATTTCTCGTGCTGTTGCTGCAGAATAAAGCACTAACACGCAGGCAAGATAGCAAACGTTACACTTAACATTTCTCACACGCAAGGAAAAAAATAATCAGGGTGCAGCTGTAAGAAAAGTTTGCAATCGCAAGGTGAGGCAGAATAAGTCTACATCTACTTTCAAAACCTGAAATAGAAGTTGGTCAATACACCTAAGTTTACTGCGCAGCCAAGTAAAGCAATTACAGCAGTTCAATGCCAAACAGACTTACCATGCTGCTATACCGCAGGGGCTTTGTACATGCTTTGCCCATGACTTCAAAAAACATATCTTTGCAGATGAAATACAATTTACCTTTCCCCTACTACCCAATGGGTGAAAATATCTTTCCTCAAACCCCTTCAACCTCCTATCCCTTCCTTAAATCTTTGCCTCCTGGCTATTGACCCCTGTACTAAAGGAGCAAAGTTCTTTCCCATCCTTACCCCTCAAATTTTGTAGATCACAATCAGCCTTCTCTGCTACAAGGAATACAATGCCAGTCTACCTAGAATCTCTTCATGGTTGAAATGCTCCATTCCAGGCAACATCTTGGTGAATCTCCTCTGCATCTTGTCTGGTGCAAATAACATCCAGAACTGCATACAGTACTCCCGCTCTGGCCTAACAAACATTTTATACAGCTCCATCATAACCTCCTTGCTCTTGTATTCAATGCCTTGACTAATAAAGGCAAGTATATCCCATTTGCCATCTTAACCACCTTATCTAGCTGCCCTGCTGCCATCAAGGATTATCAGCGTGCATACCAAGGTCAGCCATTTGGGCTCTCTTATTCATTAAGCATTCCCTTGACTTGTTAGTCCTCCCAAAACATACCACCTCTCACTTTTCTGGATGAGATTCCACCTGCCACTGTTCAGCCAACTGACCACCCCACCTGTATTGTCTTGTAGTCAAATGCTTTCCTCCTTGCAAATTGCCATATCAATTTTTGTCTCATCTGAGAGTTTACTAATCAGACTTTACATTCACATCCAGATCATTATCATGCACTCGAAATAATAGGAGATCCAACGCTAAACCTTGCGTATATCACTGGACACAGTGTGAAGTTCAAATCAGCCTTCAACCATCATTACTTTGCCTCCAACCACTGAAACAAATTTATATCCAAGTGCCACGATGCTGTGGATACATGCACTCCTACGTTCTTGACCAGTCTCCTATTCAAGACCTTGGCAAAATCCTTAATGAAGTCCATGTGTACTATATCAACTGTTCTACCCTCATCTATACACCTAGTCCCTTCCTCCCAATATTTGAAAGGCATGATCTCTCCCATCAAAGCCAGACTGATTATACTTGATTAATCTTTGCTTCTTCAAGTGGAGATTAACTCTGTCCTTCAGAATTTTATACAATACTCTTCCCTACTACTGATGTTAGACTAACTGGCACGTCATTTCCTGCTTTATCCCTGCCAACCCTGACTAATGGTATCACATTAGCTTTCCTGAGAATTCAAAATCCCCATTTCTGGTCTGCCTGTTTTTTTTCCATGACTATAGTCGGTTCTACTATAACATGTTCTGGCAACGCAAATTGGCTACAAAGTGACTGACGAATAGGAGAACGCTATTTCTAAAACACGAGCTTGTGGTGGCTTTAACACGATTCCATCGGTGCGCAGAAGAGTATGCGTTAACATCACATGATCGTTTTGCAGGCTTTGTCCTGAGCACGTAGTGTGTGAGCGCCAAAAGAGTCTCTACACCGACATCATGTGATCATTTCACAGATTTTATTGTGAAGCACTGAGGTACAGTACTGATTTTTTTTTTTGCAAATTCTATCGTGTTGCCTACAGAATTGCAAGGACAAAGTACAAGAATTTTAACAAGCAGCATCCTGGTGATAAAACTGCAGGTGGTGAACATAAAGCTATAACACTGGAAGAGAAGCTAGATGTTATCAAGCATTTTGAACATAATGAGAGAACATATGATATTGTTCACGTAACAGAAATAAAAAGGAGTCTTGTGCAGCATCAGAGACAATGCAGAAGAGATTAAAGCAAGCTGTATTGCTGGAACTGGTCTGAGTGCTGGCAAATCTGTTGGGTCACGGACAAAGGAACTTGAGATGGAGCAGCTTCTAAGTACGTGGATAGGAAATCAAATGAAAAAGCAAGCTGGGACCACCTTTCTCACCAGAGAAAGCCTTATCAATTTATGAAGATCTAACTAAAAAAAGCTGAAAATCCTGCAGATGCACCAGCAGTGGCTGGTTTGTTGGTTTTAAGAAATACTACGCTTTTCATTATTGTAAAGTTATGTGGCAAAGCTGCCACTATAGACGAGGAACAAGCGACAGCATTTCCTCCTACAGTAAAAAAGTTAATTGATGAGTCCCACTGTGAAGACCTCGCGATAGCTGACTTACAACAACAACTTTTCGCTGCAGGGGACATTGAAGCTGGAGAGATGAAGTAGTAGTCTAGGATGCAGCACCACGAGAGCTTTCCACTTCCGCTTTGTTTTCTATCCTGAGGAAAATTGAGAAGCAGTTGCAGCTCTTAAAGGGCAACAATTACAATGCAGAATGCAGGATAGTGGCTCCTGGAATACGATTTTGTTTGGCACCCTTCGAACAGCTTCTTCATGAAAGGAGGACAAGGGCAAAGCAGCAAAAACTGAATGTCTTTAAGCCAACCCCCAAGAAACAGAGAACAATGAACCACAGCCAATCCACACTTCTGGATTAACTATTTTTCATCCTAACCCTGCAACCACAACTGTCCCAAAGGTGGTGGTGGGGATGATGACAACAAACCTCATCCATCCATTAACAGAGCAACCTCAAAACCTCCTCCCCCATCAAGTAATTTTGACATGTTTTCAAGGTAAGATGTTAATTTTATTTCGTTATTAGATATGAATTAAATATTTATTCAAACTGTTCTATCCTTTGTTAGGCTTGAGTGATTTTTGAGCAATTTTGAGTGATTTTTTTTGGTGGTCTGCCCCTAACCCCGCTTTTCCCATGGGCCCCGTTATTTCTCTAGAGCGATTTTCTATGACACAATGTTGCACAGGAACACAACTACCACATTATAGCAGAACTGACTGTACCTCAAATCTAACCGAGTTATGGCCATTAACGCCGAAACACACCTGTAACAGATGTGCAGCATGAAAATGGACCCTTTTGTCCAACTTGTCCATGCAAACCAGATATCCTAAATTATTCTAGTTACATTTGCCAGCATTTGTCCCATATCCCTCTAAACCCTTCCTAAATCATTTACCAGATGCCTTTTCAATGTTGTAATTGTACCAGCCTCCACCACTTCCTCTGCCAGCTCATTCCACTACCCTCTTAAAAGTTGCTCTTTTAAATCTTTCCCCTCTTATTTTAAACCTATGCCCTCTAGTTTTATTTAGAATTCCTAGTGTAGAAACAGGCCCTTCGACCCAACAAGTCCACACAGACCCTTGGAACATCCCACCCAGACCTACCCCGCTATAACTCCCCTAACCTACACATCCCTGAACACTACCTGCAATTTTGCACGGCCAATCCACCTCACCTGCAAATCTTTGGACTGTGGGAGGAAACCGGAGCACCTGGAGGAAACCCACGTAGACACAGGGAGAATGTGCAAACTCCACACAGACAGATGCCAGAGGTTGGAATGGAACCCTGGTCCCTGGTGCTGTGGGGCAACAATGCCAACCACTGAGCCACCGTGCTGCCCCAACCCTAAGTGAGAATCATACCCCGCAGACCAATGAGCCGTCTCTGTTTTGGACTGCACCCCACTCCCCCCAACACCAAGGAAAAGCCCTGTCTGTTTAGACTATCCATGCCCTCCACGATTTTATAAACCTCTATCAGGTTACCCCTCAGTCTCCAACGCTCCAGGGAAAATAGCCCCAGCCTATTCAGCCTCTCCCTAAAACACTCCAATCCTGGCAACATCTTCCTAACCTGTTGAGGTTGGTTGGCTTGCCGAGCTGGTTTGTTGTTCCGCAGACGTTTCATTACCATGCTTGGTAACATCCTCAGTGCAGCCTCTGATGAAGCGTCGGTGTGTTTTCCCGCCTGGTTTTTAAACTCTGGGGTCGGTTGCGATGGATTGCCTCACTTCCGGGTTTCCTCCGTAGTGGAATGTATATGGGGTCGAGTTCAATGTGTTTATTAATAGCATGCTTCGTGGAGTGCCATGCTTCCAGGAATTCTCGTGCTTGTCTCTGCCTAGCCTGTCCCAGGATCTTGGTGTCGTCCCAGTCGAAGTGGTGGTTCTCCTTGTCCATGTGGATTGAGATGAGTGAGTATTGGTCGTGCCTTTTTGTAGCCAGTTGGTGTTTACGTACTCTTGTTGTTGGTTTCCTTCCTGTTTGTCCGATGTATCTGGTAAATGATTTAGGAAGGGTTTAGAGGGATATGGGACAAATGCTGGCAAGTGTAACTAGAATAATTTAGGATATCTGGTTTGCATGGACAAGTTGGACAAAAGGGTCCGTTTTCATGCTGCACATCTGTTACAGGTGTGTTTCGGCATTAATGGCCATAACTCGGTTAGATTTGAGGTACAGTCAGTTCTGCTATAATGTGATAGTCCGATGCAGTGTTTCTCGCAGTCTCTGCAGGGAATCTTGTAGATGACATTGGTCCTGTCCATGGTGGGGAGTGGGTCTTTAGTTAGGGTGAGCACTTGTCGTAGGGTTGATGTGGGCCTGTGTGCTACTCTGATGCCCAGTGGTCGTCAGAACACACCGCAAGAATTCTACGTGTTCCTGATGTAGGGTAGTGTGATGAGTGTGTCTTTCTGATGCTGTTCCTGTAGGTATCTCCTGATGCAGTTCTTTGGATATCCATTATCCTTGAGCACTTGGAAGAGGTATTCCTCCTCCTCTTGGCATTGTTCCATGTTGCTGCAGTGTGTTGTTGCCCCTTTAAATAGTGTTTGCACGCAGCTTCGTGTGTGTGTGCTGGAATGGTTACTATTGAAGTTCAATACCTGGTCCACACACATACCACTACGGAGGCAATCCATTGCAACGGATCTCAGAGTTTAAAAACCAGGCGGAAAAACACACCGACGCTTCAGAGGCTGCGGTGAGGATGTTACCAAGCACGGTAACAAAACGTCTGCAGAACAAACCGGCTCAGTGAGCCAACCAACCTCAACACCCACAACCCGAGCTACAGATCTACTCCAAAACCTTAGATCTTCCTAATCTTTTCTGTACCCTTTCAAGTTTCATAACATCCTTCCTATAGCAGGGAGACCAGAAATGCAGGCAGTATTCCAAAAGTGACCTAACCAATGTCCCGTATAGCCGCAACATGACCTCCCAACTCTTATACTCAATGCATTGATTGATAAAGGCAAACATACCAAACACCTTCACTATCCTGTCTACTTGTGACTCTACTTTCAAGGAACTATGAACTTGCACTCCAAGGTCTTTGTTCAGCAACAGTCCCCAGGGCTATTAACTGTACAAGTCATGACCTGATGTGCCTTTAGATAAATGTGGCACCTCACATTTATCTAAATTAAACTCCATCTGCCACTCCTTAGCCCATTGGCCCATCTGATCAAGATCCTGTTGTCTTTTACCACTTACCCAGCTTTGTTCTTTAAAGTTAGGTTCGACACCACTCCCTCTCTTGTAGGGCTTTCTATGTGCTGGCTTAAAGAAGATCTCATGGATACAGTTTTAAGAATTCCATCCTCATTAGCCCTGTCACAATATTAACTTGGATAGAAAAAGTAAGGAAGTTGGAGCAGTTTCTATTACCACCTTATTATGTTTACACTTGATATTTGCCTATACTCTTACTTCTGGCTGTCCCTGACTGTTTAGGAATCTTTAGCAGACTCCCATCAATGCGATCACAACTTTTTGTTTTTAAGTTCTACCCATGTTGCCTTATTTGAGGCACATTCTAAGATATCATCTCTCAATGTAGTAATTGACACTTTAATCAATACTGAGACACCTCCTCCTCTTTTACACTCCTCCCCATCTCACCTGAAGATGCTATACCCCAGAATATTGAGCTTACCAGTCCTAACCAACTATCAACCAAGACTCAATGATAGCAATACCATATTTCCACTGTTTATCCACACTGTCAGCTTATTTGGCTTGCTTGGGAGATTCTTTGCAAGAAACTAAGTGCTACGATAACACGCCATGCTCGCTTGTGTCTTAAACTTGACTACATTTGCCCAGGCTAACTTGGTTTTTCTATACTTGTTTGTGCAATACCCCCTAATGGAGGGATATTTTTACGAGGAGAGGTTGAGTAGGTTGGATCTGTACTCACTGCATTTAGAAGAAATGATAGGTAAAAGATTCTTAGGGGGTAGATGTTAAGAAGTTGTATCCCCTTGTGGGAGAGACTAGGTCCAGACTGCATAATTTCAACAGTAAGGGCTCACTCAGTTAGGACAGAGAGGAGGGATTTCTTCTTTCAGAGGATAGCGAACATGTGGGTGTGTAATTAAGTGTGTTCAAAGCTGAGACAGACGGATTTTTAAATCAGTAAAAGGAATCAAGGGTTATGGGGAAAAGGCAGGAAAGTGTAATTGAGGATTATCAGATTAGCACAGCAAACTTGATAGGCTGAATGATCTACTTCTGCTTCTACATCTTATGGCCTTAATTCATGCCTTTCCTCTGTGGCTGACCGCTCCATGCCTCAGTTTTTATTTGCAAAGTTCTGCCAGAGTCTATTTCTGTTTATATTCATCACAAACAAAATGCACAATAAGGATACCTGTTCAGGAAATGAATGGAAAATAATTATTTTGGTAATTTGGAAAATATTCTCTCAACAAGCACCTTGCTGTTGTATTATCCTACAATGGATTCCATAGTGAATTAAAATTGTTATACTACGGAAATCACAAAAGGCTCTCTGCTTTGTAATTCATACCTAAGAAAGTGATAGTCGTAGCTTAATTGTCACTTTTACATTCAACGGTAGCCAGATCAGTTATTTCACTGTGCTGTCTTCCTGGTCAGTTTGTTAATTATTATTGGGGAAGACATTTTGCAATCCAAAGTCAAACCAATACATCTGAAGGAAAACACGTACGACTTGCCAAATAGAATGTTAAAAATCAAGGAAGTTATCACTGAGTTTAAACAAGTTGAAAAGAACACAAAAACGTCAACACTCAAGACTAGGCTTGAATTAGGATAAAATGTTTGTGGCTTGGCACTACAGTAGTGAAGTGTGTTTGAACAGACTCAAGCCACAGTTTTAACCAGGTCAGGAGCAAATCGGGCCCATGACTTGTCAAAATGATTTCTTTAAAGTATTTTTAGTAGATCTAGCAATGAATATCAAACAGCTATTTTGTGGAACAGAAGTGATTCACAGGATGCTTTATGACACTATGCACAAACTAGGGTCTGAAACAAATGGAAAAACCATAAATCTCCCCAATGTCAATAACAGCAATAAGAAAAGAAAATGCAAGATTGCAGAGCAATTTGAACAAAATATGGCAAACAGATGCAAAATCTAATTGGTCATATTGGCATACTTCTCACCATTTTACATGTATAGCCAGCACTGAAATAATTTGAAATGGCAGCCAGCCACGTCAGCCCTCCACCCAAAAGATACAATTTAGAAAAATTGCTCAAAAGTGCAGAATATTTCAATGAGCTGAAATTGAAAGCAGGGCATTATTAGTATTTTCCAGTCATAATATTCATTTCTTCAATGATTCCACAAAGCACTTTATGCAAGCTATTGCATTGCAATCAAGCAAACAGTACTGCAAAGTTCAACTGTTCTAGGTTATTAATAATAAATTTTTTTTCTCAAATACATGCAATGTCATTCCTTAAAGGATAAATAACTTTCAAACTGATTTCAAGGACATAGTGCCAGAGCAACATTTTTAGATCCTCTGGCATTTTGGCAGTAGCCTCCATTAATGATCCACCCACTAGTCAAATATTCCTATACGTACATAACATTCATATAAATACAGGGAGTATCCGCCCAACACCCAATTAGATTAAAGCAGACATGAACGTTTTTTCCCCGCTTAGGACGTACCAATACCTTCCAGTGTAGTCATTTCAAACAAAAGCAAAAACAGTAACCCTAAATAACCATGGCAATGAATTCCAAAACAAGTTTTACAGACCTGATTCCAAACGGGTATCAACAACATAGCAATGAAAGGAAGGCATTTTGCAAAATAAAACTCAGCAACTTGCTCACAGATAGCCCAGGGTAATGATCATTGACAACTACTTGCAGATGAGCGTTTCCAGCCCAGAGACCACCTCCCACCACCCAGCCCCACCCTCATTTACATTACAATTAATGCCGGTTGTACTGCTCCATTAGCTTCGACTGGGGGGGGAAGGAAAGACTGCTGATTCATAAGCTAAGTAGCCCGGAGACACAAATCTCACTAACCAGTGAATATCCCATTGCCGGGAGAAACTAAGAAAGCAGATTCTCCCCGAACTGATCCACACACCCACAACAGCCCTTCACTCTCCCAACACGCACCGTGCGCGCCTGCGCACACCACCCAGATTAATAAGGATGCCGAAGACAGCGCCGACTAGCGGCCTGGAAGACACATCTTGTTCAGAGATAGCGCCTCCAAGCGGGTGGGTAGACGCATCGCTGCCCGGGGTGATCACCTGGTTTAAACACCATACCTTCAACCATTCTGGATATCAGCCAGGGCCTAGGGGGGGTGAGGAAGAAGAGTAGAAGGTCAATAGTGGTCGGGAATTCATTAGTGAAGGGAGTAGACAGGCATTTCTGCAGCTGTAGATGTGACCCTAGGATGGGTATATTGCCTCTTGGGTGCCAGGGTTCAAAATACCATAGAACAGCTGCAGGGCGTCCTGAACAGGGAGGGTGAAGTGCCAGACATTGTGGTCCTTGTCAGGACCTTTGACATAAGAAAGAGTAAAGAGGTTCTGTAAGCAGAATTTAGGGAGTTAGGTAGGAAATTGAAAAGCAGGACTTCAAAGATATTTTGCGGATTACTCCCGTTGTCACGCAGTCGTGGAAATAGGAATAGAAAGGTAAGGTAGATGACTGTTTCACTGGAGAGATGGCGCAGGAAGGAGGGATTTAGATTCCTGAGGCACTGGGACCGTTTCTGGAGGAGATGGGAACAGTACAAGTTAGACCAGTCACATCAGGACAGGAATGGGACCAACTTCCTCAGAGGGAGGTTTCTCAATGCTGTTGGAGCAGATTTAAAGTAGATTGGCAGGGGATGAGATCCTGACAAGTAGTTCAGAAGGGAAAGAAGCTCAGATAGAGTTAGTAGTTAAAATGCGAGTAAGTGAGTCTGGAAGGAAGAGAAAACATAGGGTAGATAAGAAAGATGTGAGTTTAACCAGGTTAAGTGGACTGTCCTTTAATATCATGAGCCTGAGGAGTAAGGTTGATGAGCTGGGGGAACAGATAGACACATGGGGATATGACATCATAGCAGCAACCCAGACTTGGTTGGAAGATGGGGAGAGTTGGCAGCTCAATGTTACTGGTTATAGGGTATTCAGATAAGATAGGGGAATAGAAGAGGAGGAGGGTTGCAATATTGATCAAGGCATCAGGAATAGCAGTGAGAAGAGATATCTTGAAGGATCATCAAATGAGGCCACATGCGTGGAATTAAGAAAACACAAAACAATGGTGCAAACATGGTTTTGAATGTGTACTATAGAGCCTCAAATAGTGAGGGAGAGATAGAGGATCTGACATGTAGTAAAATTTCAGAGAAGTGTAAGAATATTAAGGCAGTAATAGATTTGTTAAGAGAAGGTTATGCTTGACAAGTTTGATTAATTCTTTTAGGAGGTGACAGGCGTGTTGATGAGAGTAATGCAGTTGATATGGCCCTTATGGACTTTAGCAAGGCTTTTGATAAGGTTCCTTTTGGCAGACTGGTCAAGAAAGTAAGAGCCCATGAGATCCAAGAAAAAATGGCAGATTGGATCCAAAATTAGCTGAGAGGCACGAAGTAGAAGGTGATGATAGATAGATGTTTTTGTCACTGTAAGTCTGTTTGTATTGAAGTTTCACAGGGCTCAGTGCTGGGGCCATTTCTGTTTCTGGTGTACATTAATGAGTTAGACTTAAATGTAGCTGGAAGAACAACGCCTCATTTTCCCCTTGGGAATCCTGCAACCTTCTGGACTCAATATCGTGTTCAATAATTTTAGGGCCTGAGCAACTTCTCTCATGTTCTTTCCCAAAACCCCTCACACCAGGCCTTGTCATCATATGGGCTTCTACTATAAACAACCCACTGACGGCCCCCATTCGCGGCTATTGATTCTCCCAGCCTGACCTTTACCCATTCCTTTGTCTGCTCAACAGCTTTTTTCTCTCTGGGCTCCATCTTCATCTATTGTTTACTTCTTACCCCTTTGCCCACCCCTTCTTTAGCAAGTATACCAAACTTTTCCTAGCTACAATCAGTTTTGAAGAAGGGCCACTGGACAAGAAACATTAACTCTGCAGATGCTGCCAGACCTGCTGAACTCTTACAGCAATTTCAGATTTTATTAAATGTGGGCTATGATCCAAGAAGTTTGCAGATAGTGAAAATTGGCGGTGTGGTCAATAGTGAGGATAATAGCTGCTAATTCCAGGAGAATATCAATGGATTTGTCAAGTGGGCAGAGCAGTAGCAAATGGGATTCAACCTGGAGAATTATGAGGTAATATACTTGGGGAGGGCTAACAAGATAAGGGAATATACTATGAATGATAGGACCCTGGAAAGTACTGAAGATCAGAGGAAGCTTAATGTGCATAATCACAGATCCCTGAAGGTAGCAGGGCAAGTAGGTAAGGTAGGCATATGGGATATTTGCTTTTGTTAGCCATGACATTGAATGTAAGAGCTGTAAGAGTTTATGCTGGAGCTGTATAAAATGATAGTCAGACGACACCAGTTCCGTCTCCACAGTGTAGGAAGGATGTGATTGTACTAGGGACAATGCAAAGGAGATTTTGATTTTGATTTTATTGTCATGTCTACTAAGTACAGAAGTACAGGAGTACAATGAAAAGTGTACAATGTCGCCACACGTAATGCCATCTTATGTACAAAGGTACCTAGGTGTAAAAAACTTAGGTACAAAGTAATAAAAGAGATACAAGGTTAAAAAGTTAAGCATCACAGACCATTACAGTTTAAGTAGAAAAATAAAGGAATAAGGTAATAGTTAACATTAAAGTCCTTAATTCATATTAAGATTTACAAGGGATGGAAGTTCTGAGCAATGAGGAAAGATTGGATAGGCTGGGGTTGATTTCTTCGGAACAGAAAGGCCAAGGGGGTCTTGATGGAGGTGTAGAAAATAATGAGGAGCATAGTTAGGGTGTATGGGAAAGCACTTTTTACTTTAGTATGGTGTCAGTAACCAGGAGGTATAGATTTAAGTTAAGAGTTAGAGGGCCGAGAATAGAGTTGAGGAGAAATCTTTTCACCTGGAGGGTGGTGAGAGTCAGGAACGCACTGCCTGTAAGGGTGGTTGAGTCAGAGACTCTTGAAATATTTAAGCAGTATTTAGATATTCACTTGTATTGTCAGAGCTTCCAAGACTATGGGCCAAGAGCTGGAAATTCGGATTAGTGTTGTCAGATCTTTGACCAACACAGACACAATGGACTGAATGGCCTCCTTCTATGCTGTTAACTATGAATCTATGATAAAATACATTGTATACACTACATGCACATTCTGCGAAGTGGGAAAGATAGTGGAACTCCAGGTTGTAGTTTTTCAAATTGTCCTAGGGATCTGGACACTGCTGACAAGTTTGTAATTATTGGCCAGGCACCTTTGCCTGCTTCTTGATCCGTCTGCCAATGGGAATAGTTTCCCACTATCTACTCTGTCCAAATATTTTATGATTTTGAATAGCTCTGTCAAAACTCCTCTTAAACCTCTCTTGTCAAATGAGAGCAGATCCAGCTTCTCCAAACTATCCATGTATCTGAAGTTACACAATAAGAACTATTATTGTGAAATTTTTCCCCTGTTTTGCTATAGCTTTCACATTCTAGAAGCCCATGAATTAACTGCGTGCATTATTGGAAACTAACTATCTTCATATCCCTTCGTGTCTGAAGGCCATATTGTGGCAACTTGCTCCACTTCATATTTTTCCTCTTGGCCACCAACCACTGCTAGTTTTTCTGCATTTTCTTTCATACTACTATTTATGTACAACTGTAAGTGTGCTGCCCTCACCTCTTCATGTTGTTTACCAGTTTTAAAATCCCATCTTCAAACATGACTTTAGTTGTCTCTGCTTATTCTCTTCCTTTCTTGAGCATTCTTCATTACTATCTATTTAGCTTTAGCATTTCGCTGTGAAATTCCTTAAGTTTTTTTTGTAAGGTGCTGCAGATGTACAAGTTTGTATTGATATATTAACTGGTGAAAGCCATATTCTGCGTGGCTACATAAGGCAAAAAATGCCAAGATGATTCAAAGTTGAAATATTTTGGAGTTCGGACATGCTGACTCCAAGCCTAGCCCTCTAATTGACATTCCTATTGAGTGAGACTCCGCTTTAAGATTGCCCTTGTAGTTCTAGCAAAATGCCTTTTGAGTTGTGGAAAAGTTGGAATTTAACTTCATTAGTATGACAGCATTAGGGAAAAACACATATTGTTCTGTTGATTTAATAAACTTGATGATTAAGAAAGAAACCAAAAATTACCTGGCCAAGATAAATAAACAATTCAACCAGCCCCATGTTGACTATGAAAGGAGCCTTTGCATATCCTAGATGCCACTTATCAAGCCTGCACTGGAGAAATGAAGTTCACCATGTATACTGTTGGAGTTGCATTTCCTCTGCCTAATCTGATGATGTAACACAGTCTTTGGACAGTGAATCAAGCAATCTAGCAGGTCACAATGGATATAATTGATAAAAACCAAAAGAACTGTGAATGCTGCAAATCAGAAACAAAAACAGAAATTGCTGGAAAAGCTGAGCAGGTCTGGCAGCATCTGTAGAGGTAATGTTTCAGGTCCAGTGACCCTTCCTTGAACAGAAATGTTAACTCTGATTTCTCTCCACAGATGTTGCCAGACCTGCTGAGTTTTTCCAGTAATTTCTGATTTTATAATGGATATATTTGTGTCATCTCTGGTCCCTGATCGCATTCAATAGAATTAACTAGTTGATGTTAGTTATGTTAATGTAGCTATGGCACTGTAATCTGATATATTTATGATTGCCATCTGTAGTCATATTTAGTGTGAAAGTATAATGGGTATAGTTGCTTTGAAGTCTAATCCTGAGGCCGTGGCTTAGTTTTGCCTTCTCCAAGCTCCATCTGTTGTCTAGAACTCAAGCTCATAGTGTGGCATCATACCACATGATAAAAGTATCCCTTTCCAAAAAAAATTATCACTATCTGTAGCTTGTCCCAAGAGCCAGTAATCCAGCAATATTCAATATTCAAATCATCTCAAGCGGTGAATTTGAGCTCAACCCTTTTACTCCATTGAACTTTATTCTATGGTGATGATTTCAGGGCAATGTCCTTCCATACTAAAATCAAATCAGTTTAACAAACTTGAGACAGAATGTTTGCTGGAATGCACAACAACTGTAGTACATTCTTTAAACATGAGATGTCACTGTTCGGCTTTTATTCTCCTCTTACCTACTTTTCAAAAGTCCCTCAAACAGCTACTAATGGATAAGGCAAATGATTGACCTGCTGTATTCATCCAGCCCCATGCTTGTTATCTCGGATTCTCCAGCATCTGCAGTACCTTTTATCTCTGATTAATTAGAGAACGTTGGTTCTTCACACGCCGATCCCCTCACTGCATTTGGGACTAATTATGCAAAATTACAGAATTAGTGCTCTTAAAACCGATCTGGCTGCTGGCTCTGATGACATTTACCTTATGGTTCTCTAATAAGTAGGGACTATGAAAGGAATGGCATTAATTGCTAAAGGAACAGAGTGTACAAGAAGGGAAGTGTTGCTGCAACTGTCCAAGGCATTAGTGAAATCACACCTGGAGTATTGCACACAATTTTGGTTCCCTTACTTGAGGAGGGATGTAGTTGTATTGGAGGCAAGTATTCAACCCTAGACTTGTATAGCATGGAAACAGACCCTTTGGTCCAACTTGTCCATGCCAACCAGATATCCTAAAGTTCAGAGAAGGTTCACTGGATTGATTCCAGAGATGAGGGTTTGCCTTATGAAGAGAGATTGAGCAGTTTGGGCTTATATTCTCTGGAATGTTGAAGAATGAGAGATCTAATTGAGGTATATCAGCTGCTAAAGGCGATTGACAAAGTAGACAGAGAACAGATGTTTCCTCAAGTGGGACAATCTAGAATGAGATTAGGTGTAGCAGATTTAAAACAAAGCTGAAGAGAAATTACTTCTCTCAAAGAATCATGAATGTGTGGAATTCACTTATCCCAGATTTCAGTGGGTGCTGGGTCACTGAGTAAATTCAAGGAGGAGCTAGTCAGATTTTTAATTAGTATTGGGTTGAAGGGTTGTGAAGAGCAAGCAGGAAAGTGGAGTTGAGGCTGAGATGTGATCAGCCGTGATTGTATTAAGCAGTGGAACTGGCTCAGACAGCTGGATTGCCCACTCTTACTCCAAACTCTTATTTTTTTTCATATTCTGTGAATCACTGCTTACTGAACTCTACAATTAAACTCATATACTGGAGGTACCAGTGTGGTAGCTATATTTAAAAACAACTCTGTGCTGGAAAATTATAGTTATTCAGTTGTAGACAAGTTGCTAAAGAAAGATCATATGAAAATACACCCTGTGATCCCTTTGAAGGAAAATGTTACTTGCAAATCAAAGCATGACTACAAGAAAAGAAGGATGGAAATCACAAGCTTTGTTTAATTTTGGGAAGAAGTTACAAAATTAGTGGATGATGGCAGTCCAACTGATATCCAGACTTTTACAAAAAAAAATGATTTTATTCAAGTGCTGTACAAAAGGCTGCTTAGTAATTTTGAATCTTGAGGAATAGTAAATAGATTTAGACTGAATAATGACCTGGTTACATTCTTTTCATCAGAAAGTGGTTATTAAAGACAGGGCCTTGATATACTGACTGACCACAGATGGAATCTCACAGCAATCAGAGCTGGAATTCTGCTTTAACAAGATGTAGAGCTGGATGAACACAGCACGCCGAGCAGGAAAGCTGATGTTTCAGGCTTAGACCCTTCTTCAGAAATGAAGGAGGGGAAGGGGGTTCTGAAATAAATAGGGAGAGAGGGGGAGGCGGAGAGAAGATGGATAGAGGAGAAGGTAGGTGGAGAGGAGACAGACAGGTCAAAGAGGCGGCGATGGAGCCAATAAAGGTGAGTGTAGGTGGGGAGTTAGGGAGGAGATAGGTCAGTCCAGGGAGGACGGACAGGTCAAGGGGGTGGGATGAGGTTAGTAGATAGGAGATGGGGGTGTGGCTTGAGGTGGGAGGAGGGGATAGGTGGGAGGAAGGACAGGTTAGGGAGGCGGGGACAAGCTGGGCTGGTTTTGGGATGTGGTAGGGGGGAGGGGAGATTTTGAAGCTTGTTAAGTCCACATTGATACCATTGGGCTGCAGGGTTCCCAAGCGGAATATGAGGTGCTGTTCTTGCAATCTTTGGGTGGCATCATTGTAGCACTGCAGGAGGCCCAGGATGGACATGTCGTCTGAGGAATGGGAGGGGGAGTTGAAATGGTTCGCGACTGGGAGGTGCAGTTGTTTAGTGCGAACAGAGTGTAGGTGTTCTGCAAAGCGGTCCCCAAGCCTCCGCTTGGTTTCCCCGATGTAGAGGAGGCCACAATGGGAACTGCGGATACAGTATACCACATTAGCAGATGTGAAGGTGAACATCTGCTTGATGTGGAAAGTCTTCTTGGGGCCTGGGATGTGGGTGAGGGGGAAGCTGTAGGGGCAGGTGTAGCACTTCCTGCGGTTGCAGGGAAAAGTGCCGGGTGTGGTGGGGCTGGAGGGGAGTGTGGAGCGAACAAGAAAGTCTGGGAGAGAGTAGTCCCTCCGGAAAGCAGATAAGGGTGGGGAGGGAAAAATGTCTTTGGTAGTGGTGTCGGATTGCAAATGGCGGAAGTGTCGGAGGATGATGCGTTGGATCCGGAGGTTGATGGGGTGGTAGGTGAGGACGAGGGGGATTCTGTTTTGGTTGTTATTGCAGGGAGTGGGTGTGAGAGATGAGTTGCGGGAAATGTGGGAGACATGGTCGAGGGTGTTCTCGACCACTGAGGGGGCGAAGCTGTGGTCCTTGAAAAACGAGGACATCTGAGATGTTTGGGAGTGGAATGCCTCATCCTGGGAGCAGATGTGGGGGAGGTGAAGGAATTGGGAACAGGGGATGGTATTTTTTCAGGAAGGTGGGTGGGAGGAGATGTGTTGTAGGTAGCTGTGGGAGTCGGTGGGCTTGAAATGGATATCGGTTTCCAGCTAGTTGCCAGAGATGGAAACAGAGAGGTCCAGGAAGGAGAGAGAGGTACCAGAGATAGTCCAGGTGAACTTAAGGTTGGGGTGGAAGGTGTTGGTGAAGTGGATGAACTGTTCGAGCTCCTCGTGGGAGCACAAGACGGTGCCGATACAGTCATCAATGTAACGGAGGAAGAGGTAGGGTTTAGGGCCAGTGTAGCTACAGAAGAGGGATTGTTCCACATAACCTACAAAGAGGCAGGCATAGCTTGGGCCCATGCGGGTACCCATGGCCACACCCTTTGTCTGTAGGAAGTGGGAGGAATTGAAATAGAAGTTGTTGAATTGAAAGAGAAGTTGTCAGATGACATGTCCATCCTGGGCCTCCTGCAGTGCCACAACAATGCCATCTGAAGGTTGCAGGAACAGCATCTCATATTCTGCTTGGGAACCCTGCAGCCCAATGGTATCAATGTGGACTTAACAAGCTTCAAAATCTCCCCTCCCCCTACTGCATCCCAAAACCAGCCCAGCTTGTCTCCGCTTCCCTAACCTGTCCTTCCTCCCATCTATCCCCTCCTCCCACCTCAAGCCCCACCCCCATCTCCAACCTACTAACCTCATCCTGCCCCCTTGACCTGTCCGTCCTCCCTGGACTGACCTATCTCCTCCCTAACTCCCCACCTACACTCACCTTTACTGGCTCCATCCCCGCCTCTTTGACCTGTCTGTCTCCTCTCCACCTATCTTCTCCTCTATCCATCTTCTCTCCACCTCCCCCGCCCTCCCTATTTATTTCAGAACCCCCTTCCCCTCCTTCATTTCTGAAGAAGGGTCTAAGCCCGAAATGTCAGTTTTCCTGCTCCTTCGAGGCTGCTTGGCCTGCTGTGTTCATCCAGCTCTACACCTCGTTATCTCAGATTCTCCAGCATTTGCAGTTCCTACTATCTCTGGAATTCTGCTTTTTTGTCTTTTTGATTGAGGATCTGGTGAGAGAATTGGTGGAGTTATCTACAAGTTATATGATCCAAAGAGACGTATGCTAACAGTCACTTGGTAATCCAGAATATGAATACTGCTGAAAATAAAGAGAGACAAGTTGTTGAGGTTTTGTGTCTTCCACTCTTCTGGACAAATGCCAGAATTGTAAAAGATCAGAACAATTTATACTACAGGAGTAAAGTGTGCTAATTGGTTGGCAAGTTGACTTGTTGCCATGGAGAAAGCAAAATCGGGTATTATAGCCTCCCCAAATTTTGAGATAATTCTTAAAAATTAAATGACTTGAACATATTCCTTTGGCTTGCAGAGGATGGATATATGAATAGGAATTATGTCAATACTGGAAAGCATAACTCAGTCATGTTACGAGTTGGATTGATAATGTTAAATTGTTGAGTCAATTATCACAGTCATGATTGTTTAGCAGTGTTACCAGATCATGCATGGAATCACACCTAATAGTAGTCATTTTGTTTTGGGTTTTGCAAGCATGGACAGTTTCAGTAGAGTTTGTACTCTGTTATATGAAGAGCTGGAACACATGCTGTTTGATTCAATCAGCACGTCACTGGGAAGTACAGTCTATGTAATTGGCATTACACAAGCACTAAAATTTGACTTGCCAATCAACACCCTTTACTCCTGTGTACTAAATTGCTGGAAAAAGAAGACAGATTTTGTTGAAGATGTATCATCTTGCATCATCAGGCCAATTCACGAGAAATACAAATGTAAAGGAAAAGAATATTTATGTTGTTCTGAGGAAGGGTCACCAGACCTGAAACATTAACTTTGTTTTCTCCTTCACAGATGCTGCCAGACTTGCTGAGCTTTTCCAGCAACTTTGTTTTTGTTCCTGATTTACAGCATCCACAGTCCTTTCGGTTTTTATTTGTGTTGTACTATTGGATGGAAAATGAATCGTAATTGGTAGAGGCATTGCCATGGGTAAGGCATCAATTTGATAATCTGATCAGGTGTACCCTAGTACTCTGTGGGAAGCAAGGGAAGAGATTACTGGGCCCCTTGCTGAGTGACTTGTAGTATCGATAGCCACAAGTAAGGTGCCGGAAGACTGGAGGTTGGCTGACATGGTGCCACTATTTAAGAAAGATGGTAAGGAAAGGTCAGGGAACTCTCGACTCATAAGCCTGACATCATTGGTGGGCAAGTTGCTGGAGGGGATCCTGAGTTACAGCATTTACATGTATTTGGAAAGGCCAGGACTGATTAGGGATAGCCAACATGGCTTTGTGTGTGGGAAATTGTGTCTCCCTAACTTGACTGAGTTTTTGCAAAAAATAATGAAGAGGATTGATGATGGCAGAGCGGTGGATGTGATCCTTATGGGCTTCAGTAAAGTGTTTGACAAGGTTCCTCATGGTAGGCTGGTGAGCAAGGTTAGATCACACGGAATAGAAGGAGAACTAACTATTTGGATACAGAACTGGCTCAAAGGTAGAAGGCAGAGGGTGGTGGGAGAGGATTGCTTTTCAGACTGGAGGCCTGTGACCGATGGTGACCAGCAATCGGTGCTTGGTGCACTGCTTTTTGTCATTTATACAAATTATTTGGATGTGAAAATAGGAGGTATAGTTAGTAAGTTTGCAGAAGACACAAATTGGAGGTGTAGCGGACAGCGAAGAAGGTTACCTCAGGGTACAATGGGATCTTGGTCAGAGGGGCCAAAGAGTGACAGATGGAGTTTAATTTAGATAAATGTGAAGTGCTGTATTTTGGAAAGACAAATCAAGACCGGACTCATGCATCTTAATGGTAAGGTCTTGGGGAGTGTTGCTGAACAAAGGTACCTTCATGTGCAGGTTCATAGTTCCTTGAAAGTGGAGTCACATGTGGATAGGATAGTGAAGAAGATGTTTGGTACACTTGCCTTTATTGGTCAGTGCATTGAGTATAGGAGTTGGGAGGTCATATTATGGCTGTACAGGACATTAATTAGGCCGCTTTTGGAGGTTTTTGTGCAATTCTTGTCTCCTTCCTATAGGAAGGTTGTTGTGAAACTAGAAAAGGTTCAGAAAAGATATATGAGGATGTTGCCAGGGTTGGAGGGTTTGTGCAATAGAGAGGGACTGAATAGGTTGAGACTATTTTCCCTGGAGTGTCAGAGGCTGAGGAGTAACCTTATAAATGTTTATGAAATCATGAGGGACATGGATAGGGTTAGTAGGCAAGGTCATTTCCACGGGGAGTAGAAAACTAGAGACTGTAGGTTTAAGGTGAGAGGGGAAAGATACAAAAGGGAGCTAAGGGGCAGCTTTTTTACGCAGATTATGGTGTGTGTATTGAATGAGTTGCCAGAGAGAGTGGTGGATGCTTGTACGATTACAACATTTAAATGGCATCTGGATGGTTATATGAATAGGAAGGGTTGAGAGGGATATGGGCCAAATGCTGGCAAATGGAACTAGATTTATATAGGATATCTGGTTGGCATGGGTCTGGTTCCATACTGTATACCTCTATGACTGTATAACTGACATTTGAGACAATGCTGTGGCTTTAAGAGGTGTACTTTGTCCTTTTTTTTAAAGAGGGGCTTTAAGACAGAGGTAATGAGCTGTCTACTTGGAAAGCCAATAGAGTAAACAGCTTGGGAGGCCTTGGGTTTTTTAAAAAATTGGAACAATAGAGGCAGACTGGCTGGGTGTGGCCAGCTGTCACCTACCAGGATTTCTGGTTTTATTTTTAGTTTCTAAGTTTAGCTTTAAGCAGTTGGTGTTGGAGTCTCAGCAGGGAAGAAGCTGCTGGAGTTTTGAAGAAGTTGAAGCCATCTTTTTCCTCTTTTGGTTACAGGTAGAAGCTGAGGTTTCTCTCTGTTGCTAGGTTACCTGTGAGAGAAATCTATTTTCCTGAATTTGCTCTTTTGCCAAGGGGTGTGTTTATGGGATGTTACTACATTGGAACAGTTAATTAGTAATAGTTACTGTATCTCTTATTCTATTAAGTTTTCCAATAGAGTTAAGTTATTCAAAGTTCTTCTTTCTTTTGTTGTATTTAACTACAATGTTTAAATAAATTGTGTTTTGCTTAACATCCAGTAGGTCGACCAATCAAGCTGCATCTTGAACACAGCATGTTATATTTCCCTTTAAAATAAAAAATGTTACAGCCTAGGCTACCTTCTTAAAATATTTTGAATGGGTCTGGTCTGATCCATAACACAATTACCCTTCAAGGCTTGTCTGAATTCTAATCTAGGCAGGTTGACTCTGCCTGTCAAGACATTGCCCTGAGAGATGAACCAGAGAATTTTGTTGAGGTTGACAAGATGCAGTGTGTACATGTCCTTTTTGTCTGCAAAGAACAGGGCTCTATTGTAAAAATATGTGCAGCTTCTGGCATATTCAAGTGCACCACATTGCAAGCCTAGCTGACAATGCAGAATTGGTTGCCAGTGAAATACCTTGCATGCTCAGTGTTATTTAGCAAATATTATGCTATTATGGAATCACACCTAATATTGGACACCATGTTTTGGATTTTGCACGTGTGGCCAGGTTGGGTACAGTTAGCTTGTTGTGAAGACCTAAAGGGGATATGCTGTTTGCTATGATCCACCAGTGAAAATCTTGAGGGGCCTGGACAAATAGGGAATAGGGGATAGGGTGGATGCTCTTCAGAGGGTCAGTGCTGACTCAATGGGTCGAATGACCTCTTTCTGCACAGTAGGGATTCTAAGGGGGAAGGAGGTACCTGGACATTGTGTTTCTTGAGACAGTCACACCCCTTAAATTAATTACTTCAAATTTGGCCCTTAGTCAGGAACAAAAGTACGTGACTGAGAATGAAGATGGTATAGGGATCCAGAATTTAGCTTTGGAGAAGCCTTAGCCTTGTTCAATGAGTTCAAGATCTGCTATTGACAGGGGCACAAACTGCAGGGAGTATGAGTGAACTGACCACAGCACATTGGTTCAGAGCACCATTCAGTTGGGTCTGGGACAGAGAAATGTCGGAGTACGAAGAGAAAGCATAGTTAAGGAAGTAGATACTGTTCTCTGCAATAAAGTCAGAGAATACAGGACCCTGTATGGCCTACTTAGTGCCAAGGGTTAGGGCACCTGTTCTGAGCTAGAAAGGAATTTGGATTGGGAAGGGAAGGATTCAGTTCATAGAAGATTCATAGAATCCCTACAGTGTGGAAGCAGGCCAATCGGCCCATCGAGTCCACACCGACCCACCAAACAGTATCCAACCCAGACTCACCCTCTAACCTAGCCCTCTAACCTTGCATTGCCCATGGCTAATCTACCTAACCTGCACATCCTTGATCACTATGGGCAATTTTAATGGCCAATCCACCTAGCCTGCACATCTTTGGACTGCGGTAGGAAACCAGAGCACCCGGAGGAAACCCACGCAGACACGGGGAGAATGTGTAAAATCCACACAGACAGTCATCCAAAGGTGGAATCAAACTTGTGTTCATGGTGCTGTGAGACAGCAGTGCTGAACAGTGAGTCAACATGGGCATAATATATAAATCAGAAATAATTGAGATGTGTAAGAAGGGCGCTGTAATTATCATAGCAGACTATAATCTGCACATTGACTGGATTAATCAAGTAGGCAGGTGTAACATGGAAGACGAATTTGTAGAGGGCGTCAGTGATTGTTTCTTAGTGCAGGATGTTGCAGAATTTACCCGAGAACAGATTATTTTAGATCTAGTAATGTGTAATGAAGTGACGTTAAATAGAGACCTCATAGTTAAGGATCCTTTGTTGGGGAAGGGTTTGCTACATGATAGAATTACAAATTCATCTTGAGGGAGAGCAACTTGAGTCTCAAACTAGTCCTCAATTTAAATAAAGGCATTTACAGAGGCAGGAAGAAAGAGTTGTCTAAAGTGGTCTGGGAAAAAAGATTAAAGGAGGAATGTCAGTGGATGAACAGTGACAGACTTTTAAGCAGATATTTCATAGTTCACAACAAAAATGCATTGTGGCCAAAATGAAGGACCCATTGAAATTGTGAACAACCCATGGTTGACAAACACAGTCAAGAAGTTCATCAAATTAAAAATTAAACCAGTCAAGTATTGAAAACTAATGGTAGTCTAGAGGATTAGGATTCTTTTTAAGGACTAAAAAGCTAATAAAGCGGGAAGAAATTGAATATAAAAATAAATTGGCATGAAATGTAAAAACAAACAGCAAGCGATTCTATGCGTATATAAAAAGAGAGTAGCTAAGGTAACTGGTGGGAACCTTGGAGGAGGCAACGGGGTATTAATAAAGGAAACAAGGAAATAGCAGATACTTCACACCAATATTTTACATTGGTCTTCACAGCAGAGGGGACTACAAACATTCCAAAGATCACAGGTTAAGCAAGATTCTAATGGGAGGAACAATTTTATAACAGTTTCTATCACGAGGGACAAAATATTTGATGAACTAATGATACTGCAGACAAACAAGTTACTATGATCTGATGGCCTGTATCGACAGGTTTTAAAGTCAGTGACTGCAGAAATAGCAGGGATATTGGTTGGAACATTCCAGAACTCACTGCATTCCAGGAAGATCCCAGCAGATTGGAAAACTGTTCATGTGACACCCTTAAATAAAAACCGGAAGAACTGCAGATGCTGAAAATCAGGAACAAAAACAGAAGTTGCTGGAAAAGCTCAGCAGGTCTGGCAGCATCTGTGAAGAAAAAATCAGAGTTAACCCACACTCAGAACTGATGGTAGCTGGGAAAACGTCAGTTTATATGCAGAAAATAGGGACGGAGGATAGGGTAGGGAGTAAACACTAAGTTAGAGCCCAAAGAGAGAGAAGAGTAGTTGCATAGACAAAGGAGTTGAGAACAAACTAGTGAGAAGGGTGAATGGTTGTTAATGGGGATTGTTCGTGACTAACAATAGGTAGTGAGTAATGACAGGCTATGTGATAACAAGGCCTGGTATGTGGGGTAGAGGGCTGGGACATGGGAGAGTTAGGCCCTAAAATTACTGACCTTGATATTGAAAGTCTAGATGGCTGCAGGGTCCCCAAGCAGAAAAGGAGATGTTGTTCTTGCAGCTTGGGCTGAGCTTCGCTGGAACACTGCAGCAAGCCATAGACAGATATGGTAGCCAGGGAGCAGGGTGGTGTATGATCGGAAATAGCAAGAAATGCAGATGCTGGAGTCAGAGTCAATACAGTGTGGAGCCAAAGGAACACAGCAGGTCAGGCAGCATCAGAGGAGCAGGAGAGTCAATGTTCTGGGTTTTCACCCTCCATCAGGACTGGGGAGGGGCAAGGGAACTGGGAAATAACTACTCCCACCTCCTACAAACTAAAGGATGGCTATGGGCATCAGTACAGGTCCAAGCTAAGCCTACCTCTTCGTAGGATATTTGGAACAGTCCCTCTTCTGTTGTTATACTGGCACTATCTCTTCCTCCACTACATTGATGACTGTATTGGGGCTGCCTCATGCTCCCATGAGGAGCTTGAACAGTTCATCAACTTTACCAACACTTTTCACCTCAACCTCAAATTCACCTGGACCATTTCCAATTCCTCCCTCCCCTTCCTGGACCTCTCCGTCTCCATATCCTGTAACCATCTCAGCATTGACATCTATTTCAAACCCACCGACTCCCATAGCTATCTTGACTACACCTCCTCTCATTCACCCTCCTGTAAGAATGCGATCCCTTTCAGACATTTCCTCTGTGTCTGCTGCTTCTGCTCCCAAGATGGAGTGTTCCACTCCTACTTCAAGGACCACAACATCCCCCCTCTGTTGATCCACAATGCCATCAGCCACATCTCTTGCATTTCCCACACTTCTGTTCTCAAACCCCCTCCCCTCAACAAAAATAAAGATAGAATCCCCCTTGTCCTCACATATCACCCAACCAATCTCCGCATCCAGCGCATCATCCTCCCCCACTTTCGCCACCTACAATCTGACCTGACCATCAAAGAGATATTTCCCTCCTCATCCCTATCTGTCTTTCATAAGGACCGCTCACACTGCGACTCCCTCGTCTACTCCACACTCCCCACTAACCCCACCACCCCTGGCACCTTTCCTTGTGACCACCGGAAATGCTATACCTGCCCCTACATTCCCCTCTCACTTCCACCCAAGGCCCAAAACAAACCTTCCATATCCAACAGGGATTCTCCTGTACATCCTCCAAACTGGTCTGCTGCATCCGTTACTCCCGATGTGGCCTCCTCTACGTTGGTGAGACCAGGCGCAGACTCGGTGACTGATTTGCAGAACATCTGCACTCTGTACACTATAATCAACAACACCTTCTGATTACCAACCATTTTGACTCCCCCTCCCACTCCCTGGGTAACATGTCCATCCTGGACCTCCTCCAGTGTCACAAGGACGCCACCTGGAAACTGGAGGAGCAACACCTCACATTCCACCGTGGGAGCCTACAGCCTGATGGCCTCAACATAGAATTCACCAGTTTCAAAATCTCCCCACCTTCTGGCCTCATCCCATATCCAACTCTCCGTCTTATCCCTGCCTCTTTGACCTGACGCTACCTATCTGTCTTCTTTCCCACCTACCTGCCCCACCCGTTGCACTGACTAATTTCCACTACCCATCCACATATCAACATCCTACCTACCTCCAGCTCCACCCCTCCTCCCTGTATTTATTTCCCAGCTCCCTTTTCCCTTCCCAGTAAACCCAAAATGTCGACTTTCCTGTTCCTCTAATACTGCCTGACCTGCTGTGTTCCTCCAGCTCCACACTGTATAGACTACAAACATGTTTTGGCAAAAGAATTAGAGGCAACACTAGGAAAAATGTTGTTGCACAATGAGTAGTTAGGATAAAAAGAGTTGAATAATTATCTGGTGAGAACATATTTGCAGACATTTAGGGAAAATGTGGCTGACTGGGTCTAGCTGAGTTGCTGTTGCAAAGAAGAATGAATACATTGGCTGGATGGCTTCCTTCTGTGTTGTAACCCTTCTGTGATCTACTGACAAGTAGCAGGCCATTTTAATCTTTGTCAGTAGCATTAAACAAGTGATATTGCTTCAACTGATGCTCTACAGCTCTCCTGATTTAACTTCTCAGACTTCCAATCATTCAGATACCTTATCACCAACAGCAGGAATAAACAAAACATTTGGATAATTAGTAACACTGCCGGACCATTTCGGTATCATTCAGGAGATGTCATTCTGAAATTGTACAGTACTTTGGGTGCTCTGTTTGGGTTTTGGTTACCGAAATATAAATCATTCAAGTTGTGGAAATAATGCAGAGAAAATCAATAATTCTTAATGTCCTTAAAAGTGATTGAAAGTGGCCTTTTTTTTAAGTGGAAAAGGAGCTAAAAGGGTAAATCTGTAGGACTGGAGCAGAGTATGTCAACATAGTAGGCCAGAAAGAGGTTTAAAATAAGTGAAAAGCATGTTTAGAGTGGACAGGAGGAAGAACATTTTCAGCTAAAATTAATCAACATTTTTGTAGTATCCCATAGCTTAGTGGGAGTGTAGGATTTAGATTAATTCAAGAGTTATTGACAGAGGAATCTTAGTTTTTCTTTATTTGGAGTTCTGAGCCAAGATAGGCTTGACTTGTCTTCTTCTGCTCTATTTCTCCTTTGACATTGCGCAGAATGGCTAGACAGTGTCAACAAGAAATTCCTGGAATCTGGACCAGGGTCAAGGAACATTAGGAGAGAATTCCAGATATCCTGAAATGTTTTTGGGATAGTTTAGGGGATATAAATTGAAAAAACTTGTCAAAAAATTAGTGTATACTCATTTGAAAAGAAGACTAGAGGTGTTGGGTCTTTATTTTTATTCATTCAGGGACATAGGTATCATTGACAAGACCAGTATTTATACCCTAAAACTAATTGCCCTTGAGAAGATGGTGGTAAGTTGGCACCTTCTTCATTGCTGTTACCCACGGATGTAGGTACAGTGCTGTTAAGGTGATCTTTCACAGGATTTTAACTTAATGTTACTGAAGGAACGGAGATCTAGTTCCAAATCCAAATCTAGTGAGAGACTTGAGTGGTAAGGTGATCAGCTGCAGACCTTGTCCCCACAATCTGGTATGAAAAATCCTGCTCATTGTTTCAACTCTCACCACACCCATCTGTAAAATTTAAATTCAGTTAAATAAAGCTATCAAAAGAAAAAGCCAGTACCTATAATGATGAGCATGAAACTACCAGGTAATTGCAAAAAAACCTGTCTGGATCCCAAATGTCCTTTAGGAAACTATATATGTGCCTCCAATATGTGCCTCCAGACCACAGCAATATGATTGACTCTTAACTGCCCTTTGAAATAAGTACTAAATCACATAATTATATCAAATTTATATGCAAAACTACAATAAGAATAACACCTGTAAGAAGCACAAATGTATGAATATGATTTGAAGCAGGAGTAGCATTGTCGTTGGCACTGGGCATGACAAAGGTACACACTGTCCAATTGAATGTTACGGGCCTGCTGTGCATTCCTTGCACTTTTTAGAGATCACTTTGTAATTTTTATATTGGGCTCCGACAGTGCAGATCATTTTAACCTTTGTGTTTATGCAATCTGAGCAATATTAGATTAGTTCACAATGATTTTTGGATGAGGGATATAACCTGTGTCTGATATGATATTGTTTGAATTACACTGTCACCAGAAATTAGTATTTCTCCTAGAGTGTTTAACTTCAATCGAGTTTACCCAACTGGTCTTTGAAATATCCTACCAAATCACAGAGTTATATCAAATATTTCTGTAAAACTAAATTAAGAATAACACTTTGACATATAGATGTGTCAACATACAAACTCAGAGCAGGGTTAATGGGTGCAGCTTAATGGAATGGATGAGGGTAATATAAATGCTCCTCCCAGGGTGCAAATTTGGTGATGCTTGGTGTAGAAATTACCAACCTCTTCAATGTCTAATTCTCATCTTGTGATTTCACAGGTCAAAAATTGAACAGGTTCTACAATGGGCAGGCAATCTTCTCACCTTATCATGCCTAATCACCAACACGGAAGATCAGCTTGAGTACATATGACTTTCAAATTTGTATTTCACCAACTGCTCCTTTCAGACAATGTAACTTGGGGAAACAATGCTATTCAGTACATTAAAAATAGACCAAAGTGCCAATCCACATTATTCTCGCTGAGAAAGATCAAGATAGTAATATTAAAATTGAGTCTGCTGTTAAACAAAGGCAAACTGCATGTTCAGTTCAGTGACATGCTGTGTAGTTTTTGGCATTTATATTTTTTATCCCATTCAGCTTGTACTCTGTTATTTCACATCCCACAGTCAATAGGAATCAAGACAGCAGTAAATGAACCGCAGTCTGGAATCCTGTTGGTAAAGTGTTCTGCTTTAAAAAGTGTGTCTGCTTTAATATCACAGCTAAGGAATAGTTGAATTCTGCAGTCATTTCTTTGAGGTTAGAATTGCACTGAATCATTTCCTGCATCACGTGCCTTCCCCACACTGTCCCAGTAGTAAGCAGGCCAAACAAATCTATTTTATGGCACTGCTGCTTTCCCAGATGCTGTTGGAGCCAGTTATGGCACAGATGAGCTCAGGCACTGGTGGAACATACAGGCAAACGGTGAGGTGCCAAAAGAGATCAGACATACGACAGAAGTCTGAGTTTAACAGAACTAACTGTGCAGGTGAGTTGAATGTTTGTCATTCTCACCAGAAGCTGTTGATTGACTCTATGTATTTGTTAACTTTATAGTCGTCGTTGTGGCTGAATGGGAAGGCTGCTGCTGTGGGACAGGGAAAGCAGTGAAAGTAAACTGAAGCTTTTCATAGATACCTCCTCAAGACATTTCCTTCTGTCAGCGTAACAGAAGACAGATGTTCAAGTAAAATTTTCTTAGACATTGCAACCCAAGCCCCATACTTTTATAAATCTGCTTCTGTATATTTATATCCCAATTTGACCCTAAACAATTCAAACTCCTGTCACTTTACTCTTTTATGTTATTAGATTAAATGTGTTCAACTCCAAAGTTTTACAGTTGCAAATCAAGATCCCAGACGCGAAAGAAGTAAGGTTTTAAGGACTGAGAACAATTGTGAAACAGATGTTTAAAGGGGCTGGATGGTGAGGATGTTCAGCTTAAAATGATATTTGCTGTAGCCCATTCCCACATCGTTCCAGCCATGTCAAGTTCCACTGGCTTATGTGGCCTCGATCCCCATCCTCACTCTCAAATCATTCCATGGACTCGCTACTGCTTTCTTCTGCAATCTCCTTCAGCAATACAGAATTGTAGAATCCTGCAACACGAAAGGAGACCATTCGATCCATCATTGCCTGTGCTGATTCTCTCTTTACTTTAAAGAATGCTCTGTGCCTTCCGCAAACTGTTAATTATCTCTGTTTGCTCTGGGCTCAATGGCAGTGCTCCTTCAAGCACAGTATCAATTCCCACCGCAGAAGCCTCTCTACCTTGTACTTTGTCACCTTCTTTGTTGCTTTCATCAGTCTCTTAAAACAAAAAACTTTTCCCAAATCCTCTTTTCCTGTGTGCATCTGTTGTTCACCAGCTTGCCCACAGCTCTCAGACATCTGTGTGAATACAATGATTGCGCTTACAAATGCAATTTACAACTAAACAATAATAAGTGAATAGATGATTTTTGATTAAGGGCACCAATTGAAACCTTTCTTTTTGAGGTATTGATTAGCCTACTGAGTGAGAACTTGATGTTGAAATAACAGAAAACCTGACTGACCTTAACTTTTGTCCATAACAGGTACAGTGAATTCAGATTATCAGCAGTCAAGTTGCACCACTTTGCTGTTAGCTTTGTGAAAATGGCAATTCTTTATCAAACTCACCTTCGCAATGCAGTGAATGTTGTGAATGTCTAGGTATTTGAATGCTAGTTACAGACTGAATCTGCTACAGATAGTTAGGTACTGTAGAGTAAGTACCCTTTTACAATGGCATGATATTTATTAATTACGGCCAATCAACAACTCTGACTTTGTAAAAACAATCAATGCAAATCCCATTTCATCAGATTTTTGATTATTTTATGGAGATTTTAAAAAAAACATATCAAACTTAAAGCAATGACTGCATCCTTTGATCTCTGCAATATCTCCTGTTACCGCCTTTACTTCAACTGTGCTTTTTTTTCTTAATTTTCTTTCTTGTCTCTTTCTTTCCCCTTTTAATCCAATCTGCATTTCCCTGCAGAAAAAACAATTGCAGGTTCTGAAGAAGAGTCACACCAAACTCGAAATGCTAACTGACTCTAGTTGAGAATCTCTCTAGTTTCTCTCTCCACAGATGTTGCAAGGACTGCTGAGTTTTTCCAGCATTCTCTGTGTATGTTTCTACATTTCCCCTTCTTTATTCATTTCTCAATACCTGATTTAACATTAAAATCACATCCTTCTCACTCCTTCCATGATTTGTTTCCTAATCCGCAAATCCCGTTGGTTAAAGAGATATACAGTTGGTTACCCTATTCACCTAGGTCCCAAATGCCCTGGTTCCCTTCCTGCAATACTATTGGCTCACACTTTCAACAACTCTGCAATTAAATATCACTTGAATTGAAGGATAAGGACATGTCCAACTGATGGGAGATTATTCTGCATTGCAAATTCTGGCATAGACCTAGCATTTTCTACTTTTATTTCAGATTTCTTTTTCCTCTTTTTTGCCTCTTTGATTCAACGTTAAATGCTCTTCTTTAGCCACCCGATGCAGCAACCTAAGTTCAATAAATTTTAGATGATGAACTATTTTTGATTGCCTAGTGACTGCTTGAAGCATGAGGTATCATTGCTTTAAGGAGGTGTGTAGATAAGAGCCTCTTTAAACGTACAGCCTGCTTCAGGTTTCAAATTGTACAAGGAGGAAGTCCAAACGTAGCAATTTTTTCACATCACAGAAACTGTGGGCATGGGATTAAATTCCATACATCTGCTTATGAGACCCAACTGTACCTTTGCACTCCTTCCCTCAACACCTGGAATGTTAGATTTCTTGCTCAGTATCCAGTGTTTGATAATTTACAGCCTTCTGCAGCTCAAGGTTAGGGAGACTGAAGCCATCATCTTTTCTAGTTGCAAATTCTACTTCCTTTGTTCTGATTCAACTACCCCCACCTCTGGACCACTCATGCTGGACTAAAACTTGGAGTCTTCTGTGCTCTGAACTAAACTGAAAGCCGTCTAAGATCTCAAGTGCAATGACTGCATCCTTTGATCTCTGCAATATCTCCTGTTACCGCCTTTACTTCAACTGTGCTGTCATTGAAATCCTTGCACATGTTTTTGTCACCTCCAACACTCTCCATAATGATATTTGATCCTGCACTGTCTATTAATCCTTGCTACTTGTTCCTTTCACATGGTACCCCAGTCCAATCTGACCTACCTTTGCTCACTAACACATTAAATTAAATACTCTCGTCCTAGTCTGTAAGTTGCTGTGCAGACATGCCTCACTTTTTCTGTGCAATCTCCTCCAGCTCTATCATCCCCATGTCAAACACGAGTTTTGCCTCATTCTGTCCTTTGTGCATTTCTCTCACTTTATCCTACCACTGGCACCACTGCTCAGGTCATGTTCTCAAGGACTCCTTTTGTAATCCTTCTTGACTTTCTGCCTCTGTCACATTCCTTAAAAAACCCATTTCCTCAACTCAGGTAGAGTCTTAACCCCTCTCTTCCTGCCTGGCCAACTACTTTCCTCAAGACTTTTGGTGAAGCTATTCACAGCCTTTTCTTTTCATGTTAAAAGGCACAATATAACAATAAAGGACAGTGGTAACAGTTGTGCATTAAGAAAAGGTAAAATGTTTTATGAAAATCTCAGTCGGTCAGCCATATAAATACTGTGGTTACAAGAGCAGGTCCGAGGATGGTAGTTCTGCAGTGAGCAACTCACTGCCAAATTTCTCGAAGATTGTTCACCATCTACAAGACACAAGTCAAGACAGTGATGAAATACTCTCCAATTGCCTGGATGGATGCAGCTCCAACAATATTCAAGAAATTTGAACTATCCAGGACCAAGCAGCCCGCTCGATCAGCATTCAATGCACCACCTTAAACATTTCGTATTTCTATGGCAGCAGTGTGTAACATCTACAAGGTGCATTGCAATAAGCTACTAAGCTGCATTTGATACTACCTTTGTTATACAAGGACCAGCTGAGGTTTCACAGTTTGTTATGGTTCCAGAAGGGATACGCCAAATTGTTAAACTCCCAGCTGAAGAAAGATAAAATGACTGTCCTTGGTAATTCACCTGTATTCTTACAAGACTTTTGTAACAAGGTTCATTTAAAAAGGATCCCTTCCCTTGTGGGTGTCTTCCTGCCAGATCCAATTAAATTTATGTTTAAAATGAGCCAATTTAAGCAGGCTTTCTTGAATTAACAAAATGAGTGAGATTATTATTTACAAATAAAAGTTTTTTTTAAAAAATCCAGATCAGCCTCCAAATTGTTAATGAAGAGCAGGCCAGACGATGTTGCAGCCTTTATTGGATAGCACCAATATTTGACGGTGGCTGTTGAGCAGAAGATTTCAGATTTTTAGTTTTACTAGTTGGCAGCAATAAGGGTATTTAAGAAGGCTGTTTTCAAAGCTGTGGCCCTCACAACACGCCAGTTCACATACCAGGATGCCTGACCAATAAAACTCACAGGCTAGTGTTGCAGTCAGTTTTTAGCTCCTTGTTCCATACATTTCCTGGATGGTGAAGCAGGCATGTCTGCATGAGATGGCTTTCCGCTGGGGGCAGGGGGTTTCGATATTCAGTCCTCTAGTTATCTCTTGTTAAATCTCTCCCTGTTTGATATTACCCTGATACTTTACAGGAGTAACATTCATTGTATTTCACATGGGACTTTGCCAGACAGTCACTGAGTTAATGTCTACAGATTTTTCTTTCCCCTGTAGCAGTCCTCTTTTCCTTAAAAAAGGGACACATTTTGAAAATGAAAGCAAAAAATGCCATTATGGCATTTGGAGTACTTTGGAGTACTGATCCATGCCATAACCTTCCAAACCCATGACCCACCATTATCATAAGCACAGGAGCAACAAATAGACGGGAATGCCATTACTGCAAGCTCCCCTTCAAGCCACTCACCATCATGACTTCAAACTATATTGCTCTTCCTTCACTGTGATTGGGTCAAGATCTTGGACATCACTTCCCGACAATGCTGCGGATGGTGATGAGCCACAGCCTTCTCGGGGGAATGAGAGATAGGGCAACAAATGACAGTGAACCTCATGTCCCATGTTGGAATCATAACAATGAAAGTCTTGACAGTTGTGAAAACTAGATGTTTTGTAGCCCAGGATGCTTGTTTAATAAGTCTGCCTGAATACATGAAGGAATTGCTAGATTATACATACAGATGTAAATGCAGACATGCCAGCAGAAAAACACTTCAAACATATTTTCCCAATATTATGTCATCTGGGCATGAGGCATTGAGGGTGGGGGATGGGAGTGAGGTTTTATGGGGGTACACTGTTGACAAGAGGTTTGGACACAGCAGCTGTAGGGTATATGTGCTGTTAAAATCTTTACTGGACTATTGTCTCAAATGCCAACATCAGCTTCTTTTGTGTAGATGTCTACACTGAAAGGCCTCTGCTACAAGGAGCAACTTTACAAACTATGCAATTTGGTGCTAAAATGTGCTGCTCCTGCCATATCATTTCAAAACTATTTCCTGCCTGACTGTTTTGTATGCAATTCTAAAATAGTTACAGATGTTGAAGTGGATGCCAGATCTTCCAGTCTTGTGATGAGAAATGTATATACTTTGGAAACTCTTAGGGGAGAGTAAAAACATTCTCGAGGGAAGTGTTCATAATGTTCATTGGCATACATTCAGAAAACACTGGCCAAGGAAATTATTTCTCAATATAAGCTTCTCTTAACATGCTTCTTTCTATCTTTAAAAGCAAAAAAAAAGTATAATATTTACACAAATGCGCAGCCATGAACTCAGTGCATGGCATTAAGATCATTTCTGCAATCACTTATGTATATTTTTTATGAACTAATTATTTTTCAGCTGCGGGATTGGGTCATTTATTGCCCTGTTACAGATGTTGGGCTACCTCAGGTATTCACACTCACTTTGTGAACTGATGGGTGGGTCTAAGGGACAGCGGAGATCAGCTCTGATCACTGTGTGTAGCAGTACAGTATGGAGAAGATGCTTCGAAAGAACATGCTTGTGAAGTCATTGAGTGTAACTGGAGAACTTCTTTTCCATAAATTAGTACATTGTTCTGCCAGGTCTAAGATTTTGATTTTCCTACCCAGTCCTGCCAGATGTTTCGATTTTAGCCTATTTTTAAATAAATCATCAGCATACACGAGTACATATGATCAAAAATGTTTGGAGAAGAATCTAGAACTGATTTTTGCTGAACTGTTGAGGTCATGAAGTGACTTAGTGGAGACAGTTATACTTGTGTGGGGATAAGGAAGCACATCTTGGGATCTAGTGGAGTGCAGACTCCTGATAGTCTTAGGAGCAGTTTCTAATCCAAAGATGTGCAGGTTAGGTAGATTGGCCATGCTAAATTACCCAGTAGTGTCCAGGGATGTATAGGCTAGGTGGGTGAGCCATGGTTAATGTGGGGCTACAGGGATAGCACGGGGGGGGGAGCAGGGGCTGGACGGGATACTTTTTGGAGGGTTGGTGTGGACTTGATGGGCCGAATGGCCTGCTTCCACACTGTAGAGATCCTATGATTCTATAGTCAATTAATGTAACTCATACCTGAATTTAAGTTGAGACAAGAAGCACCTGATTTTAGAACCTATTTAGAGTCATAGAGACATACAGCACTGAAGCAGACCCTTCGGTCCAACTCATCCATGCCAACTAGATACCTTATATAAATCTAGTCCCATTTGCCAATATTTCACCCACATCCCTCTAAACTCTTCTTATTCATATACACAACCAGTTGCCTATTAAATTTTGTAATGGTATAAGCATCCACCACTTCCTCTGGCAGATCATTCCATACACACACCACCCTCTGCGTGAAAAAGTTGCCCCTTATGTCCCTTTCATATCTTTCCCCTCACCTTAAACTTATGCCTCTAGTTTTGGACATCACCACCCCGGGGAAAAGACCTTGCCTATTTGCACCATCCAACAACAAAGTGACCCGTCAACATCCGATGCTCCAAGGAAAATAGCGCCAGCCTATTCAACCTCTCCCTCTAGCGCAAACCCCCAACTCTGGCAACATCCTTGCAAATCTTTTCTGAACCTTTTCTAGTTTCACAACATCCTTCCTACAGGAGGGAGACCAGAATTGCATGCAATGCTCCAAAAGTGGCCAAACCAATGTCCTGTACAGCCACAACATAACCTCACAACTCCTATACTCAATGCATTGACGAATAAAGACAAACATACCAAACACCATTCTCACTATCCTATCTATCTGTGACTCCTCTTTCAAGGAGCTATGAACCTGCACTCCAAGACAACAATAACTCACATTTATATAGCACCTTTTAAGCAATAGAACCACACAAGGCATTTCTCAAGAGATCTAGCATAGAAAACTTGATGCAGAATCATGTGATGAAATACTTGGACAGAAGATGCAGGTTTTAAGCAATATCTGAGAGAGAGAGAGAGAGCATGGTGAAGAAGTTTCTGGAGGCATACAGCGAAAGTTGTAGATGAAAATGGTGGAGTCATTTAAATAAAAGGATCTTCAAAAGGCCAGAGACCTCAGAGGTTTGTAGGGCTGCTGGAGGTTGCAGAGATAAGGATGAACAAGGGCATGAAGGAAACAAGGGATTGAATTTTAAAACATAGACATTGTTAGTATTGCAGCTATTGTAGGCAGCAGAGTTTTTGATGGATCCAGATTTATGGATGATGGAAGATATGAGCCCAGCCAAAGGAGTATTGGAAAAGTCAATACCAAAAATATATTTTAAAAAAATAGACGATGGCGTTAACAGCTGGTGAATATAGGCAGGATGGTTGGACAAGTTCAGGGAGATTGAAATAGGTGGTCTTAATGGTACAAGTAAATTGTAGGAAGCTTATATATACCATGGAATTTGTGAATTGGCTGATTCAGCCCAACAAATAATTGCAAGGGATAAAGGCGACATGTTGGTATTTGTAGTGGGAACTGAGGACAGTCTTCCCAGTATTTAGTTTGAGGAAATTTTGTACCCATCTAATTCTGTTAAACCAGCAGTCTAATCATTTAGACCTTGGAGGTGTCAAGAAAGGGCAGCATCCATTGGCTTCCAGATGATGACAGCACAGGTACAGATGAAAAGTAGAAGTTGTCTAAGGATAGATATTTGGGGGCCACCTGAGATATAGAATAGGAAGAGGAATCATTGCATTTGAACTTTTGGCTTCAATTGGACGGGGTAATATTGGGATCAGGTATGCATGTTTCCACCCAGGTAGATGGTGGAAGAATGGCGTTAGAGGATGACAGGAGGTCAGCCACAATAAAAATCTGCAGACAGGTTGAGAAGGACAAGGATGGATAGTTTACCACAGTTGCAGTCATATAGAGTTCATTCATGACTTTTATATAGGTCATTTTAGTATTGTGGCAGGGCAGAAATCTGATAGGCTGGCTTCAAATGTGGAAATCTGGCAAAGATGGTATGTTCTGGGAGATGTGAACACATTCAAGGACTTTGAATTTTGCATCTAATGTGCCAAAATGGCAGACAGGAAGTGTACATGCACTTCCAACTGGGAATGTTCTGGTTTTCATAGTGGAAAAGGACAAACAAGAGTGCTCACATGTGATGGACCTGTATTTGCTTATGTCTCCCCATGCTTTCAGTTCATTTCTGGTGCTGCTAACACTGTGACTTTTGTGTTGATATGAAATGGGAAGAAAAGTTTCTAAATTGATGCTATGCAAATGTTGTGATGGCCCCTTGAGATAATACAGAACCCCCATAGTGTGCAAACAGGCCATTCAGCCAACAAGTCCATGCCAACCCTCCAAAGAACATCCCACTCAGATCCATCCCCCTGCGTTTCCCATGGCTGACATACACATCCCTGAACACTATGGGTAATTTAGCATGGAGGAAACCAGAGCACCTGGCAGAAACCCACACAAACACAGGGAGAATGTGCAAACTTCACACAGACAGTCACCTGAAGCTGGAATTGAACCCATGTCCCTGGTGCTGTGAGGCAGCAGTGCCAAACACTGACCCATTGTTCCACATCATGGGGTGTGTGTGTCATTAAGGTGCCAGTTTAAGTGCCAAACAATTGCAATTGCTTTGAAATTTACTTTTGGTGTTATCAGAATGCTAAAATAAATGTTTCAATTCAGTTTGGACATAAATCCTAATCTGCTTGTCAAATTGCAACAGTGCTCTGTGATTCTGTGTTATGGAACAACACTGTGCAGCCATGCAGCATAGAGGGAATGTTGCTATATCCTGAGAAAATTTCCCCATGTTCAGGACAAACAACCTCTCAGTCTGTGCCCTTTGAAACCCTTCTGAACATTCTTTCATTCAGAAATAGCATTTCTCATTCTTTTAAGAAGTAGCATATATCAATACAGTAATAGCCCTGAAAGAATCAACGTTGGTGACTGCATTAATTTTACACAGTCTGATAAGGTCGTACAGCTTTGGTGGAGATAAGACTGGACATCTTAGGATCTTGTGGAGTGAAGACCTATATCCACAGGCATTTACATAGTCTCAGCAACAATGTTTATCTTTCTAATGTAGTTTGTAGCTAATTGACATCATGTGATAAACAACATTTTCTTTAAGATAAGAATCTTTACCATTGTAAATGAAATAGACTCTTAAACTCAGTTAAGGGAAAAGGAATGGGTAAAACACCTTTTTATCAAAACTACCACAGTACAGGTCAAATTCACATAGCCTCTCACACTGGGAACCAAACCACTGAATCTTTGCTGTGTTGTCTGCAATGAAGGCATGAGCTTTTTTAAATATGGAAATACCAGATGTCATTCATCAACTTAGTTGCTTGTTTTTCTGCATGTTAACTTTCAGAATTCTCTGAATGTCAACATTTAAAAGTTTCATGCATTTTAAAAAATATTCTGTTTTTCTGTTCCTACTTATAGTGAATAACTTCACATCTCTCACGTTGTATTGCACCTGCTAGTGTGTTGTCCATTTGCTTAAATTTCTATCTCTCTTTGCAGTCTCATTATCTCCTCACAACTTATTTTGTAACCCAGCTTTGTACCATCAGTAAAGGTAAACACAATAGTCTTGCTCCCTCATCCAAGTTGTTAATGTAGTTGTTTATTTGCTGAGGTCACCAAGATCCTTGTAACACCCTACTAACTATATCCTGTCAATATGAAAATGCCCCACTTATAACCACTTTGTGCTTGTCATTTAATCAGTTCTCTGTGCATGCTAATATATTACTGCCAACTCCAAGTGCCCTTATTTTGTACGTTAATATTTTGTATGGTGCCCTATTGAATACCTTTTGGAAATACACGTACTACAGATACTTTTTCCCCTTCATCTACGCAACCTGCTGTATCTTCAAGAACCTTTGATAAATGCATTACGCATGATTTTACCTTTGCAAACCATATTGACTTTATCTGTTCATAGTATCACTTTCCAAGTGTCTTTTTAGGGGTTTTCATAATACTTGATACTGTTGCAGATGGCGTGCGAGTTTTACAATGAATCTCTCCTTTTTCTCACAATCTGTGTGTAATCAGAGCGTGAGTTAATTTTTTTCCTATTTTTAAATAGTGGATGATTGAAGTTTGACTTCTAAGAAACTCCTACTTCCTTTGTTTATGGAGTCTTACCTTATAAGGCTTACAACAACACTGTGGTAAAGTTAAACCAGGAAGTAGGTTTTATTTCACAAACCCTTAGATACAGATACTGGGGGAGTACATCACAACACAGGCACACTTACTGACATGCAAAAGGAGAGATCGAATCAAAAAGAACAAAGCCGTTAGTCAATTAGCAACAACGTATGTACAAATCACCAAAAATTTGATCAATGTCCTTATGTTTAAAATGGAGTCTAAAATTCCAAATCTGGTGCTAGCAGTCTGGGCTTCCTCTTTGGAGATGAGAGATTGGCTAGTCAGCAGTACACTAGTCACAGATCATTTCCTCTCTTTAAAAATCTCTTCAAAATTCTCCCGGGAAATATTGCTAAAATACCACTTCCACTTCACTTTTTTTAGTAAAAGAGAGTTTTACTTGCCAAGTTCACAAATGAAGGTTGTTATCTGAATTTTGCAGGCCATATGCTTTTCCTCTGTAACCCAGAGTTAGGGTTTTGATATTCTCAGGAGATATTATACGGAGCAGACCTGACCCCTCAACTGTTGCTTGTATCAAAATACTATGGTTAAAACGGTTAGCCCTGTGGGAGTCATGTGACTAGGCCACCTGGGTGGGGAGAAGGAGAAGTGGGTTCAGTTGAGATCTATACTTGAATTGTAGATAACCAACTGTCAACAGCCCATTTCAAATGTCGAAAGAAAAATCATGAACACGCCTTGCAGGATAGGTGTAAATTGCAATCTATTTTGCAGTGCCTTTTTTTTTTGCAGAGATACCCTTGCCAGATTATAACACAATAGTTTGCATTCCTGACCCATCAGGAGATACATGGGATCCTAAGAAACTTCTGGAAGATTACTGAAAGTTCACTCCATAATATTAGCCACTATTGTCTTTAATAGATAACACCATGTGGAGCTGGAGGAGCTCAGCAGGCCAGGCAGCATCAGAGGAGCAAGAAAGTTGATGTTTCGGGCCAGGACCCTTCATCAGAAATGGGGGAGGGGGAAGGGAACTGGGAAATAAATAGAGAACGAGGAGGGGTGGGTTGGGAAAGGTAGATGGTGATGGGTAAAGGTGATAGGAGTAATTCAGCAAGACTCACTTTCCTGCCTTTGTCCCTGTAGTTGCAAATATTTTTCTTTTCTGATTTTATACAATTCTCTTTCAAAACCCATGACTGAACATGCCTCCAGCGTACGCCCATTTGCATTCCAGATCCTAACCACTTGCTGAATGAAAAGAAATTTCCATTTATATTTTATCATTCACACTGTCCATGTGGTCGTGTCCTCCTGTTCTCAAATCCTTCTGCCAATAGTAACATTTACTTTATCTAATCTTTCCAGACCCTCATAATTTTGAACATCTTTATTAAGTCTTACTCTTCTCTAAGGAGGGACCATTCTGAAGAAGGGTCACCGGACCTGAAACGTTTCCTTCACAGATGCTGCCAGACCTGCTGAGCTTTTCCAGCAACTTCTGTTCTTGTTCCTGATTTACAGCATCCGCAATTCTTATGGTTTTTATTTGGTTCTCAGCCATGTCTGCTATCATTTGAATGGGAAACATGAAAATAAAAATGAAAATGGTGTGGTTGTATTAAAAAGCCACTGACAGACACACTTAGTATAATGTGGATTTCCCACACAATATCAGAACTGCCTGCTCCCAGTATGTTTCCCAGATAAGATGAGGCCAACTATGAGCTTGTTCAACAAAATCCTTGTAAATTTGTGAAGGGTGGGTCAAGTCTGGCTATTCTAGTAATTTTCTTTTATAATATGGTTGATACGAAAGTACCATGGGACTTTGTCCAAATGAACTTGCAGAAAGCATTTGAGAAATTTTGAAAAAATAAACAAGGGATTATCAGCAAAAGTGAAAGCACATGGTCGCAGGTAACTTTGTGAAGTGAGTTAGTTGTTTGATGAAAAATAGGAGGCAGAATGGATGATGGAAATGGACTCTGCTTTCTGAGAAATTAATTTTCTGGAGATCTGTACTGTATCTGTAGAGGGAAGCCATCAATGAATTGAAGGACAGGTCAACAGACTAATGGTCAACTCCTGTCCTTATTTACCTGCAGAGCTGCTTTTCAGAAGTAATTAATTGGATGTATTGTGCTTTTGGTTATCTTGGTGATCGAACTGACGCCGCCTATGTGTAAATTCTTTCGTGACATATTTTGAATATATATTGCCTCCTTTTGCCTGTTATGAATATATTGTTATTTTTTTGCTTGGTTTTTGTTGCCTGTTAATAAAATTAAGTTTTACTCAAATCAAAATGTCTGCAAAGAATAATGGTAAAGCTAGCCATGTGGTACTCACTAATCTGGCTCATAAAACAACTGGAGCTTAGATGACACAATCAACATGGTTCCAAATTAAAATCGGTTTCAGTCTGAACAAAGTCAGTTTCACAGCTGAGGAAAAATTAGTGCCGAAGAATAGCAGTCAATTGATGAGAGAAAAATTTGAATTACATGTGCATTGAGTTCATAGCTGTGTAATTGCCTAAACATGACCCTGCAAAGTTGACAATATGTTCTACCAGAAGTAGAAGCAGGCGATAAGAAATTTATAGTAGCAGTTTCTTTCAGCGTGTTCTGAATGTTTAGTAGTGAAAGTTATGAACTCTTCCCTGGAGAATGCCTCCCTCCTCTTCTATATTTCAAACATGATAGTTGTAACAGTCCAAACCAGCCGGAATTGTCACCAAGGCAACAATATCAGCTAATGTTAAACAAATACACCATGGAATGCAAGTCAGATGAGTTTTTGAATAATCAAGATTTACAGAGATTTGCATTTTCACCTCCCACCAGTTTATTTTTTGCCCCTTCATTCCCCAGCACTACGGAAACCGATTCAAGCTGGCATAAGACTTCAAATACACCTCATTTCTGAGTAGGTAACCTACTTGTGAAACAGATCCAGGAACTCAAAACTGGGCATCCATGAGATGTTGTTAGTGGAATTGTATTCATCCACGATCTGTAACCCACTATGTCTGCACTGGGCCCTGATGCTTTTCCAAAAATAACACTAAAGTGTTATTTGAGAATTTCTGAAGAAGTTCTGAGGAAGAGTCATCGGACCCGAAACATTAACTCTGTTTTCTCCTTCACAGATGCTGCCAGACCTGCTGAGCTTTTCCAGCAACTTTGTTACTGCTTGAGAACTTCCCAGTTGTTCCAGTGCAGTTATAACACTGGCATTTACCCAATGATGTGCAAAATTATCCAGGTATATTCTGTCCACAAGATGCAGGACTAATTCAACCTGACCAATGACTGCCCCATCAGTCAGATTTCAACCAAACGTAAAGTATTAGAATGAGCCATTGATATGTTATCAAGCAGCACCTACTGAACATTAAGCTGCTGACTGAGTTTGAGTTTCTCCAGGGTCAGTTGGCTCCTGACGCCATTGCAGCCTTGATCCAATAATGGACTAAAGAGTTGAACCACTGAGGTGAGGTGAGAGTAGACTGCCTTTGACATGAAGGCAGCATTTGATCAAGTGTGGCATTGAGGAACTGCAGAAAAACTAAAGTTAACATGCATAGGGGAAAACTTTCTGTGGGTTATAGTCATACCTGACACAAAGGAAGATCCTTGTGTTTGTTGGAAGCAAATCACTTGATCCCAGGACATCTCTGCCTGAATTTTTCAGAGGAGTCTCCTTGGCCCTACCATCTTCACTGTTTCATTGTTATCCTCCTTTTGTCATACAGTGAGAAGTGAGGATGTTCTCTGATGATTGCACAATATTCAGCACCCTTTGCAATTTCACAGATAGTGAAGCAGTCCATATCCAAATGTAGCAAGACCTGGATACTATCGAAGGTAGGCTGATAAGTGGCAACTAACATTTATGCCATATAAGTGATAGACAATGACTACCTCCAATAAGAGAGAATCTAACCACCTTCCTTTAATGTTCAATGGCATTACCATCACTGAATCTCTTATTATCAACATGCAGAGATTACCATTGACCAGAAACCAAACCGGACCAGTCATGTGGCTACATGAGCAGGTCGGAATCTGAGCTGAATTCACTTCCTGCCTATCCAAAGCCCATTCCCCATCTACAAGGCTCAAGGCAGAATTGTGATGGCATACCCATTGCCTGAATAGCTGCATTTCCAAAAATATTGAAGAAAACTAACACCATCGAGGACAAAGCAGCCCATTTGCTTGGAAACCGAACGAACTGCGGATGCTGTAAATCAGGAACAAAAACAGAAGTTGCTGGAGAAGCTCAGCATCTGTGAAGAAAAAATTCAGAGTTAACATTTCAGGTCCAGTGACCCTTCCTCAGAACCCGGACCTGAAACACTAACTCTGATTTTTTCTTCGCAGATGCTGCCAGACCTGCTGAGTTTTTCCAGCAGCTTCTGTTTTTGTTCCATTTGTTTAGAACTTCATCTTCCACCTTGAACATTCATCCCTCTACCACTGATGCACAGACGACAAGATGGACTTCAGTAAGTCACCGAAACTACATCAACAGCGTAATCCAAGCCTGTGACTTCCACATCAAGAAAGACAAGGGCAGCAGTTGCATGGGAACACCACTCCCGCATTTTCCCCTCCAAGCCACAAACCGTTCTGACTTGAAACTATATCACTACTCCTTCGTTGTTATTGGTTCAAAATTTCCAAACTCTGTTCCTAACAGCACCCACCTCACCTAGTCTGTAATGGTTCAAGGTTACTTGGCATTACCTTCGCTCGGGTAATTGGTCATGAGTTAGGAGTGCTGGGCTATCCAATAACTCTCACATCCCAGGAGAGAATTTAAAAATTGACAGGTTGAATGGTATCTTGGTCCAGCTCCCTGTGCTTTGAGCCAATTGCTGTGCCAGTCTTGCACAAGAGGGTGGCACAGTGGCTCAGTGGTTAGCACTGCTGCCTCACAGTGCCAGGGACCTGGGCTCGATTCCACCCTTGGGTGACCGTCTGTGTGGAGTTTGCACGTTCTCCCCATGTCTGCATGGGTTTCCTCTGGGTGGTCCAGTTTCCTCCCACAGTCCAAAGATGTGCAGGTTAGGTGGATTGGCCATGCTAAATTGCCCATAGTGTTCAGGTATGTGTGAATTAGATGGATGGGTCTGCGTGGGATGCTCTGAGGGTCAGTGTGGATTTGTTGGGCCAAAGGGCCTGTTTCCACACTGTAGGGATTCTATTCTAACTGGTGATCGCTCAGCTTCCTTTCTCCAGCCCATTGTTCCCTAATGGATTTCTCTGTCCTGGAAAAACCACCATTGCCACATTTTTCCTCAAAAAGAGCCAAACTTGGCCTATCTTTCTCTTCCAGCTACATTCTAATCCCTAAATTCTGATTTAATTTCAAGTTCCTTAGAAACATCATTGGCTCTCAGGTGTGTTTGCAGCTTTTTCACAAATCACTGACACTATTTAATTCTTTACCCTGTCGACAGCAATGACATCACCATTGTCAAAAGCACCAGTGATAACCTCTGCAATGTAACCAAAGCACTTTGCTCTTTCTTGTCGCCCATTCCCTGTTCTGAAGTATTAAACATGGGTGACAGCAATATCTGTTTCTGGTACTTCTCGTTTAAGATCTAATTCCCCTTTGAACATCTCTCCAACACACTCTTAAGTAGCTCACTCCTGTCCATAACCACACATTGTGTGAAAAAGTTTTATTGCATGTTGTTTTTACTACATTTATCCAATACTTTATATCTCCGCTGTCTCATTCTCAATCCTCTGATGATGGGGACAAATTTGTCCCTATCTGCTTTATTTTGATCTCCTGTGGGTTTGAATATCTCAATCAAGTCTCCTCTCAGCCTTCTTTCCTCAAAGGAGTACTTCTAACTTTTTAACTTCTCCAATTTATCCTCATAGCTGAAGTTCCTCATCACTAAAACTATCATCCTAAAATGCTTCTGCGCTCTGTCCAATGACTTCACATCCTTCCTAAAGTCTGGTGTGCAGAACTGGATGCCACATTCCAACTGAAGCCAAAGTTTCATAAAATTCAACTCAACCTCTTGTACTTAATGCCCCTATTAATAAAGTCTAAAATGCTGTGTACTTTATAAACCGTGCTTTTAACTCATCCTGCTACCTTCAAAGACTTGTGCACGTATACACTCAGGATCCTTGTCTCTTCAACCTCCTTTGGACATTTGTCCTTTGGTTTGTATTATTTCTTTATGTTCATCCAATCGAAATGAATCACTTTACAATTCTCCAAATTCATCTTTATCTGCTACCTGTCCACTTCTGGTGGAACTTCTTTTTTAAGTTCTGCACTGTCCTTCTGACAGTTTGCAATGCTTCCAAGTTTTATATCGTCTGAAAATTTTTCAGTTGTGCCCTCTACACTATATTAGGAAAAACAATGGTCCTTACACTAACCCCTGGGGAACTCCACTCCAAAACTTTTTCTTGCCCAGAAAATATCCATTAGCCAAAACTCCCTGTTTCCTGTCACTCAGACAATTCAGGTTGCTACTGACCCTTTTATTCCCTAAATTATAATTTGCTCATAAGAGTACTGAGCAACACTGTATCAGACACCTTTGGAAATCCATGCACACTACATCAACTACATTCTTCCCACCAACGTTCTCTGTTAACTCATCAAAAAACTGCAGCAACTTGGTTAAACATGAGTTTCCCTTGATAAATCCATGCTGGCTTTCTTTAATTAACCTGCAATTGCCAATGTAACTATAAATTTTGCCTTGGAATATTGTTTCTAGATGTTTCCCTACCACTCAAATTAAACAACTGGTCTCTAGTTGCTGGATTTATGTTTACACCTTTTTTGAACATGGGTGTAACATTTGCATTCCTCTAGTCCTCTGCCACCACCCTAAGTCTGAGGAAGACTGAACAGTTATGACCAATGCCTCTGCAAGCTCTAGTTTCACCAGTCAATCTCCTTGCTGCATCTCATCCAATAATGATGTCTTGCCCATTTTAATTATAGACAACCTATTAGATACCTTCACTGCATCAACTTAAAATGCCTAGTGACTGAATTACCTCCTTTTTCACATAGCCCAAGTAGAACCTTCTTCATTGGTGCAGACAGATGCACAGTAGTCATTTAATACCTCAGATGGGCTTTCCCATATTGATGTTCCATTATAACTACTGCCTGCACATTTGTGTAGAGGCCCCTGGATACCATAACCAGCTGTACATCCTTAATCCTAGTCTTCAATTGCTGGATCATTGAGTCTTTCTGTCTTCTCCTGAAACTGTCCAGCTTGTTACTCATTGGCAAGTAGAATATATGACCAGGAGTGCTGCTTCCTCCCTCCTTAATATCGAGGGAATGCACATGGGGAGCCTCTGCCTGGGTTTTGCCTAAAGACCCGGTTTCCTCTGGCAATATCTGAGCCTCCGAATATCCCAGTGCAGATTTGGCCTCCCTGATGGTCATTGCCAGTTTTCACTCCAACTCAACCAGGCATCTTTCAGTCTCATCACCATGACTTGACATCTGTGTTGTGGAATCCTGCTAACCACACAAAACAATGTAACATGGGATTTGAACACATGGAAGGCTGAATGATCATGAAACAGGCATTCTTTATTCCACTGGCATCATTACAAACATGAAGGGAAATTAGGGTTAAAGAAAGAAGTATTGACAGTATTTATATGGAATGAAGGCTGTGGTTTACATTGCGTTGAGGAATTCTTTGTCTGTCTGCTCCCTCTTCCTATGAACTCTCCTTCTGCCAAGGACACCCTTTCCTCGAGAGAAGGTCTATTCTACTGCTCCATCTGCCCTCTCTCACCATTACCAACCACTGTTGGAGATCACAGTCCCTCTGCTCAGTAATTCCCCCTCATTATTGTCTCTTGCTGCTGGAAGTCCCATTTGAATTGAATCAAACAATAAATGGCCTAGAAAAAATGAAAAAACTGCAGGAAATCATCAGCATCAGCACCAAAACGGTGGGTCAGTTGGGGTGGCACGGTGGCTCAGTGGTTAGCACTGCTACCTCACAGTGCCAGGAACCTGGCTTCGATTCCACCCTTGGGCCACTATCTGTGTAGAGCTTGCACATTCTCCCTGTGTCTGCGTGGGTTTCCTCCGGGTGCTCTGGTTTCCTCCCACAGTCCAAAAATGTGCAGGGTAGGTGGATTGACCATGCTAAATTGCCCATATTGTTCAGGGATGTGTAGATCAGGGGAATGGGTCGGGGTGGGATGCTCTGTGGATCGGAGTGGACTTGTTGGGCCGAAGGGCCTGTTTCCACACTATTCTATGAAATCAAAAACAGAAATTGCTGGAAAAGCTCAGCAGGGCTGGCAGCATCTGTGGAGAGAAATCAGAGTTAACGTTTTGAGTCCAGTGACCCGTCTTCAAAACAATTAGGTATATTAGCTAGTCTAAAGATAAAATAAGGGGCGGTGTTTGTATCTCTAGTAGCCGCACTACTTGGTTAGCACTGTATGTAGGAGAGATTCGCACTTGGATGAACTGGAGAAGTTACTTAACAAGAGGATTCGTGAGCAACACCAAAAACAGATGCCAATAAATGGTCCAGTAATTAGAAATAAGGCACTTGAATGACACAAAAAGAAATAGGGGCTGGTGCTGCTGCTGGAGGTTATAATAGCAATGGTGAAAGAGGTGCAGAAGCATTCCAGAGCATTTAAGTCACAATATAATGGTTTGGTCAGTTTCAGAAGTGTTTGCTTTGCATAATATGAAATTATTGAGGTGGGGGGGGTGTGGATGGAGCATCCACAAGTCAGGCAACGACTGAAGAGTTCCTGAAAGAGCTGAATAGATCACTAACACAGGCTACCAGCCAGAGAAAGCCTTTAAGACAGACAAAGCTAGTGTGTTCTGAAGAAAACATCAAATTGGACCTGCTATAGAAAGGATATTATTAATTAGAAAGAGTGCAGTAAAATTCTACTAGGATGCTACCTGGACTGGAAGACTTGAGTTATAAGGAAAGGTTGGCCAGGCTGGTCTATAAAATCATGACAGGCATTGATAAGGTAGATAGCCAACAGCTTTTCCCCATAGCAAGGCAGTCTAAAACTAGGTCTAGGCCCAAAACGTCAGCTTTCCTGCTCTTCTGAAGCTGCTTGGCCTGCTGTGTTCATCTAGCTCTACACCTTGTTATCTCAGATTCTCCAGCATCTGCAGTTCCTAGTATCTCTAAAACTAGAGGACATAGGTTTAAGGTGAGAAGGGAGAGAATCAAAAAGGTCCAGGGGGCGATATTTTTTTCCCACACAGGAGGTGGCGAGTGTCTAGCTGCCAGAAGTAGTGGTACATTTTTTTTCATTTAAGAAACATTTAGACAGGTACATGGATGGTATAGTTGTGGAGGGCTATGAACCAAATACAGGCAAATAGGACTAGGTTACTTGTGAAAACTGGGCAGCATGGGCAAGTTGGGCCGAAGGGCCTGTTTCCATGCTGTAGACCCCAATGACTCTATGACTCTGTGACTTCTGCATCAAAGGAAGAAAGGACAATCTTTAAAACAACAAAGGACAGGCTATCATCGTCACTGAGCACCAATGTGATCCATTGTGGCCCAATGCTGGTTTATAGGTCAGACCACCCTCAAAAATGAAAGGAAAAAGGTAAACGTCATATACCAGTTTTGTTGAAAGGCAGTTTGCAGTGTCCTGGCTATAGCAGCAGTGCAATTCAGCTGGTTTGAGAATTCCTTTCTGTATAATGTACCAAGAGAAAAAGAATGGTCGTTTTAGAGTCTATTTATCCGTAAAAATACAACTGGACAAACACCCTCACTTGCAGATTAGCATCTAGACATTGAACTTGTGTTTTCACCCCCATAACCTGACTTCGCGCATCCAGATAATGGGGCAAGGAGTCATTGCAACCATACCAGAAGAGGTTTCATACACAAAAGTCTACTCCATGGAGATATGCCTTTCAATGCTGTCTGTGATTGCTGGAAAGAATTTAACATCCTTACATCAATTGGGATCATCGAGGGCCCCATGGGATAACATTAGAGAATTAACTGGATTCTATGCCTGTTGGATAAAGGTTTGGCCTGAGGCTGTGAATGATTTTTCAGGGTCCTAATGTGGACACCAAAGTAGCCAATTTTGTTGAATTGGCAAAAAAAAAATGGAGGGAGGGATTTCAAGCTCTGGCCAGAGATATGGTGAAGGAGTTGCTTCTGCCTCATCAAGTGAAACTCTTGTCAAAAAAGTTAATGTAGCTGATTAAATCTCATTTTACCCCTCAAATATGGCAGACCTCATGAGATCAGCTCAAGAATTGAAAGAAAAGATGGCAGACAATGATATAAACATAGAAAAAAGCATGACCTTTTACAGAGCAATTAACACTGCTATTGCTCCTTACTGAGAACATTGCAAAATTCGAAAGTAAAAGGCAAAGCAGTCAAAAATAGTCTCTTTTTTTGTCTAATGCCACATCAACATCAACAATCACCTCACCAATTTTCTCAATCTCCACCTTGCAGCTGAAAGTTTAGAGAGATGACTTATGACTGACTCTCCTCCATATTGTCCACAGCCTCCTCTCAAATTCTCCAAAGATCCATTTTTAATCCTCTTCTTATAAATCCTGTATATTTTATTTCCTGTAACAGTATTCAAATGCATGTGATCAACCCTCATACATTTATACAATACTCAACTCAACCTCTGTACTTTGACCTGATGACCCATTATGCATTCGTCTGACATTAAGACTTAAAAATGCCAGAATTTGATATATTATGCACAATTTGTTATTGAGAATATCAAAGCCACCATTTTCCACTCTCGACATCAACACTATTTTTGTTCCAGATTTGTGTTTCAAGCTCCATATCCCACCCAATAATGGATTGCTTGCTTTCACTTACCCTGCCTTACTCTCTCTGCCAATCTATAATTCCCCTACTGCTGCTAAAATGCATCTTTATGTCTTTGAATGTTATATTTCCCAATGTTTCCCAGTCTCCAGCATAAACTGTGTGAAGTTCTGCTCCCTTACCGCTATACCAATGTAATCCCCATCACCTTCATCCTCATTTATTTAAAAACAGAAATTGCTGGCAAAACCCAGCAAGTCTGGCAGCATCTGTTGACAGGAAGCAGATTTAATGTTTCAAGATCACTGACTCTCCATCAGAATGGATAGCAGCTGGGAAGAACTGGTATTTAAGCTGAACACATGATTAGAGGGGCAGGGGGAAAGGAGGGGTGAATGGATAGGAGGAGATGGAGCCCAGAGAGTGACGGATATGAAAGGGCATCCCATATACGTTCTTCACCACCCTGTCTACCTATGCTTACACCTTCAGGGATCAATGATCTTATACACTGATTCCCTTTGTTCCTCAGTGCTGTCTAGGGATCTACCATTCTTTGTGTATGTCCTTCTATTACTGGACATCCCAAAACACTTCACCTAGCGCTGGTCAGGATTAAATACCAACTGCCATTTCTCTGCCCAATTTACCAACTAATCAAGATCAGACAGCAGCTGGAGACCATCCTCCTCACTATCAACACCACCACTAATCATACTAATTCTACTTTCCATGTTAACATCTGAATCATTAATGCACATAACAAGCACCAAGGGTCCAGCACCAATCCCTGCGGTACACCGCTGGTCACAGGGCTTACAATCACAAAAACATCCCTTCACCATCACATTTTGCATCATATTTGAAAGCCAGTTTTGGATTCAGTTTGCCAAAGTGGCTTAGATCCCATGGGCTCTTATCTTTTGGACCAGTCTTCCATGTGTGACCTTGCTGCCGCTTCCTTTCCGACATTAGGATATAAGCCATCAGGCCGTAGGGGCTTGTCTGCTCGCAATACCAATAGCTTGTTTAGTACCATTTCCCTAGTGATGATGATTGTTCTAAGTTCTATACCCTTCCTATACCCCCTGCACAATGGTCTGACACAACAGAATGCTTTGGTAGGCTCTTCACAAGGTGGTTACGAGTGAAATCGGTTTGTGTGAGCTTGGAGGAGTGTAACAACCAGACCTTGGATGGACAACAGATCTCTTTCCATGAAGATATTGGTGAACCAGTTGGGCTTTGTGGCATTATGACGCTTTTACTGACACAATATTTTTATTTAGAGATCTTATTTTCTTTGAAATTAAATTCTCAGACTGTTGTGGTGGGATACGACCTTCCTTTCTCTGGGTATTGACGTTCCCTTCTTCGAGCTCATTCTAATAACATAATGGTGAAAACCATAGGCACATTTTGGTGGTGCCTCTCACATCTAGGAGTTAAAACCTTTGAAATGCTTTCTGGATTTTACAAACTGCTGAGAAGTCATGGAGCTGGGAAGAGCTCTTTACTTCAATACAACTTCTGTGTATTTGTTTTTATTGCAACAGCAAAAATATTAGTATGAAATTTAATTTTACAAAAACAAATAATGGCTGCACCCTTCACAGAATTTCAAAGCCATTGGTTTTGAGGAAATCATGGGATAAAATCGCTGGAATTCAAATCATCACAACAGCAGAGCCTTGCTCAGATAAAGTGGTCTGTGAATCTGTTATCTCTTTGTATTCTGAACTCCTTCTATCACGTCCATCATATCCAAACAGATGTGGAGCTTAAACACTGGCATAGACTGAAAAACAGAGTTACATTGTCTGTTTCTGAACTTCAAACATTTCTGTGACCTCTTATATTGCTAGGTTTAAAGAAATAACCTGGGGTTCCAAAGAACTAATCTTGCATCTGCAGTTAGTTGAAAGCCATGATGTTCTATTTGGTTCTGAATTTGCACCGAGATGGTGCCATCCCACCTCCTCCCCAACCCATCAGCTGAAAATTTGGGGCAAACCCATCTCTACTTGGTAAGGTCACTCACAGTGATACGACTCGCATTGGGTTGTTAATTGGGTCACGTGGGACCTCCATCCTCATTTGAGAGAAATGCCTGCCTGAGAGAGTTGCCGGGAGTGGTGACCACTGCTGGGGGCCATGGGCAATCCCAGCGGACTGAAACCATGTTGCCGGACAGCCAGTTAAGTCTTTAGTATCATCAGGATCAGTCCAGCAGGCCCCAGGGAGGTTGGGGTTAGGTTTGTGAGGCAGTAGGAGCATGAGGAAAAAGGTTCTGGCTTTGGACGCTGCCCCCATTGAGTACAGGGCAAACCACCCTCCCTCAGTAAAATCCCAGTGGCAGTGGGAAGATGCCATTTTGTAGCCATTCATTGGCCACAACTGATCCAAGGGAGTGTCAGCTCCCCAGTGCCTCAGTTGCTATTGGTAAATTATAAGAGGAAGTGGGTAGGTGATCGTTGCTGTTCTGTTGCCATGGTACCCAATTGAACAGCCTTTTTACCTGCAAGCTAATTCCTGAGGGGCCCGCAAAATGCCACACTAGGATTAGGAATAATGGCTGGGCACGGTCCCTATAGACCAACGAAACAGATTATTGCTGGGTGCGAGTCAACTCTTGACTGTCTCCACAAAGGAAATGGTACAGGAGAAAGACCAGAAATGCTAATAAAAAATATGTATATGAAGAGTGTGGGTGTGTGTTTCTCTTGTGTTTGTGTGCAATGTGTCTTCTTCTGTGTGTGTGTACAATATGCCTGTGTTGTGTTTGCATCTCGTAGGATATTTTGTACATTTTCATTCATTGGGTGTGGATGTAACTGGCGAGTTCAGGATTTATTGCCCATTCCTAATTGTCCTTGAGAAAGGTGGTGGTGAGCAACCTTCTTGAATCACTGCAGTCAGTGTGGTATAATGTCCTTTGATGTTGCTTGTTCCATGGGAAATTCCAGGTTTAAAACACAGAGATGTTGAAGGGATGGTACCATCCTGTTGCTATTCTTCTGGGTGGCAGAAATTAGGATTTGGAAACTGATGTTGCAGGTGCCTTAGTAATTTCTTCAGTGCACCTTGTAGGTGGTAGTCACTGGAGTCACATTGCACCAGTGGTTAAACTTGAAGATGAAGTATTAATCAAGAGGCTGCTTTTTCCTACATGATGTCAAATATTTTGAGAGTTTTGGAGCTGCAGTCTTCCAGGCAAGTTGAGAGTGTTCTGACTCACTTGGGACATGTCTCTTGGAGATGGTGAACAAGCATTGGTGAATTGGGATGTAGCCACAGAATATTTAGTTTCTGACTTGTTCTTGCAGCCTCAGTATTTTCCTGACTTATTTAGGTACATTTCTGCTCAAGTTGACCCTCATTTCCAGCCAAGAAAGTTGAGGAATTGCGGAGAATTCATCAAAGGTAATATTGTTTAATGTTATGAGGAGGTGGTTAGACTCTCTCTTGTTGGAGATGCATTGCATGCTGTGGATGTCATCACTTATTAGTCCAAGGCTGGATGTTAGTAAGAATTATAGAACAACAAGGCATAGAAGGAGGCCTTTTGTTCCATTGTGTCTCTGCTGCTTCTTTGAAAGATTGATTCAATTTGTCCCACTGCTCTGTTCTTTCCCTATAGACTTACAATAATTTTCACCTCAAGTATTTGTCCAATTCTCTTTTGTAATTTACTACAAAATATACATCCAACAGCTTCTCAGGCAGTGAGGTCCAGGCTCACTTTTCAGGCCCACTTTTGTGTTATTTTGTGATCTCATTTGATGTTCCCAACAATGTCTAATACATTGAAGTCTTGTGATGCTGTGGGGGATTGTTCTTGCCTACAAACCAGAAGCGCTTGGTTTGAGTCCAACTTGATAGTCAAGGAAAGTACATTCAGAATGTATGAGTTGAATGCCAAATGCAAATCTTTCTAAACATGGTATTAGTAGGCAATAGGGGGTGATAGAGTGAGAGTCCTCATCAGCTGTGTGATAGATAGATCTCGATCGTCACCGTTTACCATGCTGGACCAGAACATGAGTGTGAAAGAACATGAGCGTGAACAGTAACAACACCGCAGTGTGTAATCCTGCTGTGAAATGGCTCAGTTTACTTTACTATGTTAAATGTCCATATAAATATAAGATGTTATCGTTTGTGTTTAGGGTATATTGTGTGTGATATGTGCCTGGTGTGTGACATATCAAATCAATTTACTTCAGTGTCAATCAAAAACATATTACTTCCATTCTCTCTCCTCAACTCACATTTCACATATCTGTAAGTATAATGGAAAATCCACTAGTTTCTTTGTAAAGTGACAGTACATACCATTTGAACAGTAATCTGGTGAGTAATGAAACCTGATCAGGAAGATTCCAGGTTCAATTGTTGATATTTACTGGTTAACTAATAACAGTTCATTAACAACTAATGAACAGAGGACGAGTTGTTATGAATAATTTTAAATCCCATAGCTTAGGGATTGGCATTCGATAACTCTTATTTAAAATAGATGTTTTTTAAATGTTGGACAAAGACAGGATGAAGGTCAGTGACAATGTTTCCCTCAGTAGTGTAGTCTGCCAATATTCAATGTTAAGGCTCACACACACACACA
>JAHRHZ010000271.1:10006620-10047269 GCA_024137785.1 Ginglymostoma cirratum
ACACACACACACACACACACACACACACACACACAGAGATACACCGCCCACGAACACATGCACACAGCACACACACACAAATACATGCCACATACACAGACACCACTCACACAAAAACACACAACACACACACACACACTGATACACCCCCCACGAACACATGCACACACACTCACGCACACAGCACATGCAGAGACACCACACACACAAACACGCAACACACAAACACGCAATGTGCGCACACACACACGCGCGCACATACACGCACACACACACACACATTGCACATAACCATTCTCCCATCTCAAGCGTAACAAGCATCACACACAATTCCCTCTTCCTCCAACCCTCTCACTCCCACCATACATATAAAAAGATGCTTCATTCTGCAGAGGGATTACATCCCAATGAACTACTAATGCTTCCAAGTTTGGTGGAAAAATATTAAAACTGAAAGTGCAAAATTCTGTTTGGGAAATGTTACTCCTTAGATTAAGCTGTACATTCTGTTTTTGATGAACTTTCAAACAGATGATGTCTAAATTGGTCTCAGTGGTATGAGTTTTACTGTTCAGTTAACAGTAAAGTTCGGATGAATATATCACATTGAAGAGTATGAACAATATCACATCCAAAGCAATTCAAACTTTGATGATAACTTTGGCTTTTAAGACATAAAGACATGAGTGGTCAGAAATTAAATACATTGTATGTTCAGAAAATTACATTTGAAAAATACTTCTCTAACTCTTAGTCCCAATTTCAAGTTTAGAAATTCATTCCTCTTGATATGGGAAACGCAGGACTCAACAAGCAGAATTATTTCTTCATTGTAACAATTGCGTGAATGTCCCCAAAAGACACAGGGGAATTTAAAAACCTAAGAAATTTGGACAGGAGTTCACCATTGTGTTACTTGAGCTGCTCTACCTTTCAATAAGATCACGATCAATTTTCAACCTCATCTCCACTTTTCTGCCTGTCCCCATATCCCCTAAATCCACATTTTAGAACAGCATTTAGTTCTAGGACTAACCCAATGGAATAAGTAGAGTTCAGCAATTTGTCCTTCTTAATTGACCGTAAGTGACTGGCAATCTTGATCAAAGTTAAGTTCTCAACCACTTAAAGTACGTGAAACCTTCTCCTGACTATTTTCAATATGGTTGAAACATTCTAACTTTGCTGCAAAATGTACAGAGTCCTGAATACTGGTCGGCTGCAGTGCCATAAATATGATTTTGCATAGGCTGCTTCAAAGATCTTTCTTACAGAACTAGTGTATATTTTGCCAAAATAAACAGAGTAGGCAGGAAAATATCATTAAACATGCTTCGAAGTGAGTGCCTAAAACCCGCAAAGCTGGCCAAGATTTCCCTTACATGCAATACACTGTGTACACAGGAGCAGCAACTGCTTTTCTACATCTCTCTGAAAATGTGTGTGATGTACACCTCCTTCAGTTAGAGAGTTACCAGGTTAGTGAAACCATTTTAAGCATTCTCTTCTCAGTGATTATGGTTATGAATTATTCTAAAGTGGCTGCTTGATGACGAACGGGACAGCTTTGAGATTAATCAGGAAAGATTAATCTAGCTATTGCAGTGGGGAACTGTGCTGAAGTGAAATACTGCACGTTCTTTGGCTTTTCATAGCCAGTATTGGAACTGCAAAAACATACGCCTGTGCGACTCAAGTCATGTTTACTAGCTTTTATCAATTCCAACGTGATAGAGTGCAAGGATAGAATGTGGCTTTTTTTTGGGAAAATAGATTAAATGAAGAAAAATGAATTCCACCATTGTGCAGTCTCAAACTTCAACTATGACGCTATAACTGTAACTACTTCAGTGGTTGCTACGCATTCTGACATGTCCTGTGGCCATGAAAGGTGCTATTGAAATGCTAGGCTCTCTTTGGATTACATTTCCTTCAGCATTACTCTTTGCCTTGCTGGTTATGCTGACCTACTTTAAGGATCAGGTTGGTAGGAGAAGTAATTCAAATCATGCTGAAATTTACGTTTCACTGTGAAGACTAATTAAAGATTTTTAAACGGTCTACTAAAACTGTCCAATAAATGGACCTAAACTTAGAAAACCAGAATTTAACTGCTCTCTTTTGCATAAGCTCAAGAGCTTGCTGATAGAGTCCAGCGGAAAGGCAGATACGTGGGACTGTCATTTTTGATAACTTTAATATGCGGTTCTGAGGTTATTAGTGCCTGACTATTTTTTTGAAGTACTGTGATCACTCTGTCCATTGAAGAAACATGTGAAATAGTTGAGAAATCTCTGCTTGTGAGATCAGCCATATAATGGCTGTTTATTAGGTTACCAACTGGATCATGACATTTGCTGCCTTTGTTTTTCCAGAACATGCTGGGTTAAGATATGAAAAATTACATTTTAAAATTTCATATTGACACAGACTGAGCTGTCACCAGATACTGGTAAATTCTCTGCTTATTTTCCACTACATTTTAATTTCAGTAGGAGTGGTTCGATTCCTATCTTATGTTGACAGTAAAAGGATGGTTTAGAGTGTATGAGAGACTAGTACCTATCTTCACCACCCCTGGAAAGCAGAAATATACCCAATATTTCTCAGTCAGCTTGATGAGTGACAGTGTATTTGGAATTTTGCGTTCAATTCTGGTCTCCCTGCTATAGGAAAGACATTGTGAAACTTGAAAGGGTTCAGAAAAGATTTACAAGGACGTTGCCAGCGTCAGAGGGTTTGAGATATAAAGAAATGTTGAATATACTATTTTCCTTGGAGGATTGGAGGCTGAGGGGTGACCTTGTAGAAGATTATAAAATCATGAGGGACATGAATAGGGTGAATAGTCAAGGTCTTTTCCCAGGAATAGAGGGGTCCAGAACTAGAGGGAATAGGTTTAAAGTGAGAGGGGAAAGATTTAAAAGCGACCTAAGGAGCAATGTATTCAGGCAGTGGGTGGTGCATATATAGAATGAGCTGCCAGAGGAAGTGGTGGAGGCAGGTACAATTACAACATTTAAAAGGCATCTGGATGGGCATATGAATAGGAAGGATTTAGAGGACTATGAGCCAAATGCTGACAAATGGGACTAGGTTAATTTGGAATATCTGGTTGGCATGGACAAGTTGGACTGAAGGGTATGTTTCTGTGCTGTACAACTCTGTGACTCTGTGACTCTATATTTGTTGCAATAGAGGCACTGCGGACTATTATTAATCCCATTGGATGGAATCTTCCCAGCCATTGAACATTGTTTCCCTGGGCAAGAAATTAGAACCCGGTAGCACCAATAAACTTAATGCTTTTGAAGACTTATTTTAGCTAGCAATGATTGGGAAAAGGCTGGCTTTGATCACTGAGTGAAGAATTTCTAGGATGAGCTACAGAATTGTTTCTGACAATTTTTTCAGAAACACAATTCTGAAAAGTGAAAATAAAGGCAGCAACAACTGGTGCCGATCAGGGCCTGGCAAAATCAATGTCCAATAGAAAGTTCAGTCAGTAAGAAAACGTGGATACTTTGTCTCACCGCTGGGAGCAATGGGACAAAACTCACCAAGGGTATGAAGACACAGCCTGCCACCCCTCCACCCTAATAACTCAACCCAGTGATGGATGTAATGTTCATGGGACAAAAACTGGAAGCTGATACTTGGAAATGAGCCACCCATTACACCCCTCTCCTACTTTCCTTCCTATTGCCTTCTTTGATATGGTTTTAAAGTGTTGTCTATTATTCTGAATTAAGGTAAATGCTGACAAATATAAAAGTTTGCAACAGCCTAAAGCATTACCATGGTAATTACATTACAGGCTGCGGCCACTCCTCACCCTGACCTGGAGCAGAATTTCACTGCCTATATAATTAATCTCCTGAGGAAAAACTTCTCAAAACACATAACTGTGTGAACGTTTTCTATCATTCCCTAAAGAAATCTAGCAAAACTTTAGGACATCTATCTAACTGTGCAGGTTAGATAGTTCAATCCTGGCCAGCTGTATTCACAGATGAATTTTCCATCATGGGAATCAATGCATTCCTTAGAGCATTTATTTAGTCTTGTTCATGCTTATTATAACTTTTCATTCTGTCCTTAATCAAATATTTTCTCATCTCCTTTTGTAAAGGCATGAAATGAAATAACATTAAATATATCTACAGGTTTTTGAAATGTCTTCAAATTTTTCACTTTGCTTGTAGTTTCATTAATTTTGTGCTCAGCTCTTGCTGGTTTGAAATCATAATCGTATGCTCAATTTCAAGCATTCATTTCATATCCACCTTTCAAATCTTGTATGTATTTTCTTCGATGAAAACTAATTCAAGTCCAGTGAGACTCTCTGAATTCTAGAACCTGCTTTTATGTTTCTTCCTGAAACCCCTCACACATAATTTGAGAAATGTCAGATGATTACAAGAAATCATCACCTGGAAGAGGATTTCTTTTTATTCGTCATTGGATGTGGCCACTGCTGGCTAGGTCACCATTCATTGTCCGTCCCTAACTGCCCTTGAGAAGTTGCATAATGGTCTGAAAGAGTTAATGCTATGGAGTGCCGTAAGCATCATTCATTATGCAGAAAGGATGGAAGAACAGCTAAGGATCTTTAAGGAGTGAGACTCACCATCCAGGACCTCCCCACAGACTCTCAGCAGAATCTTACAGGGGCCTGTGCGACGTGGGTGACGGCGAGATTTATGGTGGAATCAGGTGAGCAGTCTGGCAAAGCCCATTTTGTTGTCAGGAACATCTTACACCATCTTCTGAGTGGCAAGGTGCATTTCTCATTTGGAAGCAGTGAGTTGTCAATTAATGGGGATGATTATTAGCTAAATGCTGTGCTAATGGCCAACCTGTCTTACTAATATTTAGCAGCCTATCTTACCAAACACACAGAACAAGCTAGATGTGAGATTTCTTGAAATGGAAGTCAGAAAGGGCACCTGGCAACTTCAACTTGCTGCTTCATCTGAAGAACCTCCATTTTGGATAACGAGCAATGTCAAGCTCCAAAGCATGACATGTGGCAGCCAATTAGAGCCGTCATTACACATCTCTGATCCACATATTCAACGTGAGCAAATGCGAGGTCTTGCATCTTGGAAAAAAGAATACAGGCATGGACTATTTTCTGAACGGTGAGAAAATTCATAAAGCCGAAGTACAAAGGGATCTGGGAGTGCTAGTACAGGATTCTCTAAAGGCTAACTTGCAGGTTGAGTCCGTGATTAAGAAAGCGAATGGAATGTTGTCATTTATCTCAAGAGGGTTGGAATATAAAAGCAACGATGTGCTTCTGAGACTTTATAAAGCTCTAGTTAGGTCCCATTTAGAATACTGTGTCCAATTTTGGGCCCCACACCTCAGGAAGGACATACTGGCACTGGAGCGTGTCCAGCAGAGATTCACATGGATGATCCCTGGAATGGCAGGCCTAACATACGATGAACGGCTGAGGATCCTGGGATTGTATTCATTACAGTTTAGAAGGTTATGGGGAGATCTAATAGAAACTTACAAGATAATGCATGGCTTAGAAAGGGTGGACGCTGGGAAGTTGTTTCCGTTAGGTGGGGATACTAGGACCTGTGGGCACAGCCTTAGAATTAGAGGGGGTCAATTTAGAACGGAAATGAGGAGACATTTCTTCAGCCAGAGAGTGGTGGGCCTGTGGAATTCATTGCAACGGAGCGCAGTGGAGGCCGGGACGTTGAATGTCTTCAAGGCAGAGATTGATAAATTCTTGATCTCGCAAGGAATCAAGGGCTACGGGGAGAGTGCGGGTAAGTGGAGTTGAAATGCCCATCAGCCATGATTAAATGGCGGAGTGGACTCGATGGGCCGAATGGCCTTTCCTCCACTCCTATGTCTTATGGTCTTATGGTCTTATATAGGATGCTTCTGCATCTCAATGCTGCACCTCACGATGTGCTGACAACTCTCATTGTAATGCTGCAGCAAGGACACCGTGCGCTCAGAGACACACATCCAACTCATGAACTAGACCAGGGCTGCAACTCCAGGGTCTTTGCTCACTGTCATAACGCACACTCGTTCTAAGTCCAACTGGACACTCACAGCATCCCCACACCTGCTTTTCCTTGCCTCGCCTTTGTGCAGTTTGCCTCCTTAGCCAGAGCTAATGGACTCACGTGGCTTCACTCTTGCCTTGACATTTAGTGCCAACACAAGGCTAGGAAACTTGTTGGGGTTGTCAGTGGTCCTCAGTCAACTCATTGAGTCATAGAGTCAGGCAGCCCGGAAACAGACCATTCGGTCCAACTCATTCATGCTGACCAGATATCTTAAATTAATCTAGTCCCATTTGCTAACATTTGGTCCATATCCCTCTAAACCCTTCCTATTTATATACGCATCCAGATGCCTTTTAAATGTTGTTGTTGTACCAGCCTCTGCCACTTCCTCTGGCAGCTCATTCCATGCACTCACCATCCTCAGCATGAAAACATTGCTCCTTAGGTCCCTCTTAAATCCTTCCCCTCTCACCTTAAACCTATACCCTGGACTCCCTTACCCTGGGAAAAAATCCTTGACTATTCACTCTATTGATTCCCCTCATGACTTTAAAAACCTCTATAAAATCACACCAAGACAGTCTTCTTTCAGGGGGTTCTGACGCTGTAAATCAAAAGCAGCCTCCAATACTCGTGCTGGGGCTTGGACACAGTCAGTCAACCACCCAGGTGGTCAGAGTCAGGATGCTGTCCAATGAGGTATGAGGAGCCGAATGCTAGGCAACCCATCACCCAAACTGATACCTTCTACTATATTATGGTGAGAAATCCCAGTAGGTCTAGTGGCAAGAAACCTCTAAAAATACTCACTGCAACTCACTTTGAATGAAAGAAATATTAGCTTCAGCTCAAAATAACAATGTTTTTCTCATCAATGTAATTTGTCTCTGATTGCTAACATGCAATCACATACATCTTGTTTAAGACAAGAGCCTCTTATTATTAGACAAGCTTGTGATTTACCCCTGCCATATTAGATGAAGAGAGTCCTGTAGATCCCTACCTGGAAGAGGACGATGGCAGTAGATCTATCCCTAAGTGACAGCAAGAGTACAGAAAATCTCTTACCACACGGTTGTCAGTGGTGAGGGTTGATCATACAACAATAGTGAACAACCTTCTTGAACCACTGCAGTCCACGTGGTGGAGATATATCCGTACTGCTGTTAGGAAGGCAATTCCATGATTTTGAATGAGCTACGGTGAAGGAATATTTTGAATATTTGGAACATTTTTACAGTGATTTTAATAGGAAAATCAAGAATCATTAAAACATAATCTTTCAGTCTTTCTCACCTGTTATTTAAGTATTGAAGGGAGAAGTTGCAGGCTACGTTCATGAGATAGTTTCAAGTCAGGGTGCTTTGTGGTTTAGAGGTGGTGGTAATGTTCCGAAGTGGTCGCTGACCACCAAAATGGACAGTTGGCAGATAGCTTGAATTATAACACCATTTGCTTCATTTACAAGTCCTTTCTCTATGTCCAGTCAATCTTGATATCAATCATAAAATATTTCCTGCGACGGTGAGTGTCGGTGCTTCGTGGGGATTGTAATTTTCAACTTTGTTGATTTTCCTCAGTGATTACTGTTGGAAGTCAATTTAGAATAAATGCTAAATTTCCCAAGTGGTTGTAAACCTCTGACGATAAATCATTGTGTACATAATGGTTAATTATCTTCCAGTAAATGTCATTTTAATGTCTTTATTATGTCATTAACCTATGTCTGGTGGTCAGTATGCAATTTAGTAAAGATAACTTGACGGCAGCTGCTAGTTTAAAAACAACTTGCAACAATTTTATTAGTTCTTGTACGAAATATGAGCCAAATTTTGACACAAATCGTACTGAGAGAGAGAACAGACACGTTTGTAACGCATTATGAAGTTAATGTGTGAGATAGAAATCAAATGATGATGGTGCATACAGCGGTTACTTTAGATATATTTCTGAACATTTTTACAATGACTCTAATCAGAAAAACAAGTAGCTTTGAAACGTTTTGTTCCACCTCTTCTCACTTTAACACTTCTTTCTTTGTTGTGACGGGAACCAATCGGTGCAGGCTTGGAGGGTCGAAGGGCCTGTTCCTGTGCTGTAATTTTCTTTGTTCTTTGTTCTAACACTTGTAATTTAAGCGTTGAAGGGAAAAGGTGCACACAAGTTTCATGTCTGGAAACTACCTTCAGTTCATCGGTCACAGGAAATCTATTCTTCGCATGCGTGTTGAATATCACACAATTAGATTTTGACTGTAAAGAGATTTGTGGATGGAGAGTGATCCCAGTGGAGTCTCTGTCCAAGAATGTTCTTTTAAACAGTGATTAATATTGGCAAGGGAGCGATCCAGAGGTGCTGATAAAATGCAATGTCTTACATTCTTGTTCTTGCTGGACTTGCAAGGAATGGTTAAATGATATTGGATGCTTGGAAGTAACAAGTACAGATTAGAAATTCCATAAAGTCTGAGACACAGTCCCGTGGAGAGACTTTCTTCCCTCCATCCTCCTAGAGTAGAATTTTGTTTGACATTTTGGTTGAGAAACTCTGGTAGGTACAATGACTGAGTGTGTTTCCCTACTTGCTGGGTGCTACAGTAATGTGACATACTGACAATTCCCTTGTGAAACCTAAGTTGATTTTTTGTTTAAGAAGGTGGTGGAGCGTTGACAGTTTGCTGAAGATACCGAGCATATGAATTGGTGTTCTGCTGATTGTGTGGAGCTGCTACAGACAGCGTGGGATAACTTCCTACTGGTGGCATAGTGAGCAGGGAGACGTGACTCAAGGGTTTTTTTTCATTGATGTGTTCTCTGCCCAAAGGCAGTTTGATGGCTCATCATCTGTTGATGCTCCTTCATCTGAGATGTTTCCTTCATTTGACAGTGTTTGTCAGTGGTGGTTAGCATTGCCTTCCACTCACAGTGAAGAAGTCTGTTTCAGCCAGGTTGGGAATTGAACTTGTAAATCTGGTATTGTTTTGACCAGGATGCCAGCCATCTAGCAATCCATTCTGACCAGTCCCTGAGGAAACTAGCTTTGTGGAAGAAAATTCAGTTGATTATACTATTTTGTATTACAAGACAAGGAAGTACTTTGAACAAAAAAATCCACTTTGATTAGTTGTTTTAAAAACAATTTTGGCTTTTAATCACATTAAGTAAATCTGTTTACGTAGCCCTTTGTTTGCCAGTTTCTAACTATTAACTAATTTTGAAACATTTTGATTTAAGTGGTAGATACAAAGCCAAGTTTGTAATTGTCTAATTGGGGCCTAAATGAAAAGATTTATGTGGCAGGTTCTAAGGTTAGTGTAGGAAAACAACTAAAGGCAGGAAACCTAACATTTAATCCTCGGATTCAGTCATCTGGATCAATGACACATTTGATTGCAATGTCTACAGTAGATTGCAAAAGATACAAGATATAGAATTAGACTTGTTTTTTTCAGCACTAAGGGTCTTTTGCCTTAAAATAACATCTGCGATGTATATGCAGCTGCATGGTGCTACTTGCATTTGGTGAGAGGATCTTCCACTGGAAGTATGCAGAGAAGGCAGACCATTACATTGCTAATTTATCACTGTTCAATGTTAGGGTACAGATTAGCTTCCATTCAGCAGCAGTGAGGATTCCCCACACCCCCACTCAATCTCCTTGTTATCATTACAAGCACTGGTCAATTACTTTCAGACTATTTGATGGTTTTGCTGTGATGTGGAAGTTTATGGTGCTGTCTGCAGTTATCTTAAGCCACCGAAGCCAATATGAAATGTCTAAGAGTGGCTCTAGAACCTGGTTCTGCCTTTAAAGGTGTGACAGTAGTTTACAGACATGGGTGAATCGTTTGTTTGGGACTAAATGTAGCCCATGGGACTACAGCATGACCGGGTAAATGAGCAGAGGTGATACAGAGAAGGACAAGCTGCTTGAAGAGTGAGGGGGAGGAAGGGGTGTTGTTCGCAGGAGGCCACTTCTGCCTTGGTTATTCAGGGAACATGGCAGCAAGCTGAGCTTGCTTGGTCATTTTTAGCTTTTGCTGCTGCACTCACGATGTTGATTGGCTTTTATTAGTGTTATCACCCATCAGACACTGTATCATGGCTGAATTACAAATGTTCTGACGGGGTTGGACATTACTTCCACAGTGGAGAGGCTGGATTCCATATTCTGTGCAAAGCCATGTGCAAAGTTGATGCTGGGTTTCTCCATTGTGTTCAACAAAAACAATCTTGAAGACATCAACTCAAGTATTTAAATATGCATACCCTTCTGCCTTTATTTGTAGACTGTCTCTGACGTTCTCACTTGAATCCTTTGCAGTAGAATTTCTTGCCCCCGGTGAGCTAGCTTGTCCATATACTTATCCCCAGCTCTAACTGTAGGCTACTTGCACCTAGTATCTTATCACATACAGATCTCACCTTTAAGTTGTTCTGTAAAGTAGACACATTGTCGACATCTATGCTGGTAACTAAAAGTGACAATGTGCCTTCTTCGTCGCTATCTTCCTTCAACCTCTTTCTTTTCCACCTAATCCTGGCCAGGATGCAATTTCTGGGTATCATCAAAGAGAATGGCTCAGGGATGGAGTTGCCATGAGGGAAATGGGGGGGAGTTGGGGGGAGAGTCAACGTGTGAAGTATTTTCATCATTTGCAGTTTGGGAATCAGAAGAGAATGTGGGATGCAAGGGAAGTGAGATTTTAGAGGATGATTATGTCGGAATATATAGTTACTTTCTACGGCCTCATCATAGGTACAGTGTTGATTCTAAGTTTGACCTTCTCCATGGAGACATATGGCAGTTGCAACTTTGAATGACCAATTACAAGCCTCAAATATAAACAGAAAGTGCTGGACAAACTCAGCAGGTCTGGCAGCATCTGTAGAGAGGGAAACAAAGTTCACATTTTGAGTTCCGTGACCTTCCACTGGAACTCAAATTTCTGAGAAATTTTTGTTATGGAATACTTGCATTTTCTGTTTCTACCAGTGAAAAATCCAACATGCGGGAGACTTTCCAATGCCCTACAATCTGGAGATTTAGCTTTGAAGCTAATCACTAAAGGATTTATTAGTTGTTCATGACTCCCTATTAAATATAACTGAGTCGGACAACCATGAAGAAATAGTCATAGGGCTTGAAAATTAGCTGAATTGAGTTCAAATGCCTTTTATTTTATTACTTTCACTTCATTGATCTTTAATGTGATCCTTTCTGTAGTGATGCATATTTTCATCATGTTTTTCTCAGCCCCATGTTGGCTGGACCCTGTTGAGCTCATCCGCACATTTACCTTCCAATACTTCACTTGATTTATTACACATAAAGATTCAGATCAGTAACGCTATTGTTTACTGTCTTTGGCTTGTTGCACTGCTTGTAATAAAAGCGCAGATATTTTCTTCAACTAAATATCAAGAAAATAAAAACCTTTTGCTTCAGTCTCTTCCAGAAATTCAATTTCCTTGCTATTGACTCCATTCACAGGCTGAACTGGACCAATTGAAAACTTGATGTTGTATTTGACCCCAAGATGAGCTTTCAAACATACATTCACTTTTCACTTTGATCGACAATTTCCAACCTGATAGTATTGATTGACTCTGTCGTAGCTCTGGCTCATCTCCTCTGAGACGCTGACCCATTCCTTGGTTACAGATTCTGATGTTCCCTTAGTTAGTCTCCAACTTCGATCCTCCACTAAACTCATCCAAAGCTTTACCGTCTACGTCCCAATTGGTGACAAGTCCAATCACCCCAATGCTAGATGACTTACTCCTGATCTGACAGCTCCTCAATTTCAGATTTCTCCTCCTTGTTTTCAAACCACTCCAAGGCATTGCCCCTCAGTATCTTTGTAACCCTCTCCAGTCTGAAACCCTCTGAGATATCTGCATTACTCCAGTTGAGGCTTCTTGCACTTCCTTCATATAAATTGCCCCAACATTGGTAGTTATGTTAACTGCATGCACCTCAACTCTGACATTCGTTGTTAAATCTCCCCACTTGTCTACCACTTTCCTCCTTTAAAATGTACTCCTTTGACCAAGCTTTTGGTTATTTGTCCTGATGTTCTTTCACTTAACTTTGGTCAAAGTTTGCCTGATTACACTCTTGTAAAAGGCCTTAGGATGTTTTACTATCTGGTAAGGCATTACATAAATATGAACTGTATTATTGGTGAGATAGACTGATGCATTACTTCATTCACCCTTTGGAGTAGTTCAATTTCAAACATTCTGAACCCAGAGGTCGACATCAGAAAGGAGCACAATAATATATTTGCTTTTGTGAATATATTGCCATTCTATTGATTTGAGTTCGAATGACATTGTGGATTGTGAATCACATATTTTGGTTCATAATCAGAAATCCATTCCTTAGATAAGGCTGGGGTTCAGAGAACCGTTCACTTACTTTTCAGTGAGTAACATTTGAATTGTGCATCTGCATGAACATTGCTTAAAATCTTCTAATGTCAATCACTTTATCAGGAAAACAGATTGTCAAATTTCAACACAGCTTAATCCATCTGGCCAAATGCAGAAATATCAGAACAAATCCAAGATGAGATTTGGAACTGAGTGAGAGCTGAGCTTTAGTATATCTTAATACTGCCGTTCTGTTCACAGTCTCATAAAAATCTTCTCAACAAAATAAAAACTGTTTTTATAACATACTTTCATGAGATTAATAAATTGAAAGCATTTTCAGATTACAGAATCTGACATTTATGTTCCAGATGAAAAGAATGTGGGTGACCAGTTCATGGATAATTAAATTCAATGTTAACAGATGACAAGGTAAAGAGTCTGGCATTCATGCAGAAGCATGTCATACCAATATGCCACAGGGCATTAAAAAAGCAAACCACACTCAAAGGGACTGTGAAGGCAGCCATCCAACAATCACAACTAAAATTCACAGTGAGTTCAGATAACTTCAAAACCACAAGAAGACCATTGTTACTGAACCTGATAGGGTGTTTCTTACATATGTATTCCTGTGGAAAGATTACATTCCTTTACTAATTAGTTCTTTTCCTTTGACATGCAATTAATGTCTGTCTTTGTGTTATTGTTTAGGAAGCTGTTACATTGACACCATTGATCTGCTTTACTCTGCTGGCAGCTTGTCATATGCTGGTCACATTTGATATGAACTGGAGAGACAGAGACACACACTGAACACTTTCAGTTAGTGAATCCTTTAGATTACCAGCCTAATGAAAACAGAGCACTTGTTGGAAACTAATCCAGTATTACAAATGACTAGTTCCTTAGTGTTTTGTCAATTGTAACAAAGCATAGGCACATTGACAGGAAAACATCTTCAGGAATTAAAAACATTAAACATTTCAGTTTGAGTTTGTGTATGAAAAATATTAGAAAAATATTATTTCATTCATTCCAATTTGACACGGAAAAGGGACCACTTTGAATTAAGTTTTGACAGTCCTGCATCTTAAACTTCCTTTGGTATAGAAGCTGATAAGTATCTATCTGTTATTAAATAAGTGTTAAAGCTTTGCAAAGGATGTGTAATTATTCCAATACAAATAATAAATAGATCTGTCCATGCAAAATGTTCAACACTATGTACTTGGTGAACACGTCAATTTCCTAGTTGCCTAGACAGTGTGGGATAGTTGCTGTTTTACAACATGCTGTTGGTGAGACTTTTAAAAAAAAGGTGTTGGTTTGGTTAGAAGGCTGACATGTTAAAAACTAGAATTTCAACACAGCCTGCCTCCAGTTCACCCCTTCCAAGTTTTAATGGAGGTGAAACAGGTGTAGCAAACAGCCCATGGTTAGGAGGTAGGGTTGGTAATTTAAATGTTCTACTGAAACTACATATCCCTAGTTTATTCACCACGTCAAATTTAGCTCTGGCCAGTTGAGTCTCACCAGAGAGGATTGCTAGATGTGAGAGGAAGGAGTTTTCCAATTAACCTGCTGGAATTGATACAACAGCTCCCTCAAACTTCAACATCTGGACAACCTCCTGACCCTTTCTTCTCACCTCCCCGAATACCCCTTCCCAATCTCTGACTGCCCCAAGTCCCTTTCTTCAATCCCTCAAGCTCTAATCTTCTACTGAAATGCTCCCTCTCTTAAATAAATAATTAGATACCTGCACCATTAATTGGATTTACTTCCTGGGCTTAAACCTCTTGAATTAGATCCACTCGTTGTAACTGGGATCAATGATCAAACAGGCACTTCGTTTTCAATCCTTGGATCAGTTGGGAACCTGTTAATGATCTCACATGTGTGCCATTTAGGTATAACTCAATGCCACGTGGAAAAATTCTGGCTTGCAACTTTCCTGGACAGCCTTCTCTCAACAAGTCCATAAGTTAAAATCCTTCTCTGTTTTTAAGCTGCACTCTTTAGTAAAATTTCTGCCAGCTCCTAGGTTTGCAAACCCTGGACATATTCTTGTAGGATTCATCAACTGATCACCAACCTTCAACCCTCATGCCGCCACATTCCTGCTCCTGGTTGTCAACATTTTCATTCTCATGGTGCTCTGCTTTTGCACTCACGAAGTAAATGGACTCCTCATCAGCCTCTTGCAGATACTTGATTGTAAATCATACTTTCATTACGCTACCTCCTATAGTTCTATATCTGTAAAGATAAAAATAAACACAATTTTATTCCCCCTCTGCCAAGTTACTCACAACAGTGTCCTGGAAATTGGCCTTTAATTCTTGGGAACTCAGAGTAAACCTGTAGGATTAGCAATCTTATTCACTATCCATGACCAAAGACTAACTCCAGGCCACATCCTATGATGTTCATGGGTTTGTGCAAGCATAATCTAGGCAAAATATTGACTCTCTTTCCATGTGGGGAGGTTCTTGACTTTGCGATATGGAACATCTAGCTATTTTGAACAATCATCCACAATTCCCTAAGTTGGAATCATGCACTTAAAAAGGAAACTCTTTTGTTAATTGTATACTAATAAATACAAAATGCTTAGTGCAAATGTCCTAAATAATAATCTTTAACTAACCTGGATATTGTTGGTAATCTTGGAATATTATCGAACAATTAAATAACTTTCTAAGTACAGAATAGCAAGAAGTAGTTTTCTACCACAAAGTAGTATATATAAACATTACAATGTGTAGAAATTTTTAATTGACCTGTTCAGACTTGTTATGAGAAACCTCTGGAGCATGTATGATATACTTTTGACTCAGAAGTAAGGACACTAACACTGATCCCCTCCTTAAAAGAGTAAACTATTCATGATTATGTATCAATTGTGGAAAATAAGTTATTACTTAAATCGTTAAATATTTCACAAGAAAAATTAAATAATAGGTGTTTGTTCTACTTTGTATAAATCAGACTGACCTGTAGTTTAAAAACATGCAAACTCAGAAATGTGCAGAAGCTATTTATTAATTGCAAGCTTTAAAGAATGTAAATCTGAAAATGGATAAAACGTAATTTTAAAATGACCTGGTGAAAATGAGATTTTTTTTATTTAACTGGCTAATTTTTAAATTAATCAAATTCCATTTACCAAAATACTTTCTCTAATTTTACAAATGGAGGCAAAGCCATACGAAGTGCAAAAGTGCAGGATTTATAAAGAAGGAAAAGAAGGACTTGCATTTTTACAACCTCTTCCATGACCTCAGGACATGCTTCTCGAAATGTAACCAGTGTTGTCACAATGTTATGAGATCTGCTCCTGACTCTTACATCGATTCAGTTTCACATTTGTTGTAGCACAATTGTAACAAGCCATTAAGGTACCCGGGTTTTCCATTGGAATACCTTAAAACTATAGAAACACTGAGCATGAAATTTATCTTGATTACTCGCACTAAATGAATAACAGATAGAACATAGTACTGATTTGAATCTGTGATACTACATAGTGTTCACTTAAACCTGCCATACAGAGCAGCATCAGTAAATGGAGTTGTATCAAGAAGCAGGAAAAAACATAGTTTGAACAAAAGAACCATTGTTGAAGCTTGCACACATTTGCATTCTGGTCTTTCTCTAGCTGTTTCAAGTCCCAAGAACCTCAGACTCAGCCAAGAATGTCACAATAGGGAATTGCTAGCCTATTTTATAACTTACACAATTTTCCTTTCTTTTCCATTACTTTTTTGGAGAAAATTGTGTGGCACATCAAATGGGGCATACAAATTTCCAATTGTCCTTTTTGCACCAAGACATATATTTGTTGTTGAGAAGCTCCACCTAAGAGTCATAGAATCATACAGCATAGAAACAGACACTTCTGTCCAACTCGTCCATGCCGAACATATTTCCCAAACTAAACTAGTCTCACTTGCCAGCATTTGGCCTATATCCCTCTAAACCTTTCCTATTCAGGTATCACTCCAAATGTCTTTTAAATGTTGTAGCTGTACCTGCATCTACCACTTCCTCTGCCAGTTCGTTCCACATACGAACCACTCTCTGTATGAAAAAGTTGCTTCTTAGGTCCATTTTAAATCTTTCTCCTCTGACCTTAAAAATATGCCCTCTAGTTTTGAACTCCTCCACCCTAGGGAAAAGACCTTTGATGATCACCTTATCCATGCCCCTCATGATTTTGTAATCCTCTATAAGGTAACCCCTCAACATCAGCAGATGCTGTAAATCAGGAGCAAAAGCATAAGTTGCTGGAAAAGCTCAGCAGGTCTGGCAGCATCTGTGAAGAAAAAAGTCAGAATTAACGTTTCAGGTCCGGTGACTCGGTTCTAAGGAAGGGTCACTGGACCCGAAACATTAACCCTGATTTTTTCTTCACAGATGCTGCAAGACCTGCTGAGCTTTTCCAGCAACCTCTGTTTTTGATCCTAAGATTAGTCTCCGTCCTATTATTGTTTAATTTTATCATTAGCTGAGCCAATTGAATATCTCCTTTCCCATTAAGATTGAACCAGCACTCTAGATACCATGGGGCTGGTAGGATAACTCAAGTCTACAAGCATCACGCAACTTACAAATCTACTTGCCTCAGACTAGTGGTGGGAAATGACAAAACCTTGTATGAAGGTAACTTAAAGAATCAACACAGAGCTAGAGTCGTTTTCATGCCATATTATCATCATTACTACTCTCTTCCTTTCTTCCTCAATTGCCAGTCATAACCTTTACAAATATAAACTAACAAAATGTCACCCCCATTTACAGTTTCGTTTTCACTTTTTCCTTCAAAAATGACATTGATAGCAAAACTGAAAATTCTGGAAACACTCAACAGGTCAGGCAGTATCAGTTGTGAAATAATATGCATAAGCCTTTAAGGAGGTGTATCTTAAAACTACATTCAATCAATATCCATCTTGACAGGATATGATGTATAAGGACCATGAATTGAGGAGCAGTCTGAAGTAGATGTGATAAAATAAAATCCGTGAGGCAGATACATGGGAACGCCATACACATAAGTTCCCCTCCAAGCCACAACCAGCTTGACTTGGAACTATATTGCTGCCCCTTTATTGGTGCTGTGTTTACAGTCTTGGAATTCCTTCTCAAACAGTATTGTGGATGAATATAGCAAATGCAATATTACAGAAAAAAGTTTGAAGCTTTCCACTGTTGTGGGAGAGACAAATGAACAATGAACTTTTTAAATGCTAAGAGTTTGGAAAATCTAAATCTACTAACAGAACTGGGTGTCTTTCTCCATAAGTCACTGAAGGCTAAGATGTTAGGAACGTTAGTGGAATGTTAGCTTTTGTGTTAAGAGGATTTGAGTTCAAGGACAATGAAGCTTTGCTTCAGTTGTTCAGGAAGTTAGACTGCACTTGGATTACTGTGTGAACTTTGTGTCTCCTTATCTCAGGGAAGATGTTCTTACCACAGAAGGAGCACAACAAATGTTTACCAGAGATAAAACCAGACTTGTTTTTGGGATGGTACGATTGTCCTATGAAGACAGATTGGAGTAAACTGTGTTTTTTTTCTGCAGAGTTTCAAAGAATGAGAGGTGATCTCATTGAAACTTACAAAATACTTTAAGGGATACACAGTGTAGATATATGTAAAATATTTCCCCTGGTTGGGGAATCTAGAACCAAGGGCACAATGTAAAAATAAGGGTGGAGCCTTTTATTTTGAGGTGAGGAGGAAGATTTTTACTCAGAGGATTGCGAGCCTTTGGAATCCTCATCCCAGAGGGCTGTGGAAGTTCAGTTTTTGTGTATGTTAAAGATAGCGATTGATGGATTTCTGAATACTAGTGGCATACAGGGTAATGGGGATGAAGGCATTGAAGTGTTCAATGAGCCATGATCGCATTGAATGGCAAGGCAGCTTGTTGAGCTGAATAGTCTATTCCTGTTCCTACGTTGCTATGCTCCAACTACAGCCCAAGGACAGTAGCAGTTGAAGAAGACATCTCACCACCAACTTCTGCAGGGGGATTAACGATGGATAATAAATGCTGGCTGAGCCAGTGATGCCCACTTCACATGAATTAATAAAAAATACTTCAGGCAAAGAATCCACATTTATCGTTTCATTAATCCTTGTTTGTGATTGGTGCATTTATATTTAAGAAGAAGAATTTAACAATGTCACGCAGCGTCTGTGGAACGAGAAACAGAGCCAATATTTCAAGTCAACGATTTTTTATCAGAACTGGAAAAAGGTAGAAATGGAATGGGCTTTATGAAATTGAAAGAGGTGAGAGTTGGATAAAGAACACAAGGCAAGGTCTGTGATCGGATGGAAGATGTGACAACATTAAATGTCAAAATAGTTAGTGAAGCACAATCAAATAGAGTGGCATGAAAGAAGTGAGGATGAATATTTGTCTAAAGGATGTTTGAATGGCAGAATCATGAAAAGCAGGATCTGAATGATTCATGATATAATGATTTCAGAATGACACAAAGTATGTAAAAGCAAAGAAAAGAAAAAAGAGAGGAAAATAAAAAATAGCAAAGAAGAAAAAAACCAAAATGGCACTCCATGAAGAATGTTGGAAATAGGCTCAGGTAGAAACTTTCAACACTTTGCTATTCAACCATTTAGACCATTTCCTCTACTATCCACTGAAGTAATTTGTTTCCAGAAATTTATCACTTTCTGTCTTGAATATAGTCAATCATTGAGGTTGGGATAGATATTCCAAAGATATAAGACCCTTACATATAAAAGAGGACATCCCACCTCATCTCTTGTTGAATAGTCTGAACCCTTTTTTGAGACTGACCTTAACTTCTTATAGTCAAGTTCAGAACCTACAATCTTTTGACTCAAATGTAAGTATGCTGCCCACTGAGTCAAGACAGACACCCTTCCTCAAGTCCGGAAGAGTGTAAATTGCCTTATTGAAAAACAAGCAATTGCTCCTATTCACAGTCTCTGCACAAACAGAGAAGTCAGAGTGGGGGCAGTGTGTAAAATTAAAACGGCAGGTGGCTGGAGTCCCTGGGTGATGCTTGTGGATTGAATGTATGAGTTCCATAAAGTGGTCATCCAATCTATGCTTGGTTTTGCCAAAGTAGGAAAGCGTTGTGGTGAGCAGAGACAACAGTATATCAATGCCTCCCAAATTTAGCACAAGTGAAATTCAATTAATAATATCTGGAATTGAGAGCTATTCTCAATGATGGTGACTGTGAAATTATCATTCATACCAAAAACCCATCTGCTCACTAAGGTCTTCTAGGGAAGGAAATCCGCAGTCCTGTTTCAATCTGGCCTACATGTGATTGACTCATAATTGGCCTTTGAAATGACCTGTTAAGCCATTCAGTTGATGGGCAATGAGTGATGGGTAACAAATCTGGCCTTGCCAGTAATGCCCACATCACATGAAAGAGAAAACAAAAGTCTCCTGCTGGGGGTGGTATAAATGGTGAGTGATCATCCACTGAACACAAAGTCTGTTGGGCATCAAAGGAGAAAAAAAGGGAATATTATTAGAATTCTGGCAGGATGGGAACAGAAATGTGGGAAATGGGACAGGTACAGTTCATTATGCAGGGATGTACTCTGCAGAGGGAAAGGAAAGGCATATTGGAATCTCTGCGATGGAGAATCTGGAAAAATGGTGGGTGAAGTGTTATGGAGCCACACGTATACCTCCAAGGTGACATTTTCTATTTCCCACATTAGCCAGCTTTGCCTACTGATATGATGCCAATTATTCATGGCTAAAGAAAATTGCTGTGCTGCAAGTCCATGAATCTCTACGAAAAGGACTGAGAAACCGATGTGTATGTGTCCCTGTAATCACCTGATTACCTCTTCACTTTGACTTTCATTGTTTTTTTCACCAAGATTGATGTAACGTGTAAACTTCTGCACTAATATAGCCCCCTCCCCTACACATTTAGTCTTATTGTGAAATTTTGCATATTTAATTTGGTTCTGGTTCGAATGAAACTCTCATCTACTTCTGCTGAAATAAGTGACATGACTTGATAAGTGGATAAGGGGCAGCCAAATTCTTTGGATACCTCAAGGCTTTGTATCCCTGCACATGGAATACATGTTTAACTAGGCTAGAGAGAGTGAAGAAAACCTGCTGTACTTGTTTCAGGCTGTTCTGGTTCATGGTCTTTTATCATGGAATCCCACCACTCATTTTAATCACCTATTTTCTGATGAAATATTTTGTTGTTGCAGATGTTCTCTTAATCATTCCAATGGAGGTCAATCAGTAACTGGCTTCTTAACTATAAAACCTCCACCAATATTAATGGTTGAAGGCAGGTATGCATCACCCTTTTGAGCTGGGGTAGTCTGGTTGAGTGGTCTAGGTGCTGGATTTAGGTTCTAGCCTCAGGTAACAGGCTGCTGACATTGACCAGTTTTTTAAAGGACTCTTCTGGTGCAGTGGTAGTGTCCCTACTTCTGGACCTGTTGATCTGACTTCAATTCCCATCGATCCTGCAGGTGTATGATAATGTGCCTGAACAGGTTGATTAAAAATCATTCGGAGAACTTGTACAATTTCCATCCTTTCGCTTTGAGGACTGTGGAAAGATTAGAATTTATTGCATATGCCCTTGAGGACATGATCCTGAGCAGCTTTCTTGAAACGCTGTGATGTTGGTATAGCCTCCATGCCCAAAGGAAAGGAATTCCAGGATGTTGATACAACAACAGTGAACGAATGGCAATATATTACCAAGTCAGGATGGTGTGTGCCTTGGATGGGGAATTTGCAGCTGTTAGTGTTCCCAGGTATCTGCTTCCCTTATCTTTTTAGGTGGCAGACATTATAAGTTTGGAAAATGCTGTCAAAGGACCCTTGGGCTAGTTTCTCTAGCGCATCTTGGAAGAAGACAATGCTGCCATTGTGCACTGCTGGTGAAGGGAGAGAAGTTTAAGGCATTGCATGGATTTCAATCAAATGGGCTGTCTTTTCCCGGATTGTGTTGAGATCTATGAGTGTTTTTGGAGCTGCACTTATCCAGAAAAGTTCCATTATACCCCTGAGTTGTGCATAACAATATTCCTTTCACAGCTACCATCATTGAGGTAGACTGGTCAGTTATCCCATTTGTAACCCAAATAGTCGTTTATGGTATGAGGCTAGTAATCCAGAGATTGTCAGTCTAAGATCCCAGGCAAGCTTTCGGGTTCCAGAACAGGAACCTAGCTAGTCTACCTGCTAAACTAGTCATCCCATTCTACATGTGTTCATTTTTTATTCTCTCTGAAATTACTTTTCAAGCTATTCAGTTATAAAAAAGAATCACTGATCGGGGGATGTGCAATAACTTCAGGCAATAACTTCACCCATATCCTCGGAACAAATGTAAAGAATATAAAACAAATTTGGCACAAATAAAGATTTTGCACCTATCCATCCACATAACAACACATTTGCCAGCACTAGATCAACATTAAACGTATTTTATAGGATCTATGGTGCTTTGGAATACATATTAAATGGATTTTGTGAGTTGTAAGGCATGTTCTAATGTTGTGAATAGTGCTAATTAATTCAAAACCTTCTTTCTTGGAACATTCGGAGATGATGTGTTAAGCTACTTAAAAAAAAGTTAGCAGTTTTGCTGAACAAAATACCAAAATGTAGGTACAAACATTATGAATCAGATATTGAGATCAATTAAAGTATCATAGTGGCATTAAAAATAACATTGTTCAAAAATGCTCAGATTAGGTCGCCCCAAATGATATGCTTGTACTGAAAAAGATTTCTTGCATTTTGGAAAAGGTCCTAATAAATAAGAATCAGGTTTAATAAGTACTGCCATGCATACGCCACGGTGGCTTGGTGGTTAGCACTGCTGCCTCACAGTGCCAGGGACCTGGGTTTGATTCCACCCTTGCGTTACTGTCTGTGTGGAGTTTGAATGTTCTCCCCATATCTGCGTGGGTTTCCGCTGATTTCCTCCCACAGTCCAAAGATGTGCATGCTACGTGGATTGGTCATTCTAAATTGCCCATAGTGTTCAGGGATGTGCAGATTAAGTGGGTTATAGAGGGATGGGTCTAGTGGAATGCTCTGAAGGGTTGGTGTGGACTCGTTGGGCCAAATGGCTTGTTTCCACACTGTATGGATTCTATGATACCTTGTCAGGACTGACATGGTCTAATGTGTGAAGGTAGCCACTTTATATCTAATGTGAACAGTCTTATAGGTTAAATAAGATGAAGTTTATTACGTTGTTGCAACAATATACAGAGTGTAAGAATACTCTCTACAATACTGCAAAGTTTGTTGGGAGGACCTAGCCTTAGGTCTACCTCCCACAATGTGATGACCCCTAGGAGGTTCATTGGGAATCAATTGATCTCCTCATGGAGTTTGTTGAGTATGAGTTCCATTGGTGATAGGCAATGGCCTTCCCAGCTGGAACTCATCACTTGAACCCTCTAAATGATAGTGTCCCTATCCCTGGACCAAGTTCAAGTACCTCTTACTCCAGAAGTGTGCAATAACATCTCTGAACAGGTTGATTAGCAAATTACATTAAATGATAAAAGTTAAACAAAAAATTACAAAGTAGCCCTTGGGGTTGTTTAGCTCAGTTGGCTGGACTGCTAGTTTGTGATCCCAATGATGTGGGTTCAATTCCCATCACCAGCTGAGGTACAGCAACCCTCAGGTTAAGCTGCCATCAGTCATCTCTTTCCATTGAGATGGTCCAGTAGGACTATGACATCTTTACCTTTACCATGGTGTCTACAAGAAAATAAAGCATCCCTGAGCACTTGAGGCACAGTGGTAATGTTTATGCCTGTGGATCCAGAGGCCTGGGTTCAAGACCTACCCACTCCAGAGGTGTGTAATGACATCTTTAAACAAGTTGCTTAGTAAAAAAATGATAAAGCAGCTGTTCTGTTGTGGTACAGTGGTAGTATCCCTACTTCGAGCTAGGAAGGCCTGGGTTCATGTCCTACCTGTGCCGGAAGTGTACAATAACATCACAGAGCAGGTTGATTAGAAGACAAGTTAAAAAACAAACACAAAAATAATAAAGCAACCCTTTGTCCTGTTCCTATATTTCCCTCACTTTTGATGGTTTGCATTATCCTTAATGGCTTGGCATGTAAATATTGAATTGGCGGATGATTTTACTAGTGATGATTGATAATTTAAAAAAAATGCAAAAACAAAACTCCTGGTGATTTTGGTGGTGGGAAGGCCACTCAGTTGTATGTGATTTCTGGGTAAAATAAGAATAAAGCTGCCCTTCATAAAGTAGGCCCAAGCCCCTTCCCCCTCTCCATAACCCCCCTTTCTTTTGATGGTTTGTATTGCCCGCAATGGGCTTTGCTTGTAAATATTAAATTGGGAATACAGGTGATTACTGGTGGTATTTAGTAGTTTAGAAATCATGATGATTTTGGTTGTGGGAAAGTTGCTCAGTTGTGTAAAAAACACAAAAACTAAAGCAGACCTATGAGCTAGACATCCATGGGGAACGCAGTGCTCCATTTTCCCTCCAACTCTATTTTGATTTAGTCCTTTCCCACTCGCCATAACCCCCAAACTCATTTTTGATTGTTTGCATCTGCTTATAAATATCTAATTGGTTACACAGTTGTTTTACTGGTTAATGTTTAGAAAGGAAAACAAAAAAAACTCACAGTGACTTTGGTGGTGGGAAAGTCACTGACCTCTGTGTGATAATTCTTCTGTGTATGAATAAAGTCAAAGCAGACTCAAAGGGCTCTTGTGTCTCTACCTCTGAGCCAGGAGGCCTGGACTCAAGCCCCATTTGCTCCAAAGGTACATAATAGCATTTCTGAACAGGTTGATGATGAAAATATGTGAAGAAAATAACAGGACAGCAGGCTGTGGAGGGCTTATGTCTGTGGAGGAGCTCCTCTTCCGCAGTGCCCAGGTGTCCTTGGAGAGGGAACACATGGTGCCTATCAATGCTGTCAATGCTTTTAGAGAGAAGAGGGGACTGCCAGGGATACAGTGCTTTATCTCCCCTTCCAACTCCATTCTGATTTCGTCCCTTCCCTCTCTCCCTATCCTTCCCTCATGTTTGGTGGTATACATTGCCTGTAATGGACTTTGCATGTAAATACAGGTGATTTACTGGTGGCAGTAAATAGTTAAAAATCAAAAAAAATTCACAGTGATTAAGTGGTTGAAAAACAAGATCCAGCTGTGTGTGATAACATTTCTGGATATAAGAAAAACAAAGCAGAACAAGTTTGGGTCTGCACAACCGTCGGTCCTGGCATGGGACTAGCCTCTGTATGCCATGAATTGTGGCTCTATTTTGGTTTTCAGTGATAAATGATATTTGTTTCCAATCAGGTTTCCTGAGTTATTACACATGAAATCCTACTTTACACTTCCCAAAAGTCCTCATGATGTCATCACAGTGCATGGTGCCTATTGCACGCAGTCAAGTATTAACCCTTTCAGACTTACATACCACATGTTGCCATTAGCTTTTCCCAGATAACTATTGTTGTTGCGCACAAGTGCATTTAATAAGACATATCACTGCAATACCTCCCCCGAGTCTTCAACTTGCCAAATTCAGATCATATGGAGATTTCTCCATCTTCCCTGAATATGTTCTCATCAGGCTGGATAGAATGGTAGTACCTTTTATCTCTGGATAGAATGGTAGTTTGTTAGGTTAAAAAGGTAGTTGTCTTGGACAGCTTTTCATTCACAGGGGAAACTATCTCTGCTACTGCAAGCATTTCTTTCTTTCCAGCATCTTGAATATATAGACATTGTTTATCTCTTCTTAATGGTGTCTTCTGTAGAGTGCTCTGCATGACATTTTCTAATTGTGCCAGTACATTTTTGTCCTCAATCCAGATGTAGATTTTTACTGAAGTGGGCAGTTGACAGATCTTTACTTCAGCTTGTTGATTAATTTGGACTTTGTCATTCGCCCTCAACAATTGAACTTTGTTTTCTTCCCAAACGTATCGCCTGAAGGTTCCTTCTTGTGTTACATGATATCCATTATGGTTGCTGAGTATTCTTAGGAAGGTAGAGAGGTCAAATATTCAACCTGAATTTATCCCTTCTTACTTACCTCAGCATCTAATGTGTGACGTAAATTTGTCAAAACTAGTAGTTCACTGTACTGTGTTGCAATCTAATATAAATCATTTGCAGATGCTTCAATTGAGTTGAGTGGGATATATTGTTCAATTGCACCTCTTTGTCTTTCTCTCAGTTTGTTGGCATTTGGAATCTGAACTGTCTTTGGTGTTGTTAGCAGTGGAAACAAATTGCTGCCAAATTTGTAAAGTCACAACTTTCACCTCGTAGATAGAATTAGGCAAACTTTCTATTCCAATGTAATTACCCTCAGGGGATTCTACTTTTTGTTTATATTTCATCATGAGCTATGGAGCCTTGTTAAATCCTTTACTGGCTATTCCTCGATCAGCTATTCCCTGATCTTTTGTTGTTTAACCCCTTCCAGCCTTTGAATGAGATTGAGGCCAATACTCGCCTTCCTACTCAGGAATTAGAATTCCCAGGAGTGAAGTACATTTACGTTTCCTAGTACTCGGTGTCCTCTATGTTGGAGGCCTTGAACATTAAACGTGATGTCCCAGGCTGTGTAATTGAGTTTCTGTTGACGGCAAACAGTGTATTGTCAACCAAGGATCACTGTGTGATAATATTATGATACCTTCTGCCATGTCTAATTCAAAACTTGAGAGATGTTCTGTAAATAAATATCAGCTTGCCAAAATGTTTGGCCTGGAGCACCAGTTTCACTAAGAAATTTTATGGTAATTTTTTACTAGACACCCTTCTACCTCATTTATTGCTTTATGTAAGTAATGCTTTAGACTTTTGCCTTTCTGTAGCTGTTCCTGCTTCAGCACATTAACTTATCATTTTACAATAAAAGCATTTTTTTTTGGTAACTTAACACTGTTTGCACCTCTGAGCCCACTTTGCTCCTAAACATTAGGAAGGACTTTTAGTATCTAGTATCTGCCTTATCCACTCTTTTAGCTTATCATGCATGCCTTTTGTGTTTCTTTACCATAAAAATTGAATGGATTCTGAAATTTTCCTGTGCAAAATCTGACCTTCTTTTGGGATTGCTTCCAGACCTCTGCTTCTCTCATTATCTGAATGACATTTTCTGGAGTCAGGTCTTCCTTACACTACAATAAATCTGATAAAGACTCATCAGTAAAGCTTACAACATTACCATCTCTTCTGAAATCCGACTTTCAGTTACCATTGTTGCATCACTCCACTAGTCTGTCACAGTAATTAATGAAGTGATCTATGGATTCCCTTGGATGCTATCTGTTAAACATTACTGATTTAAGGATTTTATTAGTTCTGAAAGCTGACACAATTGTCAAAAACTTTCAGTCCCTCTTCAATGTGTCTGTTGCTTGTTTTATGACTTTGTAAGTGGAAACATCATCTGCTATACTTCTAATTGTGTACAGAGAGTTTTTACTTGTTCAGTTTCTGAATTAGTATCCAGTTCAGAAGATGGTCTGTACCTGAATAAACCTTTTCTTCAGGATGCCCTGATTTTAGCTTCTATTTGGATATAGGATTTTGATCCAGTGACACTTAAGGAATGATGATATAGTTCAAAGTCAGAATGGTGTGTGGCTTGGAGAGGACCCTGAAAGTGATGGTGTTCCTATGTGTCTACTGCAGTTGTTCTTCTACTGGGTAAGAGTTGAGGATTTCAAAGATGCTGTTGATGACCTCTTGTAGACACAATATTTCTTGTAGCCACAGCTAGTCCAGATCAGTTTCTGGTCAATGGTATCACCCATGATGTTTATAATGGGGGAATTCAGTGATGGTGATGCCATTGAGACAACGTGCGATGGTTAGATTCTCTCCGGTTGGAGATAGTGTGACCTGAATTTTACTTGCCACTTGTCAGCCCTAGCTCATATATTGTCCAGAGCTTGCTGCGTATGGACAAAGACTGTCTCAGTATCTGAGGTGTTGTGAGTGGTGCTGAACATTGTTTAAACATCAATGAACATCCTACTTCCGCTCTTGTGATGGAAGGATGGTCATTGATGAAGCATTGATGAGATCGTTAGGATTGAGACATTACTCTGAGAAACTCCTCCAAAGTTGTTCTGGGGCTGAAGTGATTGACTCCCAACAATCAGAACCAACTTCCTTGGTGCCAGGTATGACTCTAACCAGCAAAGTGATTTCCCTGTGATTCCCATTGACTCTAGTTTTGCTCGGGATCTTTGATACACGTTCAGTCATATGTGGCTTGATGTCAAGGGAACTCACTCGACCCTTGACTCTGGAGTTTATCTCCTATCTCCATGTTTGGACCAAGGTTGCAATGGGATCAGAAGCAAAGTGGCCCTGGTGAACGTTAGGTTATTCCTTTGCACATGCTGCTTGATAGCACTGTCAATGACCTCTGCCATCTCTTTACACATTGTCAAAAATGAACTGATAAGACAGTAATAGGCTGGTTTGGATTTGTCCTGCTTTTTGTGTATAGGACATACCTCCCAGGCAATTTACCACATTATTAGGTAGATGTTAGTGTTGCAGTTGTACTCGAATGGCTTGGCTAGAGGTTAATTCTGGAGCATAAGTCTTCAGCACTATTGTTGGAATGTTGTAAGGGTCCAGAATCTTTGCAAGATTCTTTCAAATTTTGCAGTTTATTATCTAACCACTCTCCCCTCAGGTCCTCAAGACTTCATCACAGTGGGTGGTGTTTACTGCACTCTATCATGTATTAACCCTTTCTGACTCACATACAACATGGAGTCCATCGTCTGTTCCATGAATCCATTGATTTTTCTCGTAACAACCTCTTCAGCCACCTCAGATCAACCGGCTCATGTGGTAATGCTGGAAATGCTCAATTGAATAATTTTACCAATTGGAAAACCTATAAGTTGAAAAGAAACTGTTTAAAAGTAAGTAATGTGTGGATGAGAGACACCTTGTTAGCTTCTGAGACCACTGGCTTAACTGGAGGTGTCCTTTTGTTTCCCAGCTGGCTTGATGTTTCCAGTGGCGCATTGACAGATTTAATGTGCTCATGTTAAATGCATAAAAACAGTTTAACTGTAGCAAGTCAAAATCAGATTTATCAGGGAATCTAGTGGGTTAACTACAATCTTAAAAAGAATAAGTAGGTTGGAGGCCATGGAAAGGGACCTATGTTCCGTAGCTTATATTGCACTCTGGATAGACTCATGATGCGAGGAAAATAACAAATGGATTCACAATTTCCAATTAACTGTAATCTCTCCATAGCCTTGAAACCTGATTCTGATAAACACAAAATGGAGTTTTATCTGCATGGACAGATTTCATTTATGGGGCTGTAATATTTCAGATCTTGTTCTGTCGAAAGCACTTGGAAGCACGTAACACATCAGAGTGTGCTAGCGCCAAACGGGTTCTGCAGGTTAAAGAAGAACAAGCTGCAGCCAAAGAGTCAGAAGATGTTGAAGATGTTAAAGAGCTCGACATTAAAAAAGGCTTTCACAGTGATGGAGGTGGTTTTAAAAACTCTGATCTCTGATGGCTCAACACACATTACTGTGGAAATGACCCTACTCATTTGAATCCAGGTATCTGCTGAGAATGTACCCCTAAGGGGCTGGCGAATCCCTGAATGGCAAAGGAATAGGATTTATGTCATTCTGTTTCCTGTCAATGGTCAGGAAGAGTGAAGGCGGGAAGAGGCTCAAAGGTAGATGTTGCCAAACTGACTTTGGAAACAGAACTCTGTTGAGCGAAAGGGATGAGTTCATTTCCTCAGGCCTGAAGCTGGTCATGAGCAGAAAGCTGAACAGGAAAAGTTAAGTGAGCCAGAATATGGGAATAGTTTGGCATTTAAAAACAAAATCATTTCTCTTGTTCCTGAGGAGAGTTAGGAAATTAATTGGTTTAGAGGTGACGTTTAATACAGTTAACAATCTGTATGCTTGCTTTATGGCTGTGAGACAAAGCAAACAAACAACTCGTATCAGCGAAGCTTCTCATTAACCTGTTTCAGTCTATCTACAAAAAGATTGGAGAAATGAGTATGAGCCCATGAGTAAAGCACTCAATAGTATGTGATATCAAGATGGTACTGTTTACTGCACTTTTAAATTGTATGGCTGTGTTTAAAAGACATGTGGGATCCAGAATTTTATAACTAGATGAATAAAATACATAAGCAAGCAGTTTAGGTGAGCATTTATAAAACTACAGTTTAGTCTCATCTGGAGCACAGTATTCAAATCTGTGCACTGCTGTTTAGGTATCGTATCAAGGCCTTAGAGAGGGTTCAGCAAAGGTTTATCAGAAAGATTCCAGGGAGGAGAGAGTTCAGTTATGTGGATACATTGGCAAAGCTGGGGTTCTCCTTATTAAAGGAGAGATTTGATAGAAGTGTTCAAAATCATGGGGTGGATAGAGAGAGACTGTTCCCATTGGCAGGAGGATCAAGAGCCAGAGGAAACCAAATTTGTACAATTGGCAAAAGAGCCGACGACATGAGGAAAGGTTATTTTTAAGCAGTGAGTGTTTGGGACCTGGAATACAGGAACTGAGACTGCGGTGGAGGCTGATTCAATCACTGCTTTCAAAAGGAAATTGGATAAGCAGCTGAAAGGAAATATTTCAGGACTACAGGGAAAGGGAAGGGGATTGGGACTAGCAGAGCACTTATATGTAAACAGCTGGCATAAACGTATCAGGCTGAAAACCCTCCTTTGTGTGTAAGTATTTTCTGAATCTATCACTGATTGTAGATGTTTGGCATGATTGGCATAGCCTTAAAATTAAGATGTTAGCACCACTTGTGATATTGACCCATATCACTTAATCATTTTCTGATGAAGGGTTTAGGCCCGAAACGTCAAGTTTTCCTGCTCCTATGATGCTGCTTGACCTGTTGTGTTCATCCAGCCCCATGCTTGTTATCTCGGATTCTCCAGCATCTGCAGTACCTTTTATCACTTAATCTATACATGTCTTTAAGGCAGATCCTAGATTTTAAATGGGGTAAATTGCACTCTGATATATAAGAACTGTAATGAAGATAATTCTTCTCACTCCGCTGCTCTTGAATTGGACTTTTGTTCAGGTTTTCAGTTCGATGCTGAGTCTTGTGTGCTCCTTCCCCTTGTCTTTAGACTGGCTCATGTAAATAACGGAAGGACAGTCAAATCATTTAACTCCTTTCTTACATGTTCCACCACGAATGAGGTTCAGACTCAGCCAGCAATGAAAATTGTTAGAATAGGAAAATCTCTCTAAGATGGGTACACAAGTCAAAAATCAAGGTGGGTAGAATGATAGATTCCCATTGATTAGATGCTTCTTGCTTAGTTCACCCATGATCAGACCAGATACAGAGGACAGGAATTTTCCCTGAGGAGGGGATTTTACTCAGGAACTGTTTAATTCTGTTCCTCTAATCTGCCATAAAAAAAGTCCTGCAGCATTGCCAAGGCCTTTTTTCTGAGGATTCATTGTGTGCCGTTGATTTCACATGAGGTCATGGAGATAGTCCTTGGCCTGTTTCATGTATCTTGTTTCAATTATTTAATAAGGGCATAGTCTGGAAAAATCACATTTCACTAATTGTTTGCTGCCAAGCATTTTTCTTTAAAGCAATACTTGTTAGATTTGCAAGACAATGCGCAGTGGAATAACATAGCCAAAGTCACAGAAGCACAGAAATCTTATGGTGTAGATGGAGGTCATTTGATACACCATCCCAAAATGGTTCTTTTAGTAAGCATCATTGTCGAGTGCCAATCTGCTGCTTTTTCCCCATATTATTTTTATCCAAATAATTATCCAAGGGCCTCTTGAATACCTCAATTGAATCTGCCTTCACCACTCTTCCAGGCAGTGCATTCCACAGCTTAACTACTTGCCGAGTGAAAAAACTTTTTCGCACAGCACAATTGCATCTTTTGCAAATCATTTTAAATCTGCATCCTCTCATTCTTCTTCCGTTTACAAGCGGGAAGAGTTTTTCCTTATCTACTGTATCTAGTTCACTCATGGCTTTGAAAACCATGTCAGAAATTTTCTTAGCCTTCTTCTCTCCAATGAGAACAGTCCCAATTTCTTCAATCTATCCTCATAATTGAAGTTCCTCATCCTGGAACCATTCTTGACAATCATTCCTACACTCTTTCTGATGCATTCAAATCTTTCACATAATGTGGCACCCAGAATCAATGTCTAACAAGTCTTATACAAATTCAATAACATCTTCTTGCTCTTGCACTCCAAGTCTCTATTAATAAAATTGAGAATATTGTATGCTTTACTCACTGCTCTCGCCACATCTCTTGTCACTTTCAGTGATCTGTGCACATATACACACAGGACTGTCTGCTCCTGTCCCCCCTTTAGAATTATATTGTTATATTATGTTTTGGTTTTCAATTTAATTTCGGACCAGAAACATGAAACTACCCTTTCTTTTCCCCTTTACCAAAGTAATGAGAGATATTGGAGTGGGGTTGAACAGCTGTATTCCTGGTGTTCCACTGTTTTTCCTCCAATTTCACATCATGGCCAAACCCTTAAGAGTACTGATAGGCAGAGGGATCTGGGTGCACAGGTACACAGGTCACTGAAAGTGGCAACACAGGTGGAAAAGGTAGTCAACAAGGCATATGGCATGCTTGCCTTCATTGGCCAGGGCATTGAGTTTAAAAATTGGCAGGTAATGTTGCAGCTTTATAGAACCTTAGTTAGGCCGCATTTGGAATATTGTGTTCAATTCTGGTCGCCACACTACCAGAAGGATGTGGTGGCTTTGGAGAGGGCACAGAAAGGATTTACCAGGATGTTGCCTGGTATGGAGGGCATTAGCTAAGAGGAGAGTTTGGAGAAAATTGGGTTGTTCTTACTGGAACGACAGAGGTTGAGGGGTGACCTGATAGAGGTCTACAAGATTATGAATGGCATGGACAGGCTGGACAGTCAGAAGCCTTTTCCCAGGGTGGAAGAGTCAGTTACCAGGGGCCATGGGTGTAAGGTGCGAGGGGCAAGGTTTAAAGATGATGTACAAGGCAAGTTTTTTACACAGAGGGTGTTGGGTGCCTGGAACTCACTGCCGGGGGAGGTGGTGGAAGCAGATACGATAGTGACTTTTAAAGGGCACCTTGACAAATACATGAATAGGATGGGAATAGGGGGATACAGTCCCCGGGAGGGTAGGGGGCTTCAGTTGTGACAGGCAGCATGTCGGTGCAGGCTTAGAGGGTCGAAGGGCCTGTTTCTGTACTGTAATGTTATTTGTTCTTTGTTCTTTATTCTATCATGCACACTATGTCCATTCATATTGGGGTGGGTCAACTCAAATAGAATAGCAATGAAAGAAATATGGTATTTGAACCTCAGAACCAGCCTCCATGGGGCGGAATGATGTTATTGTCCAACTACAGAGAAAGCTTCAACTTTGTTCAAATCTGCTAGCTCTATATCTAGAAATGGCAAGCTTGCCTACTTATAACAAGGCACTTCAACAATTTACGTCCATCCTCAACTTGTGACAGGTACCCCTGTGGCACCATCAGCAATATCCATGCCTATTGCTAAAATGTAACTTATCCTGACTCAATCACTGGCAGATTTCCCCATCCTGCTGAATGCCTCCCATCATTGCAGCTGAAATACATTAAAGTCATGAGCAAAAACAGAAGTTGCTGGAAAAGCTCAGCAGGTCTGGCAGCATCTGTGAAGAAAACAATCAGAGTTAACGTTTCGGGTTCGGTGACCCTTCCTCAGAACCAGTTCTTTTTTTGTTCCTGATTTACAGCATCCACGGTTCTTTCGGTTTTTATTTACAATAACATCATGTTGCAATGCAATGTATCTGAAAGAAGCAGAGGCATTATGTGCTTATTTTCTCATAAATGAAGACCAGCAGCATAAAACTGATGATATCCCAATACCCCTGAATGCTTTTCCTTTGGTTTTGTTAGTACCTCAGACTGATACTCTTATTCTACTACTGAGTGGGAACATGATTAACAATATGCTAATGACCGGATAATCTGTTTGCAATGTTGATGGAGAGGTAGATATTAGTCAGGACACCAGGTATAACTCCTCACTCTTCTTCAGAAACCATGCCATGGGATCTTCTACATCCATGTAAACATTCAGTTTTTTAAAAATTCATTTGTGGGGTGTGGGTGTCGCTGGCTGGCCAGCATTTCTAGCCTGTCCTTGGTTACATTTGAGAAGCGGGTGGTGAGCTGCCTTCTTGAACCACAGCAGTCCACAAGACAGGACCCCGGCTTAATGTCTCAACTGAAAGATGGCACCTTTTACAGCACAGTACTTACTCAGCACTGGTGGTAAAGGGAAGGAAACAATAACTCCATTTATCTAGACTGAAATTGTCGTCTAAGAGTATTATTATTACGATTCAACTGCTCTGAGGAGCTCTCTTGTTACATTCATTATCTAACAAATCTCACAAGCATTTCCTAAAAAGAAGTCTTTGGCAACAAACAATTAGTGGAATGTTATTTTCTTGGGCTATTTTCCTTTTGGATAATTGATGCAAGATACATGCAAATAATTGCCAACTTTACATCGTAAGGATAGCTGGTATGGAAATTAGAAAAAAAATCTCTTGCTACTGTAGTATTGACTGGATTCCTTTTCTGTATGTAGACTATAAAGAACTTTATTTGAGTAAAGCACTCCGTATATACCACAAGAAACCAACTCCACATATATTTCACACTATCTTACCTGACAATGATTAATGCTGAAAATGTGCCACTCTCCAACAGCAGCATATTTATATTGATAAGCAGAAAAGAAAAAGTTGGATGTAAATCAGCATTTCAGTCATGGTTGTTCTGAATCACATATGAATAGAGAAATTAGATGCAGGAGTAAGCCATTTGGCCCCTTGGGCCATCTCTTCCATTTAATACGATCTAATTGTGACCTCAACTTTACTTCCCTTTCTCCTACTTTCCCTGTATTCAGAGCAAATCTTAATTCCTTGTACAGTCCATTTCCACTCCATACGTGATGACTGCTCTCGTATAATAGGCTGGCCTTCCAACCATCACTCTGCTAACTGTTTTCACCTTCTTTTGTAAGCCCTTTCCTCACTTTTAGCTTCCAACTTCTTTTTCTGTCTGTCACTATTTAATAAGCATTATTATGAGCATTGTTTTTCTCTCTGTATTTTACTTCTAGGGAAGCTTAAAGCAGGAAAATTGTAAACTCTTCTATGCTGGCTATCTCCTAGCTTATCACTAACAACATGAGGATCTCCTTCCTCTTCAATGGGTCTCTCATTCCTATAATACTCTGGTCTGACATCACCAAGTATTGATTCATGATTTACCCTTCTGCAATCTTCTGCGACCTTGTGCCCAAGTGTAAGCTCAGTGGTAGCCAACTTGCCTAGCAAGTTGTGGGTTTATCTCTCTGCTACGAAGAACTTGAATCCAAATTCTTGACTGATTTTCCAGTGCACTGCCAAGGATCTGTTGAAGTGTCAAAAGTGCCGTCTTTCAGATGACACATTAAACCAACATCCTCTCTGCCCTTCATGCTATCCTGACCTACATTCATCTTTTCAACAATATAATTAAAACAGATAACTTGGTAATTATCACAATGCTGCTTTGTATAATGTTGTGTGTAAATTGTCTGCTGTATTTCCTATTAAAACAACGGTTACTACGTTATACTAGGTGTGGGGCTGGATGAACACAGCAGGCCAAGCAGCATCATAGGAGCAGGAAAGCTTGACATTTCGGGCCTAGACCCTTCATCAGAAATGGGGGAGGGGAAGAGGGTTCTGAAGTAAATAGGGAGAGAGGGGGAGGCGGATAGAAGATGGATAGAGGAGAAGAGAGATGGAGAGGGGACAGACAAGTCAAAGAGGGGGGGATGGAGCCAGTAAAGATGAGTGTAGGTGGGGGGGGGGGGGTAGGGAGGAGATGGTTCAGTCCAGGGAGGACGGACAGGTCAAGGGGGCGGGATGAGGTTAGTAGATAGGAGATGGGGATGCGGCTGGAGGTGGGAGGTGAACATCTGCTTGATGTGGAAAGTCTTCTTGTGGCCTGGGATTGGGGTGAGGGAGGAGGTGTGGGGGCAGGTGTTGCACTTCCTGCGGTTGCAGGGAAAAGTGCTGGGTGTGGTGGGGCTGGAGGGGAGTGTGGAGCGGACAAGGGAGTCATGGAGAGAGTGGTCCCTCCGGAAAGCAGACAAAGGTGGGGAGGGAAAAATGATCATCCTCCGACACTTCCGCCATCTGCAATCCGACCCCACCACCAAAGACATTTTTCCCTCCCCACCCTTGTCTGCTTTCCGGAGGGTCCACTCTCTCCAATCTGCCAATGTGGTACACTGCATCCGCTGTACCCGTTGTGGCCTCCTTTACATCGGGGAAACCAAGCGGAGGCTTGGGGAACGCTTTGCAGAACACCTGCGCTCAGTTCGCAACAAACAACTGCACCTCCCAGTCGCTAACCATTTCAACTCCCCCTCCCATTCCTCAGACGACATGTCCATCCTGGGCCTCCTGCAATGCCACAATGATGCCACCCGAAGGCTGCAGGAACAGCAAATTATATTCAGCCTGGGAACCCTGCAGCCCAATGGTATCAATGTGGATTTCACAAGCTTCAAAATCTCCCCTCCCCCGACCGCATCCCAAAACCAGCCCAGCTCGTCCCCGCCTCCCTAACCTGTTCTTCCTCTCACCTATCCCCTCCTCCCACCTTAAGCCACACCCCCATCTCCTATCTACTAACCTCATCCCGCCCCCTTGACCTGTCCGTCCTCCCTGGACTGACCTATCTCCTCCCTACCTCCCCACCTACACTCACCTTTACTGGCTCCATCCCCGCCTCTTTAACTTGTCTGTCCCCTGTCCACCTATCCTCTCCTCTATCCATCTTCTATCCGCCTCCCCCCTCTCCCTATTTATTTCAGAACCCTCTTCCCCTCCCCCATTTCTGATGAAGGGTCGAGGCCCGAAATGTCAAGCTTTCCTGCTCCTATGATGCTGCTTGACCTGCTGTGTTCATCCAGCCCCACACCTTGTTATCTCGGATTCTCCAGCATCTGCAGTACCTATTATCTCAGTGTATTATCCTGAGATCATGGAAGGCCCTGTTTCAATGCAAGTTGTCCTTTCATAATTTTCTGTTTTGTGCTCTTCATATATTTTAAGCAATAATAATTAGTAAAGTCTACAATTATAACCCAATCATCTTGTGGACAGTCCTTAGACTATATGAACAATCAAATATAGACAACATGTTTTGAAAAAGTCAATACTTTTCTGCCTCAATGGAATGTGTACAAAAGTGAAAAAATTCAGCTGCTACATCTTGATACTTGTAAACATATTACAGTTGCAATTTCCTAACAATCACAATAATGGCTCATTACAAATACATCTAAACAGGCTATTGGGGTACTTTACAGAGGTGGGGGGATTACCGAACCTCGCTGGGGGGGAAGGCAAGGAAACTAACTCCACTTTCTTTTCCTCAGAGAAAGATGTAATAGCTTAATTCAATGTTATAGCATTGTGATTAAATTGTCAGGTCATTTCCAATACCCCTGAGATTCAAGCTGGTTATAAATATCATTATGCTAAGCGTTTGTTAAATCATAACTTCTGTGAGTCAGTATGTTGTATGGAAAGCAGAAAAACAATCATTTTAGCAGAAAGAACTAATGTGCAATAATTTAGCACTTAGAATAGCAGGATAAAAAGAAACAAATAAATGCATTATTTAAATATCACTTGTCATTATCTTCTATAAAACATAATTTTAGAGGAAAAAAATTAACAAATTATTAGTGAATTTAAGCTCAAAGCTATAGTTAATCGAATATTGCAAATACTTTGTTGTTTCCATTTCCTGAAAAGACATATTGGTGCGTGAGTGCATGAGAGCGAATGTGTGTGTGTGTGTGTGTGTGTGTGTGTCCAAACATTTTGCACAGAGTTGGAAGGGGGATTCACAGAGTGAATGGAAAAATTAGTTGAAAATTTCCTAGTCAGAAATTGCTGGAAAAACTCAGCAGGTCTGGCAGCATCTGTGGAGAGAAACCAGTTAATGTTCTGGGTCCAGTGACCCCTCTACAGAAACATTAACTCTGCTTTCTCTCTTAAGATGCTGCCAGACTTGCTGAGTTTTTCCAGCAATTTCAGTTTTTGTTTCTGATTTCCAGCATCTGCAGTTCTTTGGTTTATCTGCTAAGTCTGCTGTACCATTTGATAAAGTCATGACTGATCTGATTGTGATCTTAACTCACTTTCCTTTCCACCTCTTACACCCTTCGACTCCCTCATTAATCAATAAGCTACATGTCTAACACAGTCTTAAAAATATTCACTGACCTTGTCTCCACTGGTTTCTGGGGAAGAGAATTCAACATATAATTGATTATCTGAGAAATAAATAATTCTCATCATCCCCATTATAAATGATATGCCTTTTCTTTTAAACAGTGCCTTGTAGTTTTAACCTCTCCCACAAAGGGAAACATTCTTTCAGCGTCCACCCTGTCAATTCCACTCTGGAACCTATATATTCCAGTATGATTATCTTTTATTCTATTAAGCCCTTCAATAGATACAGGCCCAACCTGACCAACTTTCTTCAAAGATAATATCATCATCTTCTGAATCTGTAGAATGAAACTTCTTTGAACTGCTTCTAATTATTCCAGGCTTTCTCAAGTAAGGAGACCAAGGCACGCACTCTAGATGTGGTCTCACCTATATTCTATAGAATGAATGCAAAATTGTCCTCTTCCCCTTGCAATAAATACCAGCATTCCAACTGGCCTTCCTAATCACTTACTTTACCTGGTGACGATGCTGTGACTTTAAGAAGTTATTATGTCCTTTTTTTTTGGAAGATGAGATTGTAAGGCAGGGGCTTTGAGCTGGCTAATTAAGACCATTTGAGTAAACAGCTTAGGAGGCCTTGGGTTTTTTTTCCAGCCTGAATAGGTGTGGCCAACTTTCACAGACCATGATTTCTGGGTTTTGGTTTTTCAGTATCATCAGAAGTATTGGGGTCTCAACAGAGTTAGAAGCTTCAGTGAATGTCTCCTAGTTGCTACACTCTCTGAATTTTCTCTTGACTTTTTATTCCTCCACGATGGTGGAACTGCATGTGAGAATCTGTTTCTGAATTTGCCTTTTTGCTATGGGATACGTTTATGGGATGTTACTGTATTGGAACAGTATTTGTAATTGTACAAATTTGTAATATGTAATTTGTAATTAATAATTGTTACTACATCTATTATTCTGTTATGTTTTCCAATTGAGTTAAATTATGCCAAATTCGTCTTTCTTTTGTTGTATTTTAACTACAATGTTTAAATAAATTGTGCTTTGCTTGACGTTGAGCAGCTTGATCCGTCACATTGCATCTGGAACAGACATTTTACATTGGCCTATAAAATAAGAAATGTTCGGGTCTAGACTACTTTCTTAAAATATTTTGGGGGGGGGCATCTGGTCTGGCCCATAACAGCCTACACATTACATGTCAGTGAATCATATACCAGAGCACCCAAATCCCTTTATGCTGTAGTTTTACAATCTTTCTAGAGGATTTCTCATATTTGCAGCTGTAACTTAACCTATTTAAATCCCTTTGTTGACTGTTTATGCCTTCCTCACAATTTACTTTCCTATCTCTCTTTGTGTCATTAACATACATTACACATGTTCCTAGAATGTAGGGGTAGAGCCAAAGTCAGTAATTCCCTAATGATAAAGGTGCAAGGCTGCTGCTGGCTCTTTACAATGTAAACAAGTTTACAATGCATTGCAATTTTTAATATTTACTTTTGGCAGGTAATCATAAATGTGACAGACATCACTGTAATGAAAAGGGAAACGTAGCCATTTATATTATTTTCTAGGCAATTTTCTCTATTTTCAAGAACAATAACTCCTTACTGGGCACAGTTCCTTGGGTTTGGGCATTCTCTGATATGCCAACACATTTCTCAAGTGTGAAACATTGAATTGCAATGCAGAATGGCTACCTGGTTAATTTTCATCTTTCCAACTCAAAGACATGAACTTAATTACAAAGTCCTGACTGCTGATTTCGACTAACTCAAGAGTAGCCCAGGGGCCGTCCTGACCTGTATACGAGCTACTGTTTGAAGTAAGTGATAGGTAATAAGGCAGCATACATCTCCTGACTCTGCACAGCAGTTTAGGAACTTGGTATTCAAAAAATACCGAGTAATGCAAAATTGCTTGTACTGCACCAAATGAGTGAACCATTGTGCAAATAGATAGCAGAACATCCAGCCAAGGTTATTCTTTGTTTGAAATTAATGATACACAGAAACCGTGTTTAGCTCTAAGCAGTGCAGCAAAGATTTTGTTACATTTTATGATGTGCTGTCAATGAACAGAATGTTACAACTGTGTCAAATTTGCATCTCCAGGCAATTTCAGTAAGTATAACAGTTGCAATGTAAGACCGAAAATTTCATGAAATTCGAAAGAATGACATGTTAGGTCAGCATGCTTCCCAGATATATAGTGAGGAAATGGACTGTTGAGTACCATAGTGAGCCATTTATCATCTGATAGTTGATGCTAGCTCAGGAAATAATTGAGAGTCCTATTGGCAGCCTTAGGCTAAGCAGCATTTAAATTATCTGGAGTTTCCACTTTTAATTATGGTTCATTGACTCCTGTTAATAAGTGTGCGGGTATGACATGTTAACTAGTTGCTCATTGAGCCAGCTGATTGTAACATGACTTTTGTTCGAGTGAATTTTAGCCTACTTTGATTGGATTCCTAATGGGTGCCCTCAGACAAGTTAGAAAATGGCCTCTTTTCTCACCTGGAAGTCATCCAATAATATTGCTTGCTGGACTAAAGAGGTCGGGGAGCAATGGGATGAAAATGTCATGGCATTTCCTCGTGCATCTGGTCCCATCTGCATAAACCTGTGGTTTCATACCAACTGAATTTTAATGGAAATGAACCTTTGACATTTTAAACACTCCTCGTTGCTCTACAGGGGTATGGATTGCTATGTGTATCCTAATCTTTTAGAAGCCAGCCAGAGACATAAGTCTGAGACAACAAGGTGTAGAGCTGGATGAACACAGCAGGCCAAGCAGCATCAGAGGAGCAGGAATTC
>JAHRHZ010000271.1:10047669-10073525 GCA_024137785.1 Ginglymostoma cirratum
GAATTCCTGCTCCTCTGATGCTGCTTGGCCTGCTGTGTTCATCCAGCTCTACACCTTGTTGTCTCAGATTCTCTAGCATCGGCAGTTCCTACTATCTCAGAGACATAAGTCTGTTTATGTTAGCCACCTTCATCACAGGCAGAGTTCATACAGTCTGCCTTGGCTAACATTAAGTAGCTGATCTGTCTTATGTATTTGCGTAATAATGACCGGTAGTTTCTACCATTGCTCTGGAAGTATGTTCAAAGTCAAAACATTGAGCAAGGTGCTGGAAAAACACAGCAGGCCCAAAACATTGACTTTCCTGCTCCTTGGTGACCTGCTGTGCTTTTCCATCCTCCCATCTATAGACTCAGGCTTCCAGCATCTATAGTCCTTATTGTCTCCCTTGAGCAAGGTGGTCACTTTCATAGCTGGTCCTACTTGTCTACCGACTTCAACAGGAGTAGGTTGTCTTATGAGACGCTGCAGATGATTGATACCACTTGATGGTACTGTCTTAGACATTGGAAACCCTACTCTTTTGAGAGGTCAGGGCAGCTGAACATTTAGCTGTCCCCTCTGTTCTATGGATAGCGCCTCCATTGATCTCCATCCCACTGTTCTGCTCCCTTCTCTGCTTGCAGGCCTCTCCATTGTAGGCCATTCCTGTTGGCCACTCTCACCATGCTCTCTGTCTGGTGAGGCACTAGCTACCCGGATCTGATACTGACTTTACATCCAGTGCTCTAACTAGACCCTTTCCCACTGGTAGCTATGAAAGTGACCGTGAAATCTGTGTATTTATTACTGTGTTTGCCTGATTTTTAGCAAGGCCAAAGATCTGTTCTCATTCCATGACATGTTGGGAAACCCGCAGATGCATTGTTAAGTTCAAATGTCAAGCAGTGGAGTGAGTAGAATACTTAAGTATCAGTGCTGGAAAAGTTTTAAGGTTCTGTGAATTGGTGTGGTGCTCCAACACTGACCTGAATGGAATTTGGGCCAGTTTAACCTCACCCCTCATCGAAACAAGAGCACAAACCCATAGGCTGTTCCATATTAAAATTCACTCCCAAGTGAACAGAGCAGAGGATTCTTTGTTGGGGAACTCTATCCTTCAACACTGTCGAATGAGAAATCTCAAAATTATGTGTCATATTGTTTTGCAAGACATGCTTGAATTGGTCAAGAGAGTTTATAGGTATGGACATTACAGCAACAGGAAAGGTTATTTCTAAATAATTTCAAGGTGAAGTTCACCTTAAAAATCTACCACATTAGTCTAGCTAAATATCTCTCAACTTCTGCAACGCAGAAGTTCAATTGATTCAGTGCAGATTAGATCCATCACCTCAACACAGCCCAAAAATTGAACCTGAGAATGTTATGGTCCGTGTGGCTCAATAATCCATGTTAAGGTCTTCGCTTGGTTCAAGGAAACAGTTTATTTGAGTTTGAAGCGAAGGGCAGTGTTTTGCTTTGTCAAACCAAAAGCATTCAGGACCAATGAGCATTCTAGTGATTAGACAGTTCCACTTTTGACCCCATTTCCCAATGGATCAATTACTGCTTCTTCTTGTTATAGATGTTGGAAGGAATATTATTAAAGAGATTGTGTACGGATCATTAGAGTTGGAATAGCCAGTCAGCAGGAGTGTATGCAGCCATATATCACAGGAGCCCGTAGAACCAGACAGCTAGTCTCACAGGCAGTGCTGTAAATCACAGTTTGGTTGAGTTCTGATATTGCTTGAGTACGATGGCTTTGGGGACAGCAAGATGTTAGCTTTAGCTTTAGCATCGGAAAATAACACATGAGGAAAATGAATTGCCCTTTATTTTTGCCATAGAAATGTAAAGAAAGTTCAGCTCTTTCATAGAATGAAAGAGGAGGAGGAGACCATTTGTCCATCGAACCTGTGTTAACTCTCTGAAATAACTACCAATAGGTCCCATTCCTTTGCTTTTTTCCCCATAGGCCTGTAATGAGTTATTTGGTTAACCAAATGATAAAACACAGAGTTCTATTAGCATTGTAACTTATGAGGGTATGCAGTGTCACCAATGTTAGGAAAAAAAGTTTAGAGGCAGGTGAGTCACAGCTCTTAGTTTGTATGCAGTGTTTAAAATATCCTTAAGTTTATTTGTTGCTTCAGCAGTCAGATAATTGTCTTTCATGTGTTAAAATCAGTCATTTTGATGAGATGAATGAAACTGGAGACTCCCTATATGTGCTGTTGGGAAAGCTGCTGAAAGAGACAGGATGTAGGGAAAAAGTTAGAGTGAAGGAAAGGCTTTATGGATATCTATATAGTTTTTCTCTAACTAACCATATTTTACATAGTGAGAGGGAGAAGAATACAGGCAGAGAGCATTACTTCATGTTGTTTCAATAATATAGACTTTTAAGCTGCCACATGCCTCTTCCCAGCTATTTTTATAGACCCATCTGAAAATGTTTTATTCTGTCTTGGCCCCTTCCAACTGAAGATTTGTAATTACATTCTCTTCGTTACTTTTCTGTGAGTGCCAGGTCAGTTGTAGCGTGGCTTGAATTCATTCAGCCTTCTGTGGTGTATGAACTATGGGGGGAGGGGGAAGAGCTGACTGCAGGGATCGTGACAGGGAATCAGCTACTGTCCCAAGCATAATTTTCCAATGTTCCTGACCATTGGCAACATAAATGGATCTCCGTGCGTCTCATAATACCATATGGTGTTGATTAGATAAATCTCCTCTCTAGTCATTGTTCCTTTTATAGATTTTCTGAATTTTGTTTGTCATAGACAATTCTACTTCTAACCCTGAACACAAACCATTTGTTGTTTTTCTCCTTTCTCCTTACTGAAGAAATTAACCAGAAATTGACAAGACGAATGGCTTATTGAAAAGTGGAGATGGCAGCTTGAATTTATTGTAATATTTCACATTTGTATTTCCATTTAGCAGAAAGCAATTTTCAATTGGATTCTGCCTGATTGGAATCCTGGGCTCTCTAAATAATAAGACAATTCATCTATGTATCAAAAATTAGACCAAGGTGAATTATGTTGTTGGGACCAAAGTTTCTTCTCTTTTGCCAGCTGTAAGAGTTCTTTGAGAAATAAATTTGACCAGTTTCAGCCCAATCTTTACGCAGAGAATGGGGAACACCTAAACATATGTGGCACTTTTCATAACCACCAGATGCCTCAAAGCATCTTATAGATAATAAATATTTTTGACGTTGTTATAAAGTAGGAAACATGGCTGATAAGGTGCACACAGTCAGATCCCACAACCAGCAATGTGATAATGATCAAATTTTTTTTGCAACAATGCTTGGGGTTAAATATTAACTCCTCCGTTCGGCTTTGGAGCAGTGCCGTGGGATTTTCTGCATCCTTCCAAGCAGGTTAGATGGGATCTCAGATTAATATCTCATCTGAAATAATTCCACAGAGGCTGGTATCCCATCACCAGGTCACCCTATATTTACACATGCAAGTACTTGACACTGGTTTGGCTTCCTCAGAGCCAGTTCTCAGAGTGAGCAGAACCTCTGACACTCCTGTTTATATCTGTCAGCCAGGGCTCCCTGATTGGACCAGATTAACAATCCCAATCCGGGATCTCATGTTCTATGAGGTCCACCTGGCTGGCCTCATTGCAATCACTACATTGCTCCCCCTCTGAGTCTGAGGACATAGGCTGGGTCCTTTTTTTTTTGTAACTCCTCCTGGAGTGTTTTAGTGTCGGGTCAGGGTCCTCCAACTCTGCATCTGACACAGGCGGCCTGTAACGCACATTAGCTTGCCTCCTGTGCCCAAAGTGTCTCGAGAGAAATTCATTCTCCACTTCAGGCAGCAAAGATGTCGAGACAGTGACATCCACTGTGTCCATTTCAGATTCTGAGGTATCTTCAATGCATGACAGAGAGGGTTACGGAACAGTTGGAAAGGCTGTTAAAGAACTGGGCATGTTTTATTTCCGGGCTATTTGTGAGTTTGCAGCTTTCATATGGTACACATGCTTGCTCAGGACCATCATACCTACCTGAGCTTTATATATTGCTGGACCTGACCTCATACTGAACATGCCTCTTACCCATGTGGGGTCTGCCTCTTGCACCAGGAACATTTCGGAAGAAATTCATCCTCTTCTTCAGCGGTAAAGGTTTCGAGGCTGTGATACTGTCATGTCGATCCCAGACTCCAAGATTTCTTTGATGCTAACTGGAAGGAAAGAACCCATGGGGTTCTGACATCCTTTCTGGATGTTCTGAGGTGCTGGGTATGTTTTGCTCCTACTCCATCTGCAAAGTTTGCAGTTTTCATCTGGTCCATGTGCTTGTTCAGGACTGCCTCACTGAGCCAAACTTTGTATGTCATGGGACTTAATCTCACCTTGAATATGTCTCTTACTTATGCAGGACCATTCCAATGGTATTGGCATCAAATATCATGCCCTGAAGCAAAACTGTCTCTATCAATTAGAGGAGACTTATGTCCGGAATTGTCATTCCTGATGCCATTTCACTGTGCCTCACCCACCCAACCCACTCCAGGTTTGGGACGATCAGATTTAATTTGGTGCGGAGTATTCTCCCCATTAGCAGCTGTGCTGGAGCTATCCCTGTAGTTGCATGAGGGGTGGTCTGGTAATCAAATAGGAATTAGTACAGGTTGGTATCGAGTGAAGCTGTTCTTTCTGCCAGACTGTTGGATAATAGATGGTATGGAGCTATCCTTACCTGCCGAATGCCATTTGACTTTAGGACATTCCCTGCTGGTAAATGATTGCCCATTATCTGTGACTAACACTTCAGGGAACCCATGTAGTGCAAAAGATGCTCACAACTTTTCTATAGACGTCCCCATGTTTGATGACAGAACCCTACGCAAGTCCAAGCATTTTGAGTGGATGTCTGCAATGACTAAGAATGTTGAGCTCATGAAAGGGCTGGCATAGTAGATGTATAACCAAGTCAAGGGATTACCTGGCTATTCCCATGAATATGGGGGAGCTTCTGGAGGCTATTTCAGTCCCTGTTGTCACTCTGGGCACTGTCGCACCAATGCAGCTATGTCTGCATCCAGTCCTGGCCACCAGACATAGCTTCTTGCCAACATCTTCATTTTGGACACCCCTGGATGACCTTGGTGGAGCTCAGCTGGTACCTGGCAGCGACCTTTGCCCGGGACAATCATTCTTGCTTCCAATAATAAAATGCTGTCCTCGATTGTGATCTGGTCACGCCAGGTACAGAATGGTTCCTGTTCTGGTTGTGATGGCCTTTTGTCAGCCCCAACACCACCAGCTGTTTTAGTTTTGCCAGGACCAGATCTTTTTGAGTCCACAGTCTGAAATTGTCAGCAGTGACCGGAAGGGTGTCCAGAAAGTTTAAAACCAGAACAGACTCTTCTCATGGCAGTACCACCGCTGGTGCATCTGCCAGCAGGAGGCAGCTCAAGGCTATTCACATTTGCTGCTTGGCCTCCTGGACGATGTTACAACTTGTATTTGAATGCACTTAGAATGAGACCTCACCGCAGCATTCGACCTGAAGCTATGGGCAGCACGGCCTTGTCCTCTTTGAACAGCCCTCGCAGTGGTTTGTGGTCTGTTACTATTACAAATTTACATCTGTAAAAGTATTGGTGGAACTTTCTCACACCAAAGATAACCGCCAAAGCTTTCTTTTCTATTTGGAATATTTGCCCAGGTCCAGCTGGCTGACCTCGATACAATCACTACACATCCAAAAGACAGTGCCTCCGACAGCACCGCAGCTCTCATTATTGCATTGCAACAGCGGCATAAATTTCTAGCTCTCAAGTCAGAGGCTGAGGGGTGATCTCGTCGAGGTGTATAAAATCGTGAGGGGCACGAATAGGGTGAATAGCCAAGGTCTTTTCCTCAGGGTGGGGGAGTCCAAAACTAGAGGGTGTAGGTTTAAGGTGAGAGGGGAAAGGTTTAAAAGGGACCTAAGGGACAATGTTTTCATGCAGAGGGTGGTGTGTGTATGGAATGAACTGCCAGAAGAAGTGGTGGAGGATGGTACAATTACAGCATTTAAAAGGCATTTGGATGGGTTTATGAATAGGAAGGGTTTAGAGGGATATGGGCCAAGTGCTAGTAAATAAGACTAGATTAATTTAGGATATCTGGTTGGCATGAATGAGTTGGATCTGTTTCCATGTTGTACAACTCTATGACTTTAAGTCCTGGAGGGGTCTTGAAACTGGAACCTTATACTCAGAGGTGTTGTGCTTTGTGGCTTTCTATATATTAAGTCCACATAACATTTACCACAAATTTGGTCTCTTGTTGAGATAGATGTCTTGAGTTTACTAGTATCACAAACTAGTTATACAACTGCAGTATCACAGAATTAAACTAATAGCCTGGGTTCTATGCTTACTGATATTACTGTATATTACTTCCACATATCTGACTGATTGAAGACAGTCCAATAACTCTATTACACAGAGAGTGACTGAAGTTGAGGCAGGTAAATTTATATCGTTTACATGTCGTGATGTCATGTAACTGTCTTAAAGGTACATGCCTTTCTAGTCTAGAATCTATACCTTATTGGATGCTCATGGATATTTTGTCTCTATATGTTCAAATAATGTCTTGCTGGACATACAAATGACTAGTTTTAGTTCTTCTACAACTATCAGAACTTGGTGGTACAGTTTCCCTCTACTGTCTGTCATTGCGGATGGATTTATATCATTTGTCATAGCCATCTGACTGTTGTCTGGCACGTTATCTTCAGTATCCAAATTGTCATTCTTTGTGAAGGACGATCGATCACGTACAGTCGATTTCTTTGCAAGACTTGAATATCATTTAGTACAATGTTTTAACCATAACCTACACTCAATAAAGCAGCAAGTTTCCATGAATCATGTGTTTATATGAAAATTTCAAACTCATATGACTTATCCTGGTTCAAATTGGGATAACTCCTCTGCGCTCACTGACCATGCCCTTATACCCTTTTCTCCCATCTTTCCAACAATGCGTAATGCATATTGTAGTTGGATTATGAGAATTGGGAGAGAAGAGCTGTGGATTTTTCTCCCAAACATGAGAGCTCCTGGTGCATGTGTTGGAAACATGCGCTAGTTTACTCCAGATTATTGTTGGACACAATTTGTTGAGATACACTGAAAATACTGAGTATGTTGGTCATGTTAACCTAAACTGTCATTGGCCAAACAGATGGAGTTGGTTACATTGCTCATTCTGCACCCTGACTACTCAGCTTTCTATTGAAGTTGATCTCAGGAAGTATCAGGAGGTGGCTTTCCACCTGATTCCATTGGATCCCCACTGTTGTGTAAGATAATGGTTCTGAAAGATTTAAATGAAGCTGCATTAAGGTCCACCCAATCTTCAGTAGAGAAGAAGTACTATTACTGGAATGTTGTCAAGGCTATGTACACAGCCTCCTGCGGTGAATTGATATCATGTGCAGTGAATTGGCTGAAGACTAGCATCTGCAATGGATACACTTGTGTTATCTCTGGCTCCTGATAATCTTTGCAATTATGCCTAATTAGTCAACATAATTTGTACATTTGGTATCATGCCATGAGCAACATACTGTTGTGTAAGGCAACTGTGTCTCCTCATTAAGATTCAATTCTGGTTTATCCTCTTATCGCTACTTACTAGGTAGGACTTAAACTTTGCAGAGAAAGGAGGATTGGCAGCAACTCTCCACACCAACCACAATCTACCACTCTACACAATCTATACTGCAAGATATGACACCCACTTAAAGAATTAAATGAAAATAACATTCCCAACCACTGTTCAACAGCCACCAGCACAAAACTGACAATCTTGGTCAGAGTGATCACCAGCTTGCCTGGTCAATACAATGGAATAACATCATATAGAATGTAAGGGAGGCGATGGCCTAATGGTATTATTGTTGGACCGTTAATCCAGAGACCCAGGTAATGTTCTGGGGACCCAGGTTTGAAACCTGCCAGAGCAGACAGTGGAATTTGAATTCGATGAATATCTGGAATTAAGAGTCTAAAGATGGCCACGAATCCATTGTTGACTGTTGGGAAAAACTTGTATGGTTCACTAATGTTCTTCAGGGAGGGAAACTGCCATCCTCACCTAGTCTGGCCTACATGTGACTCCAGACCCTCAGCAAAATCGTTGACTCTTAACTGTCCTCTGGGCAATTAGGGATGGGCAATAAGTGCTGGCCTAGTTAGTAACACTCACATCCCATGAATGAATAATAAAAATGCTATAAAAGGTATTTTTTTGAGATTTAGTTAATACAATTTTGGGAGGTTTTCCTCTGGTTTCTTTTTCCACAGAATTAATTAAACTTCTTTTCAAGCAGTTTTATTCTTCTATTTTATCTCAAGTAATGAGCAGAGAGAATCTTCCTGTTATGGTTACAGTGTCACTTCTAAATTCCAACCTGATGGAAACTTCTCCTGATGGAACATACTCTGTAGTATTTGATAGGTCATTGCTCTGTGTTCAGTTGTGAGTCTGTTTACTATTGATGATCTCGGTGCTCAAATGGTTAAGCCTGGGTTTAGCCACAGAGAAATAAAACTATAGAAAGAGTTGGAAGCCAGAGTTAGAAACACACTGTAGACACTTTGAAATATTGTGAATAAAATTAGGTACATATAGAAACTAGCATCACGTCTGCATGGCTGTGATGTGAAATTGACAACACTTTTCATTTGGACTGTGAAGTACTTAACTTGGAAACACCGCAGGTTGAGATTAGCATCTAGTAAGGATTATTTTCTTCACTTTGAATACCGATTTTTACCCTCCTAAAAGGTCTACATTTATTCAATGCAAGCTACCAACAAGGAACCTGAAATTCCTTAAACTAAAACAAAGAACTGAAGGTGCTGCAGATCTGAAACAAAAACAAGTTGCTGGTGAAACTCCACAGATCTTGCAGCACCTGTGGAGAGAAAGCAGAGTCAAACATTTCGAGTCCAGTGACTTTATCAGAACAGGATGGACTATGGACTTGAAACTGTAGTGATTGTAATGAGGTCAGCCAGGTGGACCTCATAGAATATGAGTTCCCTGATTGGGGTTGTTAACCAAGCCCAATCAGGGAACCCTGGCTGACAAATATAAACAGGAGTGTCAGTGGTTCTGTTCACTCTGAGTATTAGCTCTGAGGAAGTTGGAACAGTGTGAAGTACCATGCACATGTACACAATGGATGACTTGGTGATGGAATATGGCCTCTGTGGAGTTATTTCAGAAACATTAACTCTGCTTTCTCTCCACAAATGCTGTCAGAAGTGCTGAGTTCCACCTGAAATTTCCTGATATACAGTTTGCCTTTAGCTGCTGTCCTCCTGACAGTGATCTTGTTAGATTTGGCACCTAATTGACATGGTGATGGCAGGTACCCATAGCAATATTGCTGTTTATCCTCTTGCATGTAGTAGAAGATCCAGTACCTATCCACAACTCAGTGATCTGGGTGGTGATAAGTCACAGAGTACATGTTATCCTCAGAGAGTAAAACTGCAGTGCTAATTGGATAGTTCCTTTAAAGGGTTAACATGGGTGTGATAGACCAAATGGTTGCTGTCACTGAGCTGTAAAATTCCATGACTAGAGAACTCACCACTTGGGGAATTTTTTTAAAAGTACAATCATAGGATGTGGGCTGTAAAGGCTGACATTCACTGTTCCTTGCTGCTTAAAATGGAATGACTTGTAAGAACTCTTCAGAGGTCAATTGAAAGCTAACCACAGTGATGAGGAAATGGTACCATGTAAATGCCAGACCTGGTAATTACATTCTTTTAATAAACTGAGTTTCTCTGACAATTCTGGTATACTGATACTATTTATATTTTGTTTTATTTTCAGATTTATTGAACTAAATTAAAATACCCTGGTGTGAACCCATAACTTCTGAATTATTAGCACTGACCTCTGCATCTCAGGTCCTGGAACGTAAGTATCTTAAAAGTATTCTGCAAGTTAACCCACAAACAACTCTCCTTACCTTATGCTTTGTCCAATAACTGCAATGTGCTACTAAGCTGGTTGCACAAACACCTTAAAAGAACCATTCTCCCCCAATCTCTGCCCACTATCATCCAGCTAGGTGGCAATGCACACTCTTGCCTTAATTCTGATCACAGCCAGAATATCACTTGCAATGGATTCTCATCCTGCTCTTGCACCATTACAACTTGTGGAGGTGGGGGGTGCAGGGGAGGAGGGGGTGGTGTTTCTCTCGCACATGGTAACTCTCATTGACATCAGTTGATAAGAGAGTCTAAGTTTCCATTCGCATGTTGATCATTCCCACATCCACCATGGCACAATGCAACTGATCCTCCACAATTACCAAGCTATCAGATGGCTTATCCAAATTCCAGAAATGGATTAGAAGAAATGTCCTTCAATTAAATTTTGGGAAGACTGAAACCATTGTCTTTGGTGGCCCCTGCAAATTCTGTGTGTAGCTACAAGCTCCAGCCATCTCACAGAAAGTGACTGTCTGAAAACTTGATATTCTATTTGACTTGGAGACAAGCTTCCAACCACCTGAACCTTTACTCAAACCGCCTATTTCTACCTCTTTAGCATCATCTGACTTCACACATGTCTCAGATATTTTCGACTGCTGAAACCTTTAATCGTGTCTCTGTTCTAGAATTTACTAGTCCAATTTGACATGTACCAACCTCTTCTGCACTTAAATGATGCATCTTAGGCTGCAACAGGATGTTGTGTGCTCAGGAACATTCACCCAGCTTGTGGACTGGACCAGGCTGTTCGCTTGCTGTTACAGCAGTCACACACTCAAAGCCTACTTGAAAGCTGACAGCATCCCTGCCATACCTCTCTGTTTTTGCACTTCTACCCCTCAGCTAGAGCTACCAGACTCAGAGAACTGCATTGTTGTTGTGTCTTTTATGCCGAGTGCTGGAAAATGGGATTAGAATAGTTAGGTGGTTGTCTTGAACAGCATAGTCTCAATGGGCTGAAGGGCCTTTTTTTGTTCTAGAGACCTCTATGGGTCTAAACAGACACAGCCAAAAGAACATAAGATTCAGCCTTTAGTGTTTTGACCCTGGGAAAGCTATGTTTCTGTTGCTGGTGATAATTCCTTATTTTGCTACCAGTCCAACAAAAACAAACTGTAACCATGAAGCTACATTGATATCTTGCAGTCTAAAAAATAGTGTAATGGGAAGTGATCCCAAATGTATAATTATTTTAATTCCTACTAATTCAAAGTTGGTCAAATGTAAATTGGTGGTGACAGGGCAAAGGACACAAAGCAAAAGGAAATAGAAGTTTGGTTTTTTTTTCAAAATATTCACAAATACATATCTGGAAAACGCTTGCAGTGATGTAATTTAAACTTCTTTAAACCATTTTGTTAGTGCATTCCAACGGACTGGGGCTGCAGCCGGTTTACTCACAGTTGTAGGTGGCCCTACAGAGCACAAGGTTCAGTCTGAACCAATGGTAATGTCACTGGATTATTAATCCAGAAGCCCAGGCTAATGTTTTGGGGACATAAATTCAAATGTGGCCAAGGCATCTGGTTGAATTTAAATTCAATTAAACAATTTGGATTTAAAACCCTGTCTCAGAAATGGTGACTGTCAAACTATTATTGAAAAACCCATCTCGTCCACTAATATTCTTTCGGGAAGGAAATCTCTTATCATTACCTGATCAGTCCACATGTGACTCCAGGACCACGACAACCTGGTTGACTCTTAACTAACATGTGCAATAGCCTAGGGATGGGCAACAAATGCCGCATCACAGAGGAGAATAAAGAGCAAACAATTTCGCTGCTTCCCTCTGAGGCATTATAAAGGATGTCATGAAGATGAGTTTAATGCCGATTATCCTGGAAGTTAACCCATTAATCCCTGCTGAAAAGAGTGAATGTGTGCTGGTGAGTAAGATCGCTCGAGGAACCTGACTTTCTGTCGCAAGATATACTTTTATATTATCTTGTATCCTAGTGCTATGGATAATGATGGTAGAGGCAACATTATGAAAGCACCATCCTGGCTATCATCTCTTGGGGAGGGGGCTAATGTTGGGAGGGTGGGGTTTGCTGGGATAGAATAGAATGTGAACTCACAATTCTGACTGAACGCTACACCACGTGCCACACGACATCCCATAATAGGTGTGTGCACTTTGGTAAAGGGTATGGTTTAGCTCAGTTGGCTATATACCTGGTTTACAATGTAGAGTGGTGTGACCTTGTTGAATGATTTTAAGGCCAGGATAGATAGATTTTTGAAAAGGAATTAAGAGTTATGGTGGGTGGGCAGGTAAATGGAGTTGAGTCAACAAGAAAGATCAGTCATGATCTCACTGAATGGTGGAGCAGGCTCAAGGGGCCACATGGCCTACTCCTGCTCCTGTTTCTTACGTTCTTTGGTTCATCTGATACAACATCCTTTTAAGCTGAGGTTATCATGAAGGACTGGCCTGCTCAACCTCACCCCTCACCTGAGGTGTGATGACCCTCAGGTTAGGTTAAACTAATGCCAGTTGTCTCTATCTAATGGGAGAGCAGCTCTAAGGTCTGTTAAGACTATAGCACCTTTACATTTAAAGGGCATGATGAACTACAGATAATGCGGTCCAAAAGCTTGCTAACAATCACGAACTAAACTGACACGGGAATAAATATGTACTGAATGTGACGTTTGATGATCATCATGTTCATGGACTCCACGTCACCAAGAATCAATGCCTTTATAGAGGGTGAAAGGTCAAAACACAAGTTTTATCCCTCGTGCAAGACTGGCAAAGCTTAAAGAAGGATCCTGACCCGAACGTCAGCTTTCCTCCGCTTCTGTTGCTGCCTGATCTGCTGTGTTCCTCCAGCTCCACACTGTGTTATCCCTGACTCCAGCATCAGCAGTTCTTACTATATCTCTGGAGCTTAAAGTTGTGCTGTGCTTGAGAATAGTGAATGCACGATAGACGAAAGTGCCACATTATAAAACATTTTGATGCATCTACCCACTGAACTATGATGTGGAGGGGCAATTGGTGCGAGTTGGAGATAGGGTTCACATTCTCTTAGTTATCACAAAGACCACTTTATTTGAATTGGAAATGAGTTGAACAATGTCACTAAACATAGCTGGAGGAACACCACCACCAGAGCCCACATACAAAGGCTGAAACTATCTGGGCATGGTTTACAAGGGCTGCATATTATGCCCACCATTCCTCCCCACCCCCACTCTTGCTAGACATGTTTTTATTGGTGGGAGGGAGGCCACAAAAATAAAATGCCAGCCTACCTCCTTCCTGTCCATCTATGAGCTATTCCCTATTATGTGGAGGGTGGGTACAATGTCCAATAGGTTGCCTGCCCTCAGGCCTATTGAGGTCCTGAACTGTCCTATTAATTGGCAATTAATCCACCTCCACTGCTAGACAATGTTGAGTTTTGTGATAGAGGGGTAGTGTTCCTACCTCTGAGCTAGGAGTCATGGGTTTGAAACCCAACTACTTCAGAGATCTTCCACAACGTGCCCAAACAGTTCTGGATAAAATGGAGCAATGAATGTATCAGGGACACCACAACTGAAGATTGTGTGTAAATTCAATAATGTTGGCAATGCATCAGAGTTATATTTGCAATTTGCGGAGGCTCATTACTCCAAACCTTACAACTGTATATGAACAGCCATGCACAGGAAGAAATGTCCAGTTAGACCAGCACACCTGATCCTTTCAAAAACTTCAATCTATCCTTTTCCATAAGTTAACTTGTCTACTGAATGTCCTTAGGGTCAATTCTATTAGGGGAAGTATCCCCTTCATCACCTCTGAAGTTTCATCTCAATATATGTGTGACTTAGTCCTGGTCTAACACCATGGTTATTTCTTCAGAGAATACATCGAGCTAACAAAAACTGTTGAGATTTGAAGAAAGAATAGAGGAAAAAAGGTTAAATTTGTAAAGAGATGTTTGGTCTGCCTTTACTTGATGAGATATTGTAATTGAAGCTGGTGTACAGACCCAACAGATTTTACTTAATCTATTTCAGATGTCCAACATTTCCAGTTTGTTCTATATCTGAAAAATATATCTGATATTATGGCCAACTCTCTTCTGATCTTTGCCAGACTAGTATTTGATCCAATTCCTTCCCGAGAGTTTAGGAAAGCCAAGAATTTCTGTCAGGAGTTAGCAATGTATTCTGTGAATAAGTTATTCTAACTGTTAAGAAATTATTACTGAGGAAACAGATTGGCTCAGGAAAGCAGTGCAGCCAATAAGTCTCTTCCAGAATGGTTCAAACCTTTGAGATATTAGTGTGAGGTACTTCTCAATGTGTGATCTATGCCTTCATCTTTTCAGAAAAATTGGGACAGTATTTAGGACAGAATGCATGAGCCATTCCTTCCAACTACTGACTTGTCTTCTCTAATAACTTTACCTTAAACTTCTTTAGTTTGTCAGATCCTTTTTATAACTGTAAAATGCATGTCTACGTCCACATACAGCCTTTTTTCCTTTTTGAAAGGTAACTGGGATCACCTGGTAGGAGTTAGCTATTTGGCAGATGACTTATTAACACCCATGCGGCATTAAAGATCTCAGTCAGAGGAGCAGTTCAGAAATGGGATGGTAGGAACAGGAATAGGCCATTCAGCCCCTTGAACATTTTGGTCATTCAATTAGATCATAGATAACTACATCTAATGTCTTGGTTTAGTTACACTTAAACCCTTGCCTAACAAAAGTCGATCACTCTCTGTTTTGACATTTTCAACTGACCTAACCTCAGCAGCTCTTTGAAGCGAGAGTTCCAAATTCCCATGACCATTTGTGTGAAGTTCATTGCCTGTGAAATGGCTATGTTCACTTGTTCTGGACCTCCCCACATGAGGAAACAGATTCTCTCTCTACCTCTCACTCTCTAGCCTACTATGGGGTGACACAGTGGCTCAGTGGTTAGCACTGCTGCCTTACAGTGCCAGGGACCTGGGTTTGATTCCAGCCTTGGGCAACTGTCTGCGTGGAGTTTGCACATTCTCCCTGTTTCCTCTGTGTGCTCCTATTGCCTGTCACAGTCCAAAGATTTGCAGGTTAGGTGGATTTGCCATGCTAAATTGCCCATAGTGTCCAGGGATGTGCAAATAGGTGGATAAGCCACAGGAAATGCAGGGTTAATGGGATAGGATCAAGGGTTGGTCTGGGTGTAATGCTCTTTGGAGGGTCAGTGTGGACTCAAGTGGCCTGCTTCCACACCTAAGGGATTGGATGAATTCCTTTGTTCCTCTTAAGTAATCCTCATTACATGATCCCTCAATCTTCCATACTCCACATGATTCTAAACAGTTGAAACACTACAAATGTATCAGAGATAATAGGTGCTGGAGAATCCAAGATAACAAGGTGTGGAGCTGGATGAACACAGCAGGCCTAGGAGCAGGAAAGCTTGACATTTTGGGCCTAGACCCTTCATCAGAAATGAATAATGAAGGGTCTAGGCCTGAAACGTCAAGCTTTCCTGCTCCTATGAAGCTGCTTGGCCTGCTGTATTCATCTAGCTCCACACCTTGTTATCTCTGAAACACTACAAATCCCTGGTTTGTCTTGGTTCTGCAGTGGGGCCAAGTATGGAAGGGAGGTGAACAAATGGGATATGTCAGCTTCTTGGGGTTGTCGCTCCTCTAGGATCATCTGAATTAAAGATGATCCCTAGGCACTGCCATGAAAAAACTGTGTGAAAAATCACTGGAGCTTTTAAAAAAAAAACTTTTAGTTTTCTTGTAATGCTTTTCTTTAATGTCTATAAAGTATTAGCAATGGGGGAAGAAGGATGTTTGATTTTTTGAGACAATATGACCCATTGTGATTAACCCTAAGGCTTTTGTTGCAGACCTTTACCCAGTGATCTGTTCTGTAAAATCTGTGCAAATAATGTCAGAAAAGAACACATTTGTAAGGATTTATGAATGAGGAGCAGAAATAGGCCATTTGGCCCCTCTAGTCTGCTCTGCCATTCAATAGGATTATGGCTAATCTCATTGCAAACTTAAATCCACATTATCACCTACCACTGGTAAGCTTTCACCCACCTACTTCACCAGACTCCTCCTCTACCTTAAGGACCCTGCTTCCACCACATTTTCAGGAATAGATTTCCAAGCACTCGCAACACTCTGACTAAAAAGATTTACCTCAAATCTGGGTGACTCCTGCTTTTTAAGCAGTGACTCCTAGTTTTAGATTCTCCCGGTAAAAGAAACATCTTCTCTGTATCAATGCTGTCAAGATCCCTCGGGATGTTTCAATCAGGTTACCTTTTATGCTTCTAAACTCCAACAGATACAATCTAGCTTGACCAACTTCTGTGCCTAAGGCAACCCTTGGTTCTCATGCTTATTTCCCCACACTTTGCTACATTGGTAAGTTTCACACAGGAACAATCATCACATGGACGAGCAGGGAATGGCAGGTACCTGTGGAAATGTATCCTTGTAAGAATCAACACCTTCAGGAAAGGAAGAGAAATCCTGTCTACTTTCCTTAATTTTCCAGTCTTTCAAAATGAACAGACCTTCCATCCTTTGTCTCTTTTATAGCTTGACAATCGGAAACATGAAAGATACTGTGTGCTGCAAATTCAGGATTAGATATCAGCGATTTGTCATGTTAGAAAGAGAGAGTGCATATTGCGGACAAATATAAAATCCACCCCAGGCGATGAAGAACCTTTTCATGCAGATTCCTATGAAAGTAATTATTTGAAGATTTATGCTTTGCTCTGCAGAATCCTTTATCTGTACATCCTCTGCAATGCTGTCATGCTGGCTTCAAAGATGATCGCAAACCTTATGAAGCTTTTGCAAAGGGTTACTGAGCTGGTGGGCCAGCAGAGCAGGAAGAAGGCAAGGTTTTGCCAAGAGTTGCCATGTAGACACTGCTTTGATTAGAACTGGAAAAATAAGTCAGCAGGAGCTGCACTTTTTTTCAAGCACAGGGTTGCTCGGTCTCGAACTTCAATCAGTACAAGTCTTGAATTTTGTTGTCTGAAAAAAGAGCATTGAGCAAATCTCCCCTGAGCCCCATATAGAAAAACCAACTGCAGAGAGAAAACACAATTCCTTTTCTCCAGGGATAAAAACATTACTCACTTTAATCAAGTAGGTCAGTTGCTATGTCCTTCTGCATTAAGAAAAAAAAAAACACCTTGTAAAGTCTGTTTTCATTTTTATTCCTGTTAATAAAAGGCTTGAGCTCACAGCAACTTCCAGCCTTATCTCTTTATCTCCTCCTCTGCATATTTCTCTCTGCAGAATGCTTTGCGGTGGGCTTGGTCACTGAGTGTAGCAGCATTGAGGGAAAGGGCTGCCCGCTTCCCACCCTCGATGTTGGTCCATGTCGTGTTCTATTACAATGTGACGGATGGTTAACGTTCTGTGTGTAGTTAAGTGTTATGCTTGCTAAGTGTTCAAAACTGTGTGAAAACATTAAGCTTCCAGCACCAAAGACACATACTGGCAACAAAAAGGTGAGTTGAACTGAATGTCACTTGGCTGTGAAGCTTCATGCATTTGTAATAAACTATTTATCTTAAGCTTTTGTTGTTCTAAATGGCATATGGTTAACTGTTGATCATAGATTTGAGTCTTTCAGTCTTCAGTTGCCAAACATGAACAGCTTATACGAACAGAAATAATCCTTTTATCTCAATATTGCTACGAATCAAATTTTGTGACTGCAGAGGGATTTTCTGCTGATGCTGATTCACTTACTGTTATGATTCATTGCAACTGATTTTCTCCAGTGCAAATACTTGGCTATTTCTCTAGTTTTGTTCTGTTGACTGTATTTCCGTAACTGCCAGTATTTCAAGGTTCAAGAAGTGTGGCTGGGGAATGAGTTGAATTCAGGAAGGTTGGATGAGTTTACTGACTTAAATGAAGGAAGGGTGAAAATCAACCCGAGCTTGAAAAATCTAGCAGTGACTGCTGTAATTACCAATGGAGCAATGCTTTTGCTACCAGTGGGTGACAGGGTGTGAAATGCTGGTGTTTTGAGTGCTAGTTACTGAAGCAATCACTGTATGCTGTTTCCAATCTAGTGATGATATCTATAGCCTTGCACGGCTGAAGGGTAAGCCTTTATGACTGGAGGTTGTGGGACTGTGAATTGAACGGGGAAGTGACGAAAGCTGTGATTACACAGTGAGGGGTGCAGTTAGGAAGTTCTAATATAGGTGAGAGCATTACACAGTGGTGGACAATCAAATGCATCTCTGCAAGGATTGTAGGAAAATTAAAACGGGCCTTCATAATTGTTGTAAGAAATCAGCATCATTGGATAAGTTCAGAACAAACAGAACTGTGTGTGTCTGAGTTCTGAGTCCAATGTTGATCTCCCTCTTTATGCACCTTCTCTGCAGCTGTAACATTGTATTCTTCGCTCTGTTCTATTACCCTAATGCACTTTGTGTCGTGTGATCTGCCTGTACTGCATGCAAAACAAAACTTTTCTCTGTACCTAGGTACACGCGACAAGAATTAATCAAATCAAATCAAATCAAATCAGTGGGAGTGAACAGTTTAACTGTAATTGTCAGGATGTGCAGTGACAGTTGTTGATTTTTTTGTAATGAAGGACATCACTGGACCAATATTCCCTTAATTTCTGCTTGCTGAGCGCTGTTGGCTTGTTGCACTGTGCTGTCCCTTTATAATGCCAACCTAGCTATGCATCTGAGAAAAGGCAAAGCAAAATATCATGGGTGCTCGAAAACTGAATTAAAAACAAGAAGCCCTGGAATTATTCAGCAGGTCTGACGGAATCTGTGAAGAGAAACTCAGAGAAGGGTTATAATCGACTTGAAATGTTAACTGGGGTCAGATCTTCCCATTTGTTGTTAAAGTGTGGTGGCGAATTTGTTTCACTGTGTCTAATCCGTGCTGGATATCCACATGCATTCGTCTGCTTTTCACCTCATTATTTATGCCACTAAGCTTTCGATCACAATTCTCTGGAAACTGCGCGGCTGGTGAGGCAGATGAGCTCACCTTTGGCAAGACAACCCCTTTGGCTGCAGAGATTGATCCCGAGAACACTGTCTTAGAGGAAAGGACAGCCAGCTCCCCACTTCCAGGGCAGGAAATGGGAGGCTGTGGTGGCCAGGCTGGTGAAGATCACACTAACTGACCCAGGCAGTCTGGACACAGACAGCAGCACAGGACACAGAGCTGTGTCCTGCCTCAAAATGCACTCCCTGCAATTCTGCAAGAAGACCAATCTTCTGTGCTATGCAAAGATAAGTGCCACCATCTTGTCTCTGCTACATCACCTAGCATCATGGACTGCAACATTCACTATTACATGTAATGCCTTCCTCCTGATAGAGTAATAGAGATGTACAGCACGAAAACAGCCCCTTTGGTCCAAATCATCCATGTTGATCAGATGTGCTAAATTAATCTAGTCCCGTTTGTCAGCATTTGTCCCATATCCCACCAAACGCTTCCTTTTCATGTACTCATCCAGATGCCTTTTAAATGTTGTAATTGTACCAGCTTCCACCAGTTCCTCTGGCAGCTCGTTCCATACACACACTATTCTCTGCGTGTAAAAGTTGGCCCATCAGTCTCGTTTAAACCTTTCCCCTCTCATCTTAACCCTTTGACAGCTGGTTTTTGACTCCCCTACCCTGGGACAAAGACCTTGACTATTCACCCTCTCCGTACCCCTCATGATTTTATAAGTTTCTATAAGGTTAGCCCTCAGCCTCTGAAGATCCAGGGAAAATAGCCCCAGTCTATTCAGCCCCTCCCTATAGCTCAAACCCTTCAATCCTGGTAACATCCTTGCAAATCTTTTCTGAACCCTTTCAAGTTTTACAGCATCATTCCTGTAGCAGGGAGACCAGAATTGAATGTAGTATTCCAATAGTGGCATGGACAGCCGCAACATGACCTCCCAACTCCTATACTCAATGCACTGACCAATAAATGCAAGTGTACCAAACTCATCCATCACTACACTGTCTACCTGTGTCTCCACTTTCAAGGGACTATGAACTTGTACTCCAAGGTCTCTTTGTTCAGCAACACTCGCTGGGACCTTACTATTAAGTGTACAAGTCCTGCCCTGATTTTCTCTAACAAAATGTGGCACCTCACAGTTATCTGGATTAAACTCCTCAGCCCATCAGCCCATATGATCAAGGGTCCTGTTGATGTGGGTTTTGCCTCCAACAGTGTACTTTACCTGATGTGGTAATGTTTACGTTGTTACCCCATGCCATCAGTAACCAGACGTGCTTAACATAAAAATGAAGAGTCCAACATTCATTTATTACAGCTTGCAAAAAACACCACATTCACAGTCACATTAAATTACAGTGAGCTGCATACTTTAATAGCACACCATGCTTCAAGTAATCTGAATTAAGATGCAATACTTATACCTTAGACCATATGCCATGATACAGTGATGATGTCATGAGAATATCTCTTACAGTTATACAGACATACAGCCTATGAGACTTAATGGATCATCATCTACCTCATCCTCCTAAATTACTAACCCTTTCTGTCCTCTGAGGTAACTGCTCAATCACTGGAGACACCTTTCCACCTCTCCTACATATGTGTGACCACTAACTGCTCTTGTATCCACTTCCATCACACTCAATCCCTCCCTTTCTCTCATTTTGCAGGAAAAGCTAGATCATCTCCCAGTCTGATGTCTCAACGGCTTCCTGACTGACATGCTGGCAATCCCTGGACTGCACTTGCAGGACTACCATGGTCCAATCCCAAACAAGGGCGAGGTTCCTAGGATTCTGGTAGGACCAAGTGCCTGCCTGACTGTGACCACCCCGACTGAATCTAGTTCTCCTTCACTCTACTGACCACACTTCCCCTTTTGACTTTCACAAGTTGCCATTTGCTTGAAGCATATTTATTGTGTTTGCCACATAAGCTGCTGGCACATGCTGCTGTTGTGATATTGGCACATTGTCGACCAGTGCCTAAGCAGACCTGGATAATAAATAGCAATGCCTTTGAAGCGGAAGATCCATAACTGTTACAACATGGATTTGACCTGGGAACCAAGCTCCTGGAAATACATCCACAAAAAGGTCCATCGATTCTACAGAGTCATTCTGTTTACAAGACTTCTACTTCAACTTTAAAGCTCCATCTTCATCTGAGAAACTGTAGATCTGCCATGAAAGAGACTAAGATAATTATAAATTGTAACTGTTTTGTCTTCATCTGTATCTAGTCTTTGTTTATGAGATAAGGGAGTGACACATGTTTTAAAAATCCTGGTCAAACATGTAATAAGAATAACCTTCTTCGTTTTATAACTAATGAAAACTGCTGCTGGAATTATTTCATTTTTGAGAGTAAGAAAGCATGCTTACTTTAAATACCAAAATACTGACCAAAGCTAGGTAAAAAAGAAATACAAATTCTCTGTACCATTACCGTGTTTGCAAAGCAGTGTGCCACATACAGCAGGAGTTAAATTCCTTCTACTGGCTGAGGTCGCCGTGAGGGACCGACTTTCTTAATCTTACCCCTCACCTGAAGTGTGGGGACCCTCGGGTTATCAATCAACTCTCTGTAGTGAGAGAGCAGCCCTCTAGTCCTCTGGGATTATGACAACTTTGCCTTTTAACCTTTACTTCACCACAACTGCACAGAAAATCTGTACAATGTGTCCCACTAAAAAATGCTAACTGTCTTTCCAATTGATCAGCTCTCCACATTCCTTTCCGATCAGAATCTGCTGAGTGATCTTTGTATTTGATCCATTTTAAACCTGGATAGGCGATAAAAGACATGTTAAAGTAGGTAAAGGTTAAAAATCTCAAGGCATAATTGAAGAAGTATAGGTCTTGTGTAAAAGATAACAATTCTGAAGGGGTTATTGTTCATGTTACATTGGCTTCACCTTTTCTATTGATGTCTGCAATAATCTATAGATGGAGACAAGGACACAGGTTTTCATCATGATGGGGAGCCTCTCTGCTAAAACGACCATGCTGGAAGAATCAGAAATCCCATGTCTCATCCCCAAACTTGGCAGGTCTCATTTTCTCGGGGATGAGACTTGTCCTTTTTTGAAGCATCATATAGCTGGAGACAGCCAACCATTTAAATGATCAGCTGCTTTCAATGAATGCAGATGGTGGAGTTCTTGGCTATGTAGAACCTGGGGTCTGGAAATCGATTGGGACTCAGTAAGAGCAGGTATATTCTCAGTGCGTTTATTTTGGATAGTCAAGGTACATCTTTGGAGACGTAACATATCCCATCGAAACTGGTTGCAGGACAGGTTTGGGAGAAGTCAGAGATCCTTTGGTGGAGGTAAGGGACCCTTTGGGACCCTTTGGGATTGTGAAAAGTAAGCATGCTTGTACGTGATTTCTTCTGTATAACTTAACTTGGACTTATCAAAGTTCTGGCTATCTTCCAATAAAATGTAATGGAGAAAGAACCCAAAGGACATTGAGTGCCCCAGGTGAATTACTTCTAATTTGGACAAATCTGAGTTCTATTCCCTTTCTGTCCCTGAAAGGTAAAAACAGAGCAGCAAACAAATTAATTAATCTCAGCAAATCATTCAAGTTGAATTTGAGATAGGTCCAAATCTTTTCCTGGTCTCAGACCAATGTCAGACTAAAATCTTTACAATGGTCATAGACTTACTCAAAAAACAAAATTCATAATAATGATATTAATGGTAACCTAAGTAGAAAATTGACTGATGGATAGGAGACAGAGAGAACAGGTGAACAGTTACTTGTCTGACTGGGAGGACACTGAGCACCATGTCTCTCATTGGGTTCATTGTTTTTCATCTATCACATAAATAATCTGAACTTGAGTAACATGAATATAAGTTTGAGGTTTGTGGTCAACATAAGTCTTTTCAAAGAAGTGAAGAGGTGCCTAACAGACTTCGAGAGAACTTAGGCCAATGAAATGTACGGTCCTTTTGTGTTTTAATGTGGATAAATATGAAGTGATGCAAGTCGAGGTAAGCAACATGGAGAAGCAGCATTGTCAAAATAGTAGCAAGGTCAGCGACAGAGGGATCTTAGAATGCACTGTTAAATCTTTGAAAGTGACAGGACAAGCTGCTAAAGTGGCCTAGGAACTTTAAGGGACACTTGGCTTTATTAATGATGTATTAAATTCAAAAACGAGGAAGTCATGCTAAGCTTCATCAAACCTCCAGCCTCAATAGGGCACCACACCTTAAGAAGGATGTCAAGATCCTGAGGAGGGACAAGAAGTTTAATAGCATGCCACCAGAGATGAAAGATTTAAGCAAAGTATGGAGGCTAGGGAAGTTTATTCTCTTTAAAGTTAAGGGGAGACCTAAATGATGTTCAAAAATTATGTGGGGCACAATTAAAGTAGGAAAGAACTTTTTTTTTTAGCAAAGGTGTTGGTAGCTAGAGTTCATAGATGTAAAATAATCAGCAAAAGAACTAACAGGGAAAGTCAAAGAAATTTCTTTGCACCAAAGCTTATTATGATACTAGATGCACCACCTGAAATCATGGTGGATCAGGTTTCATAGGAAATTCCAAGAGGTCACATACCTGCAAACTAATCTGTAGGATTGTAGGCACAAGTTAAGGTGTGGGACTAAAATGGACAGAACTTTTGAAGTGCATTGTGATAACAAGACATCTTTCAGTGCTATTAACAGAGGGAAACAACTTTGGTCAGGAAATTGGGGATAACTCCAGATCTTCTTGGAAATACTGTCATGAGATTGTTTAGATTCACCTGAAAGAACAGATGGTGTGTTTGATTTAAAATCTCATCTGAAAGTTGTACCTCTGACAGAGCAGCACTTCCTCACTCCTCTGGGAGCGCCAACGTAAACTTTGCACTGAAGCCAGTGTTGATATTGTGATCAATGTTTTCATCAAGCTAATGCAAGTGGTGCAATTTATTTTTCAAACTTACCTTCAGTAAGAGTATTCCAAATTGTAATTGTGGGCATGAGAGAATAATATCCAGGGCAAAGCAGCCCGACTTTCTGGTTGGCTTGGACGAGTTGGACCAAATGGTCTGTTTCCATGCTGTAAATTGCTATGACTCTATAATAGATGTGTAAACATAATTTGTTTACTCATCCTTGGAATGTTGACGTTGCTGGCTGGGTCAACCTTTATTGTTCATCCCAAATGAGAAGCTGGTGGTGAGCTGCCTTTTTGGCACAGTGCTGTTAGTGAGGGGGTGGTGGGGTGGTGGGGCGGGGGGTGCAAAGTTGCAGGATTTTGACCCATTGAAGGAACAGTAGTTTAGTTCCAAGTCTCAGAGATGGTACACACTGTTGCCACGGTGCGGTGACGGTGTAAGGAGTTAATGTTGAAAGTGATACATGGGATTGCAATCAAATAAGCTACTTTGTCCTGCATTGTCATGAGCCTCTTTGGTATTGTTAGATCTGCATTCATTCAGATAAATGAAGACAGTTTCTTCATTCTTCTGATGTGCCTTGAAAATGGAAGACAGACACTGGGGAGACATAAGATGAATTACTCACCGCAGAATTCCTAGCCTCTGACCTGTTCTTGTAGTCACAGTATTTATATAGCTAGTTGAATTCAGTTTGTGATGATTGGTAACCCCCAAGATATTGGTACCTCGAGGATTCAATAATGATAAAGCCATTGAACTTAAAGGGGAAGTAGTTAAAATCACTCTGGTTGGAGATGGTCATTGCCTGGCACTTGTGTGGTGTAAATTCTACTTGCCACTTACCAGATTAAATGTGGCTGTTGTCCATGAGTTGCTGCATGTGGAAATAAAAACTAAAAGAACTGTGGATGCTGTAAATCAGAAACAAAAACAGAGGTGCTGGAAAAGTTCAGCAGGTCTGGCAACATTAGTGAAGAGAAATCAGAGATAACATTTCGGGCTAGTGTTCTGTGGAGGGGTCACCGAACCTGAAACATTAACTCTGATTTCTCTTCACAGATGCTGCCAGACCTGCTGAGCTTTTCCAGCACCTCCTGTTTTTGTTGCATTTGGAAATGGACTGCTTCTGTATCTGGGAATCATGAATGGTGCTGAACATTGTGCAATCATCAGTAAACATTCCCGCTTCTGACCTTACGAAGGAGGGGAGGTCATTGATGAAGCAGCTGGGAAATGTCAAACTCCTGCAGTGATCCCTGCGACTGGGATACCAGAGCTCCAACAACCAGAACCATCTTCCTTTGTGTTAGTTATGAATGCAACCAGTGGAGAGTTTTCCCTATGATTCTCATTAATTTCAGTTTTGTGAGTGCTTTTTGGTGCCATACTCAGCTAAAAGCTACCTTGTTGTCTTGTTCCTCTCACTTTACTTGTGGATTTCATCTCCTTTGTCCATGTTTGGACCAAGACTGTAATGGGGTCAGAACGTGAATGGCCTTGACAGACCCAAGCTGATCAGCAGTGGGGAAGTTTTTGAGCAAATACTCCTTAATAGTACTGTTGATGACCCCTCACGTCACTTTGCTGATGACATGAAGAGTGATCTGGACTGCTGCAGCTGTCACAGAACTGCCTGTAAAAATGTGTGGAGTTAAAAATGTAGTTTTTCGTACTTCAGCCTTCTTGATGACAAAAGCCATTATAGGATTTCTGCTGCATGACTGTTTTCCCAAACGAACATTTTCACAATGAGTGTCTGTTAAGTAAGTATTTTGATGGACAGTTCTAAATGCCAATGGAATAGAATTCTATTTTTTTTATTCACTCATGAGACAATGCTGTCATTGGCTAGCCAGCATTTACTGCTATAATAAAGATAACAAGGTGTAGAGCTGGATGAACACAGCAGGCCA
>JAHRHZ010000271.1:10073925-10145532 GCA_024137785.1 Ginglymostoma cirratum
TGGCCTGCTGTGTTCATCCAGCTCTACACCTTGTTATCTCAGATTCTCCAGCATCTGCAGTTCCTACTATCTCTGAAACAGCATTTTCTGTTTGTCCCAAAGTTGTCCTTGAGAAGGTGGTGGTAAGCAGATTACTATTTGTTTCTTTATGTTTATTCACAAAAGGGATTGACCATCTAAGTGAAATATTAGTTTCCATAAGGACATAGTTGAATAAATTTCAATGTTTTGAAATGCCTTTTTGTGTCAATTAGAGATTTCTTTTCTCAATAGTGGTATTTTCAACAAACAGACAACTTTATGTTCTTCAGCCTGCTTACAGAGGAATGCCCGTGCTGGGTAATAGGTGAGTTGGCATGGATACAGAAGGGCAAAGTGTGGTGAGAGTGGTTACAAATAGATACCGAGTTGGCTTTGGTTTTGTAAAGATCCAATGATGATGATTTGGGAATGAGGAGCATGAAGGCTGTAGCAGATAGGCCTTTGAGTACAAGACTGCATGGGTGTATTAAGGGCCATGGGGTATGGGTAGATGGATATTGCTTGGCATAAGGGTTATGAGGAGCGCTGGGACTGGTTGGGGCATTGATTGTCAGGGAGTAAATGGGGACCATAAGGGTGGGCACAGGTCATTGGGATGGGTACCAGTCATTAGGTGGGATGGTATAGATTAGGCAGTGAATGGATTGAGAGTTGTGAGCAGGAAGAGCTTTTTACATTGTAATTTTTATTTTTAAACTTTGAACAGTGCCAGATTTCCCATGCAGAGTTGTGGCCTGTCCACGTTAGGAACCGAGTCTCTTTCACTCTGCTCAGGTCACCTGGCCTGTCTTCCTTTCCAAACCACTCTCCTGGACCAAAAATGGGAAATTCAGTCGCCATCTTGAACAGTTGGGTTTGTGGATTTCAACTACCTCTGTGCACCCACACCTCTGTGAACACAAATCAGAGTCAAGGTATTTTCCTCTGGCTTTTGGAAGGAGCAGGTATATTTATACCAGCTCCCTAAGATCCTAGTATCTATGACTGACCAACCATTTGTTGTACTTATCACTACTATTAAATAAACCTTCTTGCTGTCTATGAGGAGCATCACAGATACCCTACTCCAGTGTATTCTCTACCCACTAATCATTAGATAGGCTCAAACCACAGCAAAGCCAAAAGAGGATTCGTGACAGTGAACAACCTCAAATGATTCTTAACCAGTACCATTAGAGATGGCAAATACCGCAAAATATCAGGAGTGGTCATCTAGGAATATACCTCATGTGTCATCATAAAAATTATTCACTAGTCCACCTTCAAATTCTGTTCATTTTGTTTTGAAGGGATCTTGGTATTTATAAAGTGGCTTTTCTATTTATGTAATAGCAGTGGCACTTCAAAGTAATCTATTGAATGCAAAGAACAGACAGTGTTTTGGGACATTTCTAAGACATGTACTGTGCAAGCATATGTTTGTCCATTCTGGAGATTGGACTGGGACAAGGACTTATACTCTTAATGGTAATGTCCTAGGAAGTGTTGCCGACCAAAGAGACTTTGGGCTGCAGGATCATAGTTTCTTGAAGGTGGAGTCACAGGTAGACAGGATAATGATGAAGACTTTAATTGGACAGTGCATTGAGTATAGGAGTTGGGATGTCATGTTGTGGCTATACTGGATATTGATTAGGCCACTTTTGGAATACTGTGGTCAATTCTGGTCTCCCTGCTGTAGGAAAAATGTTGTTCGATTTGAAAATGTGCAGAGAAGATTTACAGGGATATTGCCAGTGCTGGAGGCTTTGAGCTATAGGGAGAAGCTGAATAGACTGGGGCTATTTTCCCTGGAGCATCGGAGGCTGAGGGATGACCTTTTAGAGGTTTATAAAATCATGAGAGGCATGGAAAGGGTGAATTGTCAAAGTCTTTTCCCAGAGTAGGGGATTCCAAAACTAGAGGGCATAGGTTTAAAGGTGAGAAGGGAAAGATTTAAAAGAGACTTAAGGGGCAACTTTTTCACACAAAGGGTGGTGCGTGTATGGAATGAGCTGCCAGAGGAAGTGGTGGAGGCTGGTACAATTACAACATTTAAAGGGCATCTGGATGGGTACATGAATAGGAAGGGTTTATAGGGATAGGGGCCAAATGCTGGCAAGTGGAACTAGATTAATTTAGGATATCTGGTCAGCATGGACAAGTTGGACCGAAGGGTCTGTTTCTGTGCTGTACACCTCTATGACTCTAAGTATGATATACTGACTGGTCTCCTTCTGTGTGGAAATATCTATGGTCTTTGTATTAAGTTTGTAAGAACATTTGAAACAACTGTTCACTTTAGAATGAAAAGATCAATTGTAATGTTTAAACTTTTATCTCTGTCTTACAATTGGTATATCAACTATCACATAGCTGTGGGATCACATCCATGTTTCCCTTTACGTGCTTTCAAACGCTTTGAAATGAATAGAATTTTGTGTCTCATTGTTTTTTGGGAAGTAAACGTTATAGAAAAGACCACATTTTTTTCTCTTGAGAAGGTGAGGGATGAGTCATTTTCATGGACTGCTGCAGTCTGTATCGTGTGTACATGTGCAGTGTTGCTAGAAGGGAAGTTCCAGGATTTTCACCCAGTGATAATGAAGGAAGAGCACCACGTGTTAATATCAGGATAGTCTGTGACTTAAAGGCAAACAGGCACATTATGGTCTTCATATGCACTTGCTGTCTTTATCCTTCTCAGTGAAACGGAGGCTATTCCTTGTAGAATAAGTAGGGAAAAGGACTGGTGAGTCCATCAATGTGCCATGTAGACCATCTGCAGCTAACAGCTAGGTCTTGACTAAATGTTAAAGAAGATAGGAGAAGTTATGGATATTATTTTTAAGGCAATGTTGGGGCAAAAGTGAGTACGTGATATAATACACAACCAAAGATAATCAGGTGGATTGACCCCCAGAATATCTGGTCATCTTTGCGTTCATTACTTGACCGCAATGGCATTACCGTTATTGAATCCCCAATGACCAACATCTTCGGAGTTGTTGTGTTATTAACTCTTAACACAAATACCAAACACTACACGTTGATTGGTAATTTAAACAAAGGGATCATTATTGAAGAATATCAGGATTCCAGGAACACTCTTCAAACGCATGTTACCTGCTGATCAACAGTGTTCCAACATGTTAATTTTCATCTCTTCCTGTAACGAAGTATACCCAAACCCAGCTGTACATTAGGCAGTATGTATAAACTATGTGCTCTCCAAAGCAATAACACAACAACTATTGGCCAGAAACTGAACTTCACCAGCCATATAAATACTGTGGCTACAAGAGTAGGGAGAGGCTGAGGATTCTGCAAATATGTACATACTTACAAAAACAGGCATTAGGAGCAGCAGGCTATTCAGCACCTTGAGACTATTCAGTCATTCAATTAGATCATAGCTGATCTAATTATGGCCTCAACTCCACTTTCTTACTGTTATCCTTTGATTCCATTAGTTGAGAATACACTAAAAATACATTAGAAAAACATTCAACGTTTCTGTCTCCACTGCCCTCTGCGGAAGAGAAGTCCACAGACTCATGACCCTTTGAGAGAAAATAATTATCCTCATTTCTATCTTAAATGAGAGACCCCTTATTTTAAAACTGTTCTCTGTCACAAGGGGATTTACACCTCCTAATTTTCCAAAACTTATCCATAAGGTGTGTAATGAAATATTCTCCTTCTTCTCTGGACAAGTAGAGCTCCAACAATACTCAAGAAGCTTGACAGTACTGAAGACAAAGTCAACGCTTGATCAGTATTTCTTCCATTAACTTAACATTCATTTCCTTCATCACTGCGCTCTTTGCTACGTACAAGATGCGTGTCAATGACTCACAAAACCTCCTTTAGCAGCACCTTTCAAACTTTCAATATCTATTGGCTGGAAGGTCAAAAGGTAGTAGATACATGGGAATGTGTCCACCTACAAGTCCCTCTCCAAGTCAGACACCATCCCGATTTGGAACTATATCACCGCTCGTTCAGTGTCACTGGATCAAAATCCTAGAACTCTCTCTGTAGCAGTACTGTGCATGTACATACAACACATGGACTGCAGTGGTCCACAAAGCAGCTCAGCACCCCTCCTCAAGTACAATTAAGGGGGACAACAAATGATAGCCCTGCCAGTGACACACATGTCCTGTTTTTTTAAAAAGTGAGATGTAGAAATGGTTTAAGTCCATGTTCCTGATTGCTTTCTGATGAAAACCCCTCTCAATTCATGCACGTGAGGCAAGGAAAGAATTAAACTTGATTTTGATGTCTCTATGGATAAGCAGCTTTCTTCCACCTGACGTCCACATCTGTACATGACAAATGTCCTGTTAGATGAGATACAGGAGCTCAACCACCACTGTCCAGAGGTACTCTAGCATGAGTCAGGAGGGATGGGATATATGAGGGGTTAAAAAAATTCAAATTGATCTTTAATATTAACAAAATAATATTTAATAAAGAAAGTGACCCATTTTCTTTTGATCATTAAAAATAGCAAGAAAATCAGAATGAATATAATTTCTGTATTGTACATGATATTGTTAAAATCCTTGCCTTTATCAAGACAGACACAAGAATATTAAATTTCAATGGTAATGATAATTTATACTATGAGTAAAATAGCATTGGTTGGTTGATTGACAAGAGGAATCTGGTTCTGGTTTATTTTATTAGTGACATGGGCCGTTGAACTGAATAGCTTGCTGGGCCATTTCAGAGGGTAGTTGAGAGTCAATCGTATTGCTGTGGATCTGGAGTCACACATAGGCCAGACCAGATGAGGATGAAAAATTTCTTTCCCAGAAGTTCGGTAGTGAGCCAGATGAGTTTTTCCAACCATTAGCAATGGTTTCATGATCATCAGTAGATTCTTAATTCCATTAAAAAAAAATTGAATCCAAATTCCACCATCTGCCACAGCAAGATTCAAACCCAAGTCCCCAGGACATTAGCTGAGTTTCTGAATAAGTAGTCTAGTGATAATCCCACTTAACCATGATGTGGAGGACTCTAAACCAAAACAAAAGCAGATTCTAAACATGGCCTCACACTTATCATGCACTGTTCGACCTAAAATGTCACCCCTTCTTTGCACTGATAAAACCTTTAGTTCTCGCAGGACAGTGACATGAAAGGAATTCGGTGATTTACATATGCATATTAATCAATTAAAGCCTTCTAATTGATTAAAGATTTAACAGCATCTTAGGTTTATTTAATACATCTTCATCAGTGGTGTGACCTGTTGATCTTTTACTTAGAAATTCTGTGTCTGATACTAGCTCTTTCACTAACGCTGGAAGAAGGTGTGAGGCTGAGAAAGCTTATGTTTTCAAATAAACCTGTTGGACTATAATCTGGTGTTAAAATTGTATCAGAGATAAAAGGGTCTAGGCCCGAAACATCAAGCTTTCCTGCTCCTATGATGCTGCTTGGCCTGCTGTGTTCATCCAGCCCCACAACTTGTTATCTATAATCTGGTGTCGTGTGATTTCTGACCAATACTACTTAGGCCATTGCTTCTCCTATGGTATGTGGAGAATGCACCAGGGAACAGTTCTCCCCCAAGCTTTAGTTTAATTCAAAGAGGTGCAATACTTGCATAAGTTCTTTAGGCTTGCAATTGACAGGACCCTGCATATGGATTCACATAACTTCCAGCAACACAATGAGCTCTATTACAAGGCCACCTGAAAATCTTAAATTGATTGTTAATGTAGTTCTTAGCACTGTCAAAATTGTTCAGCAAGTCACAGAGTTACAACGATTGCTGGGCACTATGTTCTGAGTTTGACAGCATGGGTTATCTAAGTGTTAAGTATAGTCAAAGGGACACACTGTTTGATCTGATCCACCTGCCATTGAATCTTTCTGCCTAAATACAAGGCATCACACTAGAACTGAAAATCATGTAACTCGTTACACATTGGTGCGGTAGGCAGAAGATCTTTCTGGCTAGATGGTGCTAGATGGTAATACATGGAGGATACCACTCATATCGCTGTTGCATAATACCAACATTGAATGGCTGGCTTCAGTTGTTGTTCAGATTTTTGAGAAACCTTATCCTTCCAGGGTAATTTGAGGTAGTTTTTGTGGCCAAAGCTGGCAGCCTTCAGCTAATTTACGAGAGTGAACAACATATAGCAAGCAATAATTTGATTAGGATAGCCACTTCCCTACATCCCTTTTTACTCCTACAGTAGCAATTGTTGTTCTCTTTGAACTTTCGTATTCTTGAGTCTGCACTGGTGAATACAAGGTGAAATGCTTCGACAATCTGTCTCTTTTTTCGCAACACTTGAGATCTGAAACAACTGAATTAATAAAAAAAAAAGAGTATTCTGTGTTAACACTGATCCTGACTCGCCCATGTGTGCATCTTTGCCATTCGAGGGACAGGTACCTTGAGTGATCATCTCATAGTTTCTCTACCAGTCTGCTATTCAAAATCATGCCTTTTGGAGGAACAGGAACCTGATCAATATAAACCGAAGACAGATAATCTCTTAGGTTATTATCGCATAGCTCTTGTGGGATCTTGCTTTGTGCAAATTACCAATCCCTTTTTCCAACATTACACTTTTTTTTGGTTTTGGTTTTGTCACGGGTACCGAAATACAGTGAAAAGCTTTGTTTACGAGCAGTACAGGCAGATCACAGCAAGCAAAGGGTGTAATAGGTCATAAAAGACTTAGAGGCATACAGGTTACATTGCAGGTTACATTATTTGAGGCTACAGTCCATTCAACAGTCTGATAACAGCCAGAAAGTAGCTGTTCCTGAACCTGCTTGTGCGTATGTGTTCAGGCTTCTGTATCTTCTGCCTGACGGAGGAGGTCATAGGAGAGCATTACCAGGGTGTGATGGGTCTTTGAAGACGGTGGCCGCTTTTCTGCGACAGCGAGCTGTGTAAGTAGAGTCCGTGGATGGAAGGTTGGTTTCCGTGATGGTCTGGGCTGTGCACACAACCTTCTGTAGTTTCTTACGGTCCTGGGCAGAGCAGTTGCCATTCCAGGCCATTATGCACCCGGGCAGTACGCTTTCAATGGTGAATCTGCAGAATTGGTGAGGGTCCTTGTGGACATGCCGAATTTCCTGAGCCACCTGAGGAAGAAGGGGCATTGTTGTGCCTTCTTGACTGTCGCATTTACATGGGACAGGTCGGCGGTTATCGTCACTCCAAGGAACTTGATGCTCCTCACTCTCTCAACCTCAGTTCCATTGATGTAGATGGGTGTGTGTTCTCCTCTTTTCTTTCTGAAGTCAATGATCAGTTCTTTAATTTTGCCGAGAATTTAATTGCCTGTGCAGCATTTGTAGATATCCTGTGATCATAAAATAAACCATAAAAATGTAGGTTCTTTCATAAATATCTCTCAAATAACCAAATAATGAGACATTAGCAAAGAATGAAATTTAATGCTTTAAATGGCAAAGTGTATCCATCATTTATGAAGGTGAGATTAAGGATTAGGTACAAAACTAGATTGGAAGGGAAATTTTAAAAATGCCCTCTATATTTTCCAATTTGCCTGCTCAGGGCTAATGCATGGAATGGAGACATTTAAAAATGATTGTATTTGATATCTTGATCTAAGCATCCACATAGCTGAGGAATTGTATTGCTCCATCTCTGCCAAATAATGAGGTTTTGATTATTTCAAACTATTGAAATATAATATATTCTGTCTGAAAGGCACTACAGGACTGAAAAAAGCAAACTCCTCAGAAACTGATACCAGCCTAAATAAATGGCTACAACTGTTGTGTATACCAAATTCATAAAAACTTGAAAGCGAAAATAATTATCCCATGTAAACAGGTTCATGAATTTCCCAGAAAACATCAGGGAACAGTAAGTAACAAGTGAAGACAATCGCTGCAAGTTTTGTGACGGAAACTTGAAGTAAATACAGTCCAAAATGAAACACAATTAACATAACTGTAGATTATGTTGGTAACACACACTTTGATTGGAGAATAAAGGCAAATATATTCAATGCAAGAGAGGTCTGTGAAAATAGATTTGAGATTATCCAGTACTGAGAATATAGAATGGACATTCCTAAGCATGGATGATAATAGATTCCTGTCAATTTGCTGTAGTGTTGTTCATGGATAGAAATGGAAATTACATTTGTAGTCTTCTTTTTGCCTTTATCTCACCTTCAGTCCCCTGATGTTAAACCCTTTTTGAGTTTTTCAGTTTGATTTCCATTTCCATGTCTGTCTGCCTGGCTCTCGACCATATGTTCACAGCTTCTCTGTACCCTTCCATTTATCTGGGAACAATTTCAGTCTTTCTCGCTTTCCTTTGTCTCTTGCTTTTCTCATCATGCTTATCTTCATCTGAGACTTATCATAGATCATAGAATCCCTACAGTGTGGAAACAGGCCCTTCGGCCCAACAAGTCCACACCGAACCTCAGAGCATCCCACCCAGACACATCCCCGACAACCCATCTAATCTACACCTCCCTGAACACTATGGGCAATTTTAGCATGGCCAATCAACCTAACCTGCACATCTTTGGACTGTGGGGGAAACTGGAGCACCCGGAGGAAACCCGCACAGACGCGGGGAGAATATGCAAACTCCACACAGACAGTTGCCCGAGGCTGGAATTGAACCCAGGTCTCTGGTGCTGTGAGGCAGCAGTGCTAACCACTGTGCCACTGTGCCACCGTGCCACTGTGCTGCCCCGTGCTTTGTTGATTGGTATTTGTGCACATTGCTCGTACACCAGGGATTATATGATACATACAGGTGGGTGAGAGTTTTAGAGAGACAGCATTGTGACCCCGAGCCAAGGTTCCAAATAATATGGGAACATAGGGACAGGAGTAGGCTATTCAGCCCTTTGAACCTGTTCCAAATATTCAATGAGATCATGGCTGATCTGTGGCCTAACTCCAGAAACCTGCCTTTGGCCCATATCCCTTAATATGTTTACTTCACAAAAATGTATCTACCTCAGATTTAAAACTAACAACTGATCCAGCATCTACTGCTGTTTTTGGAAGAGAGTTCCAAACATTTACCACCCTTTGTGTGTAGAAGTGCTTCCAAACATTTGTCCTGAACACTGTGGCCCTAATTCTCAGACTATGTTCCCTATTTCTGGAATCCCCAACTAGTGGAAATGGTTTATCTACCCTGTTAATAGCTTGAAGACTTCAATCAGATTACCTCCTTACCTTCTAAAATTTTGAAATAACAGGTCTAATTTGTGAAATCACTCCTCAAAACTTAACCCCTGAAGTCCCGATATCATTCTTGTAAACGTACATTGCATACTCCCTCTAAGGCCAATATATCCTTCCTACGGTCTGGTGCCCAGACTTGCTCACAGTACACCAGGTGGTATCTAACCTGAGTTTTTTATAACTCCAATAATGTCTGCATCCTTATACTCCAGTCCTCTAAACATAAAGGCCAACATTCCATTAGCTTTCTTGATTATCTTCTGTTTGTGATATTTTAAAGATTTATCCAAGTCTGTTCAGGCATCCACTGTATTTAACTTCATACAATTTAGAAAGTACCCTGTTCTATCCTTTTCTGGTCCAAAAGGACATGGAAGAAATATTTGATCTTGTGACTTCAGCCTCACGGGAGAACAAGAAACTATTGTAACCAGATGAAGTGGGAGTTAAAGCAGGTTACAGCTTTTAGATTAGGTACAAAAGTTTTACTCATGGGGAACAAAACAGCAATTTCACTCTAATAAAAGCGAAATACTGCAGATGCTGGAAATCTGAAACCAACACAGAGAGATCCTGAGCTGCTGAATATTTCCAGCATTTACTTCTTTTATTTCAATCTGTTAAATCAAGGCTACACTCCCTCCAATGTCAATATAATATTCATAAGTGTTGGTGTCGAGAACTGATCATAGTACTCTGGGTGTGGCAGCCAGAGTTTTGTATAGTGAAAGCTTGGCCTCCTTATACTCTGTACCTCTTTGTGTTGTCAACTGTGACAGAAGCCATTCCTGGAGACTTTTCCCCTGAAAATGATAATGTCATTAAATAACCTGTCAACTGAACCCATGCACAAAAGCAAGAGATTCAGAGACACACTGGCACTGCCCTTGCCCTGTACTTCTGCTGCTGTTACTATCATTGGTCTGCCACTGCTCTCTCCTTTCTACCTCCGTGAGGCTTGCAGTCAGTGAGAAAGCAGGCAATTGTGCTCATGGCTGCAGTATGCATGGGTGACACATGGTATGCACACATTACATCCAGTCCTGGCTTAAGTGATGATTCATTCATGTCAACACAACACTGCTTGCAAAGTCTGCTCACAATACAATGGGATCACCATTTTAATGAAATTGAAACCCTTACAGAGGATTTTGCATGAATTACGTTACAGATTTGCTTAAAATAGTGTTTAAAAATTGCCCATCCTGCTGTGGGCACTGAAAGATTGTTGGCAGACCCTGGCTATTTTGGGAGAGTTGGCAACCTTAACCTCTCTAAATATAATAGCCAGCAATCCATTTTCTTTCTGATTATTTTCTGTACCAGATTAAGAACTCCTAATGATCACAGTACCTGGAAACGCATGTATTTTTGCAACTCAACAACACCTAAATTTCTGCGCAATTTGTTTTGCATCTTTTGTGTTTGCTTCTTTCAGTTTTAATTTGTTCCTCACCTCTTTGATTGCCCATGGCTCTCTTTACTGGCAAGTGGATCTTTTGCCCTTTGGGGGTATGAGCTAGTCCTGGATCACGTTTGATTCTCTTATGAATACCTCCAACTGATCATCTGTGATTTTACCATTAACAGACTTGTCCAGTTTGCTGTAGGCTGTTTCCATTTCATCCGGTTGAAGTTAAATCTAGAATCTCTTTCGTATTTCTCTTTCCACACTGACCTCAACCATATGACAATCAGAAGATAAATGTTGAAATATCATTAGGCTGATAATTCAATCTGATCTATGACTCATAACTAAATTCTATTTTTTTTGCCCCGTCGTTGATTTTCCCATAGTATCCGTGAGCTTTTTAAATTTGACGGTCAATACTTGAGCCCATGTGTATAAAAAGTCACATTAATATTCAGCAAAACCCAGGACAGGAGGCAATCAGCCAGATCCATCAGGAGAGTGCATCATTCATCTTCTCATTGTTTGTAAACCCATTATTTTGCATGTGAGGCTGATAGTGGTAACAACTGGCAAGCATTGTCTCCTACTATGAACACAGATACAAAGGGCTTGATTTTTGCCAATGAAAGCGGAAAGCAGGAGTGGGGTCTGTTTTCTGTGGCTAAAATAACTCCACTGTTTAAAAATGGAGGGAGAGAAGACCACAGAGAATTCTCCAAACGTCAGTAATGGAGAAAATGCTTGAGTCTATCATAAAATACACAATGTCTCTGTCTTTGTATGTCATGATCTGCCTGTCTTGCACGCAAAACAAAACTTTTCACTGTACTTAGATACTTGTGTCAATAATAAATGAAACCAAATCAAAACAAAACAATTGGAAAGCATGACCTGGATTAGACAAAGTCAGCATTGGTTTATAAAGGGTAGATCATGCTTAACAAATCTTCTGGAGTTGTTTTGAGGGAGTAGTTAGTAGAACAGGTAGGGGAGAGCCAGTGGATGTGGTATCCCCAGAAGGGCAGTCCTGGTATTCTCCTTCAAGGGCAGGGTTACTGTCCTCAGAGGAGGTGAGGAGCGGAATATCCGGTACCCCTACACTCATAAGGCTTCCTCTGCCCTGTTCTAGCGTGAACAAAAAGCATGGATTGAGGGAGATAAAAGTGGGCCACACCGTTGTTGGTCACCGTACAGGTGAGCAAAAGGTGGTGAGGTATTGAGGAGGCAGAGTCTGCGGTGTAGGGGTATGGTGTTGTTGGGAGTGACAGCAAGTAAGGGAAGGTGTCACAGGCAAATTTGGCAGAGTGTGAGGTGTGGTGTAGCAGAGAGAAGAGGGTGGAACTCACCTTTGCACAGCAGAGAAGGTCATTAACCTTCTCACAGCACTATTGGCTGATTTCCCCTTACCACGGAGACAGCACTGATCCAATTGCCAACCTCGGACCAGGGTGCCAGGATTGGGTGGCATAACCTCCTTTGCCATTCTTCTGAGAAGATGACCCTCTTGTGCATCAACCCTCTACCCGGACCTTTAGCTCCCTGTTGGTGAATTGCAGGACCATCTTCTCCTTCTCTGAAATGTTCAGGATTTATTCATGACCAGGGCAGCATTGGAATGCCAGGTGCACAAGGCCCTTTTATAGATGGCCTAGCACAAGGGGTGTCGGTCTTTTGGTGGACATCTGATGAGTGGTGAATTGTACTGGGAATGATGTTTGATAGAATGGGGCCAGAATCAGACAGAACTGATGCCAGAGGGATAGGGTTGTAGTTGATGCTGCGTGTTTGCTGAGATACAGCAAGAAAACTTGGAAATCCAGAGGAAGTCCCTGTGGAAAGACTCGCCGCAACTTGAATTTGCCAAAAGATTCTGACCAACGGCTTGGCGTAGTTTCTACCAGCAAGTGGTCTTGCAGGCCTGGATTATCTGTCCAGATGAAAGGGGAGATAGCCTGCCTGTTCCCATCCTCCTCTGCAAAATGCCTATGTTCCTTTGTCTCCTTCAAAAGAAACAGGGATATGGTGAGACAGACTAGTTCTTTCCTCTGACTTGGAGGGAGTGAAAGTAACTTTGGCAGATGTGGGGGTGAGTAGGATGAAAATGTAGATAGCTTATGGGTCACCTGAGAGGGGTGGTATGGTATAAGGAGTTATTAGCTATTATGCTCATTATTAGAATACATTTTCAGTAATATCAGATAATGTCAGATTACATGTAATTGGACCTTGAAGGAAGAAGAATCTGATGAAGTTAAAGCCAGTCTCTGTAAAGAACAGTCACTAAATGCCTGCTAGTTTGTACCAGCATTGTTTTGAGCTCTTTCTTGTTAAAAGCATAAAGAGGCCACTCATGATATTCATATAGAATCCAGCAATGACAGTGAAACTTAATTCCCCATGCATCAGGTGTGAACAGGGTATGTTATCCAGCCCTGGTGAACTGGGCATCAGTCTCCTGAGTGATGCCCTTCTGCAGCTGTCTCACTACCCCTGAGGTGCCACAGCTGTTATTTGAAAGGATGCAGGGGTGAAGAATTTCAAGGCCATGGTTAACCTGCTTGCTAGGGGAAAGGCATGGTGATGCATGCTGTGAGGGCTATACTTGTGAGCACTGATCTGCACCATCTTCCTCAAGAGTCACAGTCACCTTGGGCACTGGTTTTCTGCCCACCTACATAAACTCACCATGAGCCAATTAACAAGGTTAGGGATAGGTATCTGGTACAGACAGGGAGGTAAAGACAGTTGCAGTTCGCAAAGAATTAATCTGAATCTCAACTACTTAGCTGTTGTCCTGTTTCTGTAGTAATGAATTTTGCAGATATTCTTGATTTATCAGCCAGTGGTAACTTTTGACAGTTGGTTTTTAATTGATGCTGTTTCTGAGAGTTGAGATTCTGTGTGTGTGTGTGTGTGTGTGTGTGTGTGTGTGAGAGAGAGAGAGAGACAGACAGACTGACAGAGAGAGAAGAGAAAAGCTTTCAGTGTCCTGGCTGTCATTAGTCCATGTTGCTTTCTCTTTCTGCTTTGTTACACAAAATAATCTATTAAAGTATGGCTTGTTTCTGCATTCCACGTCCAGCTCCATATATTTATTTTCAAACTGAACACCCTGCAGACAACCTTTTATTTCCAATATGTGAGGTTTTCATCCAAATGTAAGTAAAACAAGAGATTTCTTCCTACCTCACTGAGACTTACTGCCTCTTGATTAAAATGATAATTCTGTGGCAAACAGTTTTACATTTTCCTTGTGGTTGCCCAGACTTTTAAGGGGAACACCATAAGGTGAAGGAGCCATTTTAGGCCAGCAGTGTCTTTTTTGAACTCATTTTTGAGGCAATGAATGTCTCAGGTATCAAAGTAAAGTAATGAAAATTGAATATTGATAGTTCATTTTCACAACTATTGTAACAATGCAGTTTTCTATAGATGGCCCATTATCTTGGCAGTAGTGAACATGAAATTCATTCAATACATGGATGGAAAAATTAAAGGAAACTTTGGTTCTCAGTGACGCCCAGTGCACTTGCCTCTCTCAGTCTCTGTGCTCAGGGTGGTGTCTTCTTCTCTGTCATGTCCCTTGTTCTTCTGGCTCTGGCCTCTAAATCTCCTTGGGCCTGCCCTTCAAGCAAACGGGAATACAAGAAATAGAAAAGAGAGTAGGCCATGCATCCCATTAAGCCTCCTCTGCCGTTTGGTAATATCATGGCTGATCTGATTGTGATCTCAAATTTACTTTCTCATCCGTACCCCCCATAACCCTTCACTCCCTTATCAATCAAAAATCTGTCTAACCCTGGCTTGAATATATTCAATGGCCTGTTCTCCACTGGCTCCTTGGGTCATTCATGATCCTGGGCCTTGGGTGTGTGTTGTTTCAGCTACAGGCACTGCCTCTCTGGGACCTTTAATCCTCAGGAAGATCTCCTGCTGGGTTGTCAGAGCCTGAATGGCACTTAATTTTGCAGCCATTCCTGTTAGAGGCTATGTGCAGGTTTTACATGCTCTCTATCTAGCAGGCAAGACCTCTGATACCTCCATTAGCTCCCACCCTTTGCTTATATATTACTATTTCTCAGTACTAGGAAAAGAATAATAGTGGCTGATTTAAATGTGTTAATGGAAATGAGCCTTTTTTTCTGTTGTGTTTTCTGTTAATCCATGTCCTAACTCTCGGTGGGCATCCTGAATCCTCATCGCCACCAATGCTCCTGTGAACTAGCAAATTAAAAATCATCTGTATTTGATTTCTCACTCTGAATGGCAGTAATTAATGCCTGTTTCTCTTTCCCTGTCATAGTAATGTTTCAGCATGTTCACATGACATACCTGATAATTTTTTTTCCTATCTGGCATCTTTACCAGATATTTCACCTGACTTAACGTCTTCTCAATCTGATGTGGACCACTAAACCTTGCTTTGACGTGATCTCCTACTGCTAACAGCACTAACACTTTATCCCCATGGGCAAACGTATGAATTTTAGATTTCTTATCCGCTTCTTTCCTTCATTAGGTGTTTTGCCACCTTCAGATGTTGTCTAGCTAATTCACCTACTTTGTTTAATCTTTCTCTCACCTCACATACATAATCAAACTGTGAGATCTCTGACTTCGGACCTATCAACTTTTCCTTAATTAGTTTTAAAGGCCCTTTTCGTGTCTGAATATCAATTCAAAAGGAGTAAACTGAATCGATTCATTTGGAGCATCTCTAATAGCAAATAATATAAATGGGATACCTTTATCCCAATCATTTGAGTAATCCTGGCAACAAGCCCACAATGTTGTCTTTAGGGTCTGATGCCACCTTTCCAATGCTCCCTAGGATTCAGGATGGTACATACTCGATTTAAAGTGTCGGATGCCTAAACTATCCATGACCTCCTTAAATAATTTGGCAGTAAAATTGGACCCTTGCATTGACTGAATCTCTCTGGGTAGCCCATAATGAGTAAAGAAAGCAAGCAACTCCTCCACAATCTTTTTCTCCTGGACATTCTGTAATGGAATTGCATCCGGAAACCTGGTAGAAACATCTATTATGGCTGGCCAATACTGGTTCCCGCTTTTGGTTTTAGGGTGGGGACCTACGCAATCATTTATTACCCACGTAATAAGCTCTTCAAATGTGGGAATTGGCATCAAAGGCGCTGTTTTTATTACTGCCTGTGGCTGTCCTACCATCTGACACGTATGACAGGTACAGCAAAATTCAACCACACCTTTATGTAATCCAGGCCAATAGAAATGCTTCGGTATGTTAACATGAGTCACCCTCATTCCTAGATGACCTCTTACAGGTAATTTGTGTGCTACCTGTAATATTTCCTGTCTGTATTTTACCGGCAACACAATCTGGTGAACCTCTGTCCATTTGTCATCCGCACTAACCTGCCAAGGTTTCCATTTCCACCTTAAGGTTTTATTCTTAGGGTATTAACATTCTGGAATGCTTTTTGATTCCTTTTCTGAGTAGACTTTATGATATAAATCCTTTATTGTCTCATCGTTTTGTTGCAACTCTATTAATCTTTCAGAACTAAGCACCTCTGCCAGATCCTCTACCTGCTTAGGTCTTCCCTTTATAAAACGTAAAACTGCGGATGCTGTAAATCGGGAACTGAAACAGAAGTTGCTGGTTACGATGTTTTCCCAGCTACCATCAGTTCTGAGGAAGGGTCACTGACCCGAAATGTTAACTCTGACCTTTTTTCTTCGCAGATGCTGCCAGACCTGCTGAGCTTTTCCAGCAACTTCTGTTTTTGTTCTAGGTTTTTCCTTTGTCATCTCATCATAAAAAGTGTCAGCTAACTGGACCTCAACTCCTTCATCTTTCACACATCACAGATGCTGCCAGACCTGTTGAGCTTTTCCAGCAACTTTGTTTTTGTTCCTTCATCTTTCTCTTCTTGTTTTAACTTATGGCTGTAGGATCTTGTCACCACACAGTCCAGAAAAATTCCACAGTATTTTTCTTTTAACTCCTCAATTCCCTGGTTTTCTTTTGGCTTTTCCACGACAATGAACATCACTCCATCTGTGATCCAGCAATACCACTTCCAAGAACAAACAGTATTCCTGGAGTAGCCACTGTTTCAATCAGTCACACTGTCACTTCCCCAGTTTTGATTGGACTTTCTAGCCTTATCTTACACAGGGAACACTACTCCTCTCTCCATTTATTCCACAGATTACCACTCTCTTCAGCAATATTTCAGACAGAGTACCTCTTGTATATCTCAATATTTTAATTTCTTTACCTACTGCCCCCGTTCTACCCGAGTAAATCTTACCTAAACAGGTGACATCTTTGAAAAGGTCGGGCGCTATCTTACTATCCAGCCTGTGCCTAGGATCTCCTGGGATTTCCTTTACTACCTCGAATAATCCCACTGGATTAGCCGATTCTTGAAAAAACCCATCTGGTTCATGAATGTCCTTTAGGGAAGGAAACTGCCATCCTTAACTGATCAGGCCTACATATGACTCCAGACCTACAGCAATGTGGTTGACTCTTAACTGCCCTCTGGGCAATAAATGCCGCCAAGCCAGCAATGCCCTCATCCTGTGAATGAATAAAGAAAAAAGAAATATGGGTTGGCGACCAATGCTGGCCAGCCAGTGACACCTACATCCCATGAAATAATGAAGACTAAGTTAAAGATGGGCAATTGATTTACTTTTCTTTCATGTTAATTACTATTTTTGCTATCGTGTTAATTCAACTACATGAAGATTGATGCAAAGGCATTAACCCAGACTAACTTTGCAATTAAATGATTGCACAGTTTAAACTGTGGTTCTCTTACAATTGTCATTTCAGACTGAAAGCTGCTTAAAACAATTGAAATGACTGGATTTCAAACAGAAAAGTCTCGGACCTGTATAAAGTATCTCATGTTCCTGTCCAATACTTTAATTTTTGTAAGTAACTGCTTGCTCATATCTGTGAACAATTGAGGATGACTACTTACATGAAACAGACACTTGGGTAGAAAACTCTGAGAATATTCATGAGATTGGTAATTACAAGAAATTATATTAAAAGCTGTGTCCATGGCAACAGGCATTGTTATTCAATAACTTTAATCAAATATATACCGCGTAATTTTATTAAAGTCTAGAATGTGGTTTAATTGTATTATGCGATAAAGAGTACTTTATCTTAAAAATGGTTATGAAATAGTGTGCAGGAGCGGAGGAGATTGTTGTGAGATTCTTGATGAATATTAACGCTGGAGGCCTCAACCGTCTGCAGTAACCTCATTGTGATCTTTTACAGGCAGGGGGCATATGTCTACTGGGAGTTGGCATCTGGGTTACAACAAATGCCAATGGCTTCAAGAACATTGTGACTTCAAACCCGTTGATCTATACTGGGGCTTACATCATCCTATCAGTCGGGGTAATTCTCTTCTTCCTAGGGTGCTTAGGTTGCTGGGGAGCCATCCGAGAGAGCAAACAACTGCTTATGACTGTACGTAACTTGAAATCTTCATTCTTTTAGATTATTTTTGATTTAAGTTCAGAGGTGTGAGAATGGTTAAAATTCGACCTATATTTCTCCCTCCCCCCAATCGCATTCCCAAATTTAAGAGATTAATTGCACAAATGCATATTATATTCCTGTTAGGATAATATCATCAGATATCATAGAATCCCTACTGCGTGGAAGCAGGCTTTCCAGCCCATCAAGTTCACCCCCACCCTCCGAAGAGCATCCCACTCAGATTCACTCCCTACCCTATCCTATAATCCTGCATTTCCCATGGCCAATCCACCTAATCCACATTCCTGGACACTATGGGCAATTTAGTATGGCCAATCCACCTAAGCTGCACATCTTTGGACTAATGTAGCACGTAATATTTTTCCTCATCCATTTTGAAGATGCTGGGCTTGCAAAGATTAGGGCCCCTTGTCCAATATTCATCATATTGGTCTGGCAGTATCTGTGGAACGAAAGCAGAATTCATATTCTGAGTTCAGCGTTGTGCTCTGAAGAAGGGTTACTAGATTCAAAACATTAACTCTGCCCTCTTTCCACACGTGCTGCCAGACCCGCTGAGTTTCTCCAGCAGTTGCTATTTTTGATTCAGATGTCCAGCATCCGCAGTTCTTTGTTTTATTCATCGCAATGGTACCCATTGTGTGGTGGCTTGCATTTGGCCTCTGGAGCAGCAGAACCAAAATCAATGACCCTTTTGTCTGCAGTCCACACCTTCGCTCTTTTCAGCACTCATGGGGCAGTAATGTGAACCAAGAAGCATTGGTGGACATTTCTCACTCCATCGTGCAGGCACATTGAGACTATTATTCATCACTATATTGTTGAGATTAACTCATTTGTGGCTGTTTTTAAACCCCATCTCAAATGCTTTGTCACCTCACAAAATCAAAAGCTAGTAGAAGAACTACTTTTTGAATGGTTGGATGGATGAGATGTTATTTGGAGAAGAACAGGGATTTTGTCTCCACTTCCCAATATTTAATCGCTCAGCTAATATCATTAAACCAGACTATTTGTCCACCATCACACTGTCGAATATAAAATGGCTTCTGTGCCAATCAAGATAAATGCTGTGGGAGAATGTGTTGCAGCAGTAATGCGATCAATTGATGCTCTGAGAACATGGGTTCAAGTCCCACCATGGAAACTGATGGAATTTAAATTCAATTAATTAATTTAAAGAAAGGAACTGAAAGCTGATATCTGCAATAGTGACCATGAAACTGTTATAAAATCCCCATCTGGTTCTTGAAGGGTGTCCTTGGATAAGTATTGCAGGTGGTCCTTTCAAACATTGTGAACTAGAATCCTCTGTAAAATAACAACATAAAATATAGACTGACTCTGGTCTGTCTACATGTGACTCCAGGCACACTATAATGTGCTTGACTCTTAACTGCCCTCTGAAAGCCTATTCAGTTGTCAAGAGTAATGGCTTCCCCAGTGATACCCACATCCTATGAAAGAATAAGTTACAATTCTGATTTTCGTCTTCAAAATACTTCATTGTAATTAACTGTAAAGTGTGTTGTTATTTCCTGTGAGAGACACAGTGAAAATACCATTTTTTGTTTATATGTAAATAATAATAGACCTTTTACAACCTGTGTTTTAAAGAATTGTGCCACATTATGTTTACAAAATTTTATTGAACCTGATATTCTTTTGTAAGCTGCCCCAGCGTAAATGTTTATTTTAAAGCATCTTGTAGCAACACTCTATATGAGGAGATTTCCTGACATATATCAGCATGGATAATTTTCCTCTTAACTTTTCTTTCAAGTTTACTTAAAAATAATTGTGAATCTGCCATCCTTAAACTTCATCACTGTCTAGAAATGTAGGCTGATTACAAGCTTTTTTTCTATTCGTAATTTGTTGCTTCATGCTGTATCAAATAAGTGGAGCTCCCTCTCCTGCTTTCCCTTCAGCATTTCTTCTTTAAACAGTCAATAAGGTTTAAAACAAATTTAACTGTTCCTTTTTCACTTTCTTGACTTTCTACTCTTCTTTGATGGTATTCTGTACAGTGTCTCCTGACCCTTCATCCAAGTTTCAGTATGTTTCAATGAATCTAACTAAGTGGCTAAACATGCAGAGAATCTGCTTACATTTTTGAGAACTACTCTTCACAAAACAACTTGTCATCGAGAGTGGGTTGTGAGCGACCCCAGCTGGTGATTTTTCAATTCACTACACTATCACATCTCATACACTGCTCCATGCAGTACTCTGTCAGGATATTTTTGAAGAAACAGAATCACTTTCTCGAATGTTCCAAAATCTTCTGAATTCAGGTAAAAGTGTGTGCCTTTGACTAAAAAAAAAATTTTGTGCACTGTAGCTGTAATTCAATCAGGTTCATAAATTTGTTTTTAAGTTCTCCCTCACTGACTGTGACAAGGTAATGCTGGTCCGTTTACAGATGAATTTCTTCAGCTTGACTCAAAACTTTCAGAATCGCCCAGGCTGACAGATTTGTGAAAATCGAAGACCAGTTGCCTGTGTAAGGCTTCATTTAAAAAAAAGTAAAAAGCATCCTTTAGATTCAATGTTTAAAATGTAGGATCAGATATTTATAGTATCACTGAAATCATATACATTTTTATGTGCTATCATGAACTTGCTCTATATGGCAAACAGCTCAATTCTCCTCATTGAAAATCAAAGAGGCAGTTAAAGAGACGGGGAATAACTGACGGTGTTGTGTTATTTGCAGTTTTTGCTATTGATTCTGATCATTTTCATCCTGGAGTTAGTTGCAGCTGTCCTTGCACTAGTCTTCAGAAAACAGGTAAGTACAATGATCACAAATAGAAGTGTTACTTTTCAACAATTTGAGACTAATTACTATGAGCTAAGTATGAAACCTCTAATTTATATTCAGATACGAAAGGATTATTTCTTAAAGGAATTGCAGATGAAGTACAAAGGAGACAATTCTACAGATGCATTTTCAAAAACCTGGAACGCCATTATGATGGATGTAAGTTTTCAAAGAAATTCTCTCCTTCCACCCATTTCAACTGGATACAGGCTGCTTTTATTTCCACAGCCATCAGCTGCCAACTCATGCCTCACTCGAGTGACTGTTGACATGCTGGTTTACTGTTTGATGCTTCACAGTGTGAACATCGATAGGCAGCTTGGCCATGTGATACATCATGCTTCCTTTAGTTGTTCCTTGACTGTATCCAGAACCATTTTGTGTTCTCTGGAAAATGAATAGCAGCTCTGGTTATAACAAATTGGCTGCTTCCTTAGGCAAAGCCAACCAGTTATCTAGAATTACGTCAGGGCAGCTTGACCTATTGGCTCACCCATGTTGATTGTTATAGTACATATAGCCTCGGTAACATTATACGAGTGAGCTGTTTTGTAGTTTATTTTTGTTACTGAATCTGTTCCACTGAGGTCATTGTCACATTGTCTAGTCACAATTATTATGGACCAGACCAGACCCCCTCAAAATATTTTAGGAAGGTAGCCTAGGCTCTAACTTTTTTTTTATTTTAAAGGTAGATGTAAATTGCTGCATTCCAGATGTGACTGATCAAGCTAATTGACATTAAGCAAAACACAATTTATTTAAACACTATTGTCAAAATGGGCAGCACGGTGGCTCAGTGGTTCACATTGCACTTGCTCAGTGCCAGGGACCCGGGTTTGAACCCACCCTCAGGCAACTATCAGTGTGGAGTTTGTACATTCTCCCGGTGTCTGTGTGGGTTTCTGCTGGGTGCTCCAGTTTCCTCCCACAGTCCAAAGATGTGCAAGTTAGGTGGGTTGGCCGGGCTAAATTGCCCGCAGTGTTTAGGGATGTGCAGGCTGCATGGGTTAGCCATGGGAAATGCAGGGTTGTAGGGTAGGGGAATGGGTCTGGGTGGGATGCTCTCCAGAGTGTTGGTGTTGGGCTGAATGGCCTGTTTCCACACTGTAGGGATTCTATGAAAATACGAAGAAAGAGGAATTTAGAATAACCTATCTATTGGAAAACTTAACCGAATAATAGATACAGCACCTATTAGTAATTAACTGTTCCAATATACTAACATCCCATAGACACAGCCCCTGACAAAAAGGCAAATTCATACACAAATTCTTACATGCATTTCTCCGATCCAGGAGGAAAAATATCAAGAGAAAATTCAGTGAGAATAGCAGCTAGTAATCATTCACTGAAGCCTCCAACTCTTTTGAGACCCTAAAGGTTTCGGAGTTAATGAAAATATCAAAACCCAGAAACCCAGAAACCTAGGTCTGTAAGAGCTGGCCACACCCATTTAGGCTGCTTCCATGATTCCAACTTTTGAAGAATCCTAAAGACCTTCCAAGTTGCGTACTTAAGTCACCTTCAAGTAGTCAGTTCAGTATTCCCGCCTTACAACCTCTCTTCAAACAAAAGGACAAAATAATCTTTTAAAGTGACAGCATCATCATACCATCTACCCTGCTACTGAATGTTGAGTCTCAGGTGGTGATCGAATTGGATCCTCCACTGCTGTAACACATGCCAAGAATATAAGCAGATCATTTAGTCCATCAAATTCTGTACTAATGTTATTCTTTGAATCACCCATCCACTCTAGCTCTGCTCGCCTGCTTACTTCCCCTACCCTTTGATATTCATTTCAGAGCAAAGTGGAATTTGCAACAAAGCCATAATATTTTGTCATTTCAGTTTTCCTGCTGTGGTGTAAATGGGCCTCAAGATTTTGGACAGAATTCCACTTTTCATGAACTCTTCCCCAATATGCTGTTACCTGAAGCATGTTGTAAGAAGAACAAAACAGCCCTTGTCTTCCTGGACAAGAACAGATGTTTTCAGGGAGGTGCTGGCTACATAAACAGCAAGGTGAATGGAAAATGTACATGGAGTATTTATCGTGGAAGGATAATTAACTGTTAGTTGCAACTCAGTGTGATTATAGGATTTATATGTGTGTTATTTCTTAAATCACGCAAATGTGATTGTAATTTTGATGCAGTATAGTTAAGGGAGCACTGACCTTTGGATGTTACAGAATGGAATATGGAATTGAGATACAGTTTTTTTAATTCCTGCATGGACATGGCATCACTGGAAAGACCTTGCCATTACAATTGCCCTTTGAGAAGGTGATGATGAATATCTTCTTGAACCATTGCTGTTTATGCAAGCATGATGTTATTGAATGATGGACCAGACATGGGAGGCGTGAATGGCATCTTATTGTTTCTGTATCTGTTCCTGTGTGATTCCAATTTCAGTTCATAGAAAGGAGGCCCAGAAGGAGTCCATATGGCCCATTCTGCATGTGCTAGCTCTTTGGAAGAGGTATTCAATTAATCCCATTCTTCTGCTCTTCTCCCATTACCCTGAAAGTTTTCCTGTTCTAGTAAATACCCTAGTCTATTTCGAAACTTACTATTGAGTTTGTTTTAATCACTCTTAACTGCTCTTTCAGTCAGTGTGTTCCAAATCATCACAATTCAACATATACAAGAAATGCATATGGTCTTGAAGGCATTCACTAAATTGTAGGTCGTAGCAGTGTTGTAACTGCTTGAGACAATCATTAATGTTTCTTCTTTCAGGGATGTTTCTCAATGATTGCAGAGAATTTTCGGAATTATGTCCATTTGGTTGGAGCATTTAGTATAATAGTGCTTTTAATTGAGGTAAGGTTACTTTTGTCCAGATTTAAATGTTTGAAAATCTTCATAAAAATAGGGAGAGAAGCTTTATTTGTGGTGAAATTGCCGTGGTAAAATTGCAAGCATACTTCTCAGAGCTAGGTTTACAATTGAGGAAGTCTCCTGCTGTCACTTGATGGCATAAAAGGAACTTTCTTATTATTCACTAAATATGTAACTTGTTACCGCAAGCTATGAAAGTCTCTCAATGCTTGGGCAGAAGAGTGAAGGTTTGAGGCAGGCAGAATAAATGGAGTGTTACCTAATAGAAGCTTCAAACCACTTATGATTTTGAGACTAGGTAGCTAAAGCAGACATGGTCCAAAAGACAATCTCTGGGTTATTGTGTTACAAACTATCATATTGAACAAAGTGCTTTTCTCTCAAAAGAAATTGTACAAAGAGAAGGGACGATATAGGAGACTAATTTCTGCTCTTAGTAATTTCCTTCCAATTTTGCCTGAACAAGTGTGATCTTAGGTACCTTCATATTAAGCTAAGTTGAGCTTTGCAGTGGCCCCTCAGAATCACAAGAGAGTAGCTGGTTCTGGTCAAACTGGAACAAGAATTTGTGTCCTCAAGCGAAGATAGGAGAAAGATTGATCATGTAACCCACAAATTAATGGGTCAAAATATTAAATAGAAATGTACCTTTAACTCAAACTTTTGTGCCTGAGTTGGATAAATTTTATCCATGTGGTACACTATGTATAAACTGTGACGTTGATTTCTACTAACTGAAGGCAACCATGATAAAACTTGCCTGCCCGATGTTTAAGTGAAGAGTGGAGGGGAAAGAGAAACTCATGGATACAGGCCTTAACTTTGGCTGGTAGCGTGAAATAGTGGCAAAGACATCTGCATTATGCACCTCAGCCTGTTGATGAAACTATAATCGGGAGATGTGTTCTGGACAGCTGATATAATATCATGCAATGAGTACAAACAAACCCATGAAGATTTTCAAAAGGCCAGAATGAAATTATGCTCTGTAGGAGGAAAACTACAAGGTAAAGCCTAGAACTAATTTAAAAAGTAATACTCTCTGAAACTTAATAATATTAATTCTGTTTTTTGAAAAATGTAATTACATCTGATTGAAATTGAGTTCCTTTTCTGCAATTAAATCTTTGTCCCATTAATTCTTGTTCTGCATCACAAGCTACATGCTCTTTCACTAGGATGATCTGTGTGGGAAATGTTTAATAAGGGGGCAGAAACAAGAGGCTTAAAATTCAAGGTAATTGGCTGCAGAACCAGAAGGGAAGCATGGTGTTTTGTTTTACATATAGGGACTTGTGATCTGGAATCCGTTGCCTGAAAAGTTGGTGTTGCTAGAAAGTAATAATTTTCAGAAGGTAATAGGATAAATGTTTGCAAGGGAAAAAGTATCGGGGCTGTGGGGAACGGGCAGACAAGTGAAACTATTAAAAGAGTCAGCGTGTGCAAAAAGGGACTGATTGACCTTCCTTGTATGCTGTTTCATCTTATGTTTCAAAGAACTTGGACTAAAATTCATGTTACCATGCTGGGCCAAAGTTGTTTATTTTTGCTTTGCAGCTTGTCGCTATGGCTTTTACTACCTTTGTGTACCAGACCTATAACTAATAATGGCAATTGTCAGGCAGAAGACACATACAAATCACTTTTGAACGAAGGGAGAGGAGAAAGCAGACAACAAGAAACACATACAGGACAATGACTGTGGTGGATGTGCAGAGCCAGCTATGATTTAGCAAAATTGCATTTAAATGACAATGTGAAATTAGGTTTGAAAAGGAATGAAGCAAACCTTAACAATGAAAAAGGACATTCCAGCCATTTTTATATTGTCCACTCAACTATTATAATTGTAATTATTGTGATTATAATCTCTGTTTTGTCCTGTTAAGAATGTGCTACTTAACTTTTTAACAGTGTTGCTGCCCATTTTTAAATGGCTGTGTAGTGAGGTACAAATGTAATGTCGAGCTAATTATATTACAGTGTAATAGATAAGTATTGTGATATGAATATTCATATTTCTTCTATGTGATATCTCAGTTGTATTTTTGACTTTAAAGATGAACGTCTGTAGTGAATATCTTTTTAAAGCTTCCCTTTTAATTTATTATACCCCTCTAGTTTGCAATTTAAACCTCCCCTTTATCCTTCTTCACACCTTTGTGCTTTTGAGGTGGTCGTGCAAACAACAGGCATTAAGTGGGTCACCTTGTTCATTTCTGTTTTCAAGCAACTCACACACCCTATGCTCCAAATCCCTCCCCATTCCCCACCATTATGCCAATCCCACATGCCATCCTTTCTCCACCTACCAGTGAAAATTCACTTTGTCAACCAGCCCATACGCGCTTGTTCGCTAGGGTAGGAGGTTGTTATGTCATGCTTCCTGTGCTTGATCTGCAGGTAACATTAATATTATCAATGCGGCAGTAACAAGCAACAACAACCCCAATGTATATTTCCTAGTGTCATTTGTGGAAGCTGTGTTGCTTTCCATGAAGATTTTCTTAATGGAGGGAACTGTTCTATTATTTAGTCACGCACTGATCGGATGTCACTTCCTTAGTTTGTAGAAGCCAATTTTTCTGCATAGTATAGAAAGGCAGCAGCAGAGGCAAAGACCTTTATTATATATGTTTTGATACTATTTATTGTGCTATGCAAATAGGATCCTGTTGCCAAAGTTGGACAGTCCTCCACACATTGAAACTTTTTAAAATATCTAAGAAAAACAGAACTGGGCCAGAATGAGGTAAGAATCCCACAGCTCACTGTGGGTAATAACATTAGGAGTGGATGTTTGAAACTTTCCGTACTATTATTTCCAGGGAAATCATCAATATGTCTTTTGAATTTTTATTCCAATGTTTTTATGACCTGTGCACCAGAGCTAGGAAATTGAATATCTGATACCACGGTCATCAATTGGAATTTTACAAATTTAAAGCATACTAGATGATGGTACAATGCATCTATTCTCTAACAGCAACTTGCTTGTAACGAGTTGAACTTATGATGTCTTGCTTCTGACCTACTGCCCTTTTTAAAAACTGACATTTCTCCAGTTTGATGAAACTATTGGAGATTCTAAGTATAAAAGACAATGGCAGATACAACACAAACCTCAACTTTATAAGCACACATACTGTTGAGGCTAGCAGCTTGGTCCATTATATAATTATTCCTACATTTAATTCCATATATTACATTTTAGCACCATCTCTATGTAACAGCACCGGTTCATCATCTATGGTGGTGGAAATCAATGCAAAGTAACCATTCAGCCATATCATGAAACTCAACCCAAAAATGTCCTGCAGTAACCCTTTGCCTTGCTTTCATTGTCCATGAACTTCATTTCCATTAATAGTAATCTTTTGGCAAAATAGTGATCTATTATTAATGCCCAATGGATTAGAAATCCAGGCTAATACCGTGGAGATTGTGGTTCAAATCCCAGCATTGCAGCTGATGGAATTTAAATTCAGTTAATAAAATCTTGAATTTAAAGCAAGTCTCAGTAATAGTGACCATGAAACCATCATTGATTGCCATATTAAAAAAAAAACTGGTTCACTGATATCCTTTAGGGAAGGAAATCTACCATCCCGTTTGGTCTACCAATGTCTCCAGATTGACAGCAATGTGGTTGACTCTTTACTGCTTTCTGAAATGACCAGCAAGTCACTCAGTTCAACAGCTGTTAGGAGGGGACAAGTGTTGGACTGGTCAACGGCTCCCACATCCCATCAAAGAATGAAAAATGGCAACAAATTTTGGTGTTCCCAACTGAATCAGAATTCGTTCGGCAGTTATCTTCCTTGCATCTGCTAAAATATTTTTGCTTCAATTTAATTAGCTCTGATCAGCATCATTTAGTCACTTTGGTTTTGCCTTGTCCTATATTCTTCATCCATGATGCAATTATTTCTTTAAAATTCTCAAGCTGACTCCACTTGAGGTAACTCTCAAAATATTATGACAAACTAAATTGTGGAAGCTGAATAAGAGACTATGTCTTGGAACTAGGAAAAGGCAGATTGCAGACTGATGTCTGGAATTACTTCATGAGAAGAGTAATCACTCTATTTTGAATGAACGGTGACGTAAAAGAGATAGTCCTCGCTTATGATTTATCATGCTGTTGGCTTCTGCAAGGGTATGCAAGGAAGGGCAATTAGCTGAATTCATATTTTGCAACTTAGGTTGTCTCACATTTGGCAAATATAGAGGCAGTCATTCAATTCAATTACAAACATCTTGTGTGATTTATTCAAATGTGTTTCTGATTACTAACTTGTGCTAATATTAGTTACATAATTAATTGTTTCTTACTCCCCATTGGTGGTTCACAACTTGGAGTTGGAACCACTTGTAATTGGAAGCGGAGTACAACAAAGGTGTTATTTATTACAAGTGCTCTTCAATGTCAATGACAAAGCAATGATTAAAGAAGTGCTTGAAGACACACAATCTGGTATTTAGATTGGGCAATGACTGATAACGTTAGACTTGGCTCAAAGGTGGAAAAAAAAATTACAGTGCTTGTAGACAGATTGCTAACAGCAGCCATGATCTTGGGAATGAAAATGAACATTGACAAAATCAAAATGATTCATGTCTCAAAATTGCTAAAAAATATTCATATTTCATTAGAAAGAAGAGAACCAAAACAGATGCAAGAATTCAAGCATCTGGAAAGCATAACATCTGCAGTTAGAAACTTCAATAAAGAAGTAAGAACAAGGACAGCAATAGGAAAGGGCATAGCTGTTAAAAAGAGGAGGTGGCTAACTAGAAAGCTGAATGTGATTTGCAGACAGCTTGATTTCCAGTATTGTTTTGTATGGATGTGAGAAGAGGACATTGTGAAAAGAGGGGACCAATTTTCCAAATAGTTTTGAAATACAGATTTGGAGGAGAATGAAAAAGGATCTGCTGGACAGAGAAAAATAATCAATGATGAAGTACTGTGTTCGTGAGTGAAGAAAGAAATTTGTTGAACATGACTAGGGAAAGGCAGGGAGCCAGGTCCGGATGGTGGCTCAATGGTTAGCACTGCTGCCTCACGGCACCAGGGACCTGGGTTTGATTCCATCCTTGGGCAACTGTCTTTGTGGAGTTTGTGCATTCTCCCTTTGTCTGAATGGGTTTCCTCTGGGTGCTCTGGTTTCCTCCCATAGTCCAAAGATGTGCAGAATAGGTGGATGGGCCATAGGGTAATGCAGGGTTACAAGGACTGGATAGCGGGTGTGGGTCTGGATGGGATGCTCTTGGGAGGTTTGGATGGGCTGAATGGCCTTCTTCCACACTGTAGGAATTCTTTGATCTGAAGAGGAAATGGGCTTGTAAAAGATGGTATGGAGGGAAGGTTTAAAGGAAAAAGTGAAAGGAAGAGAACATGAATGTCAGCTGGCTAGAAAATTGAAGGAAGTTATTTGTAAATTAAAATAATGCGTCCTAGAAACACATGAAAAGACTCTCACAAGCCATGGCCCTGCCCTGGAGCAATGTATACATTATGATAATATAATTAATTGGGTTTTGTTACTGGTTTGAAGCTATTTATAGACCTATTCTGTCTAAATCTTCAGAAAGAGAAACATTTTAATCATAGTTTCACACTGCAGTTGCAGACCGTTGTATTTTTCTTTATAGGCGCTAACTAATTTTACCATTGGCTGCATAGAAAAGTTACTGCTCCCATTTACTTGTAATTGCTATTCAATAAATCTGGTAAGTTGGTAAAGTTTAAGCCAAAAAATAGAGTAACATTATTCTTTTACTGTGGAAAGGCATTGAAGGTACCTTGAAAATTTGGGATTGAACCAAGTACTGCAGTAATATTTAGTGGTGCTCTGTTACCAGAAAGGAAGTAATATTATAAGAAATCGTCATTCAGCACAGCCAGTCCATGTCTGCATTCACCTTCCATGAGAATAAACAGCCCTAATCACAGCTATTCACCCTGATATCCTGGTTAAAAAGGGTTTGGTTATACTGCAATTGACACCAAGTCAAAACTTGCAGTTATCTCTGAACTTGATTTGGAAACTTCAAGTGTGATTGCTTTGGCTGAATTCAAGATATGTAGCACAATTAACCTAAATAAGAAATTATCCCTAAGTTTATTAGTGCTTGTATTTATTGAGCTGCCCATTCTGACATTGATCAATCCAATGAATATAACAGCTGCAAGTCTGATCATTCATGTTGCAGGAGTTGGAGTTAAGGAAATAAGAAGCTTGTGTTGGTATTCTGAGCCATCAGAACAGGGAGATGTTAGGAGTGAGAATTACGATTAGCAAAAAAAAGAGTGACACAGATAGTTATCCCACTTTCAATTTTTATAGTGGGTGGAATGGGGTCACATTTTATAAGTTGTCTTCTCTCCAGTCTGTGCCTTGGTGGGAAATAATCTCACAAGCTCCAGACATCTACTGGTAAACCACCCATGTGTTTTGACAGAAAGTGTCAACAGTCCATATAAATTTTGAGGGAACCCTGTTCTTATCTGATAAACTTGCTTCTATGTTGGGTCAATGTATGAGGATCAGCTTCTGGCTTGTCTCCCAATCTCCAAATTAGTGACAAGGTCAATTATAGCATCTCCAATGCTACTACAGTTCTGAGGAAGGGTCACTGGACCTGAAACGTTAACTCTGATTTCTCCTTCACAGATGTTGTCAGACCTGCTGAGTTTTTCCAGCAACTTCTGTTTTTGTTCCTGATTTACAGCATCCACAGTTCTTTCGGGTTTTGTTTAGTTAACAAAGTTAAGCCCATCTGAAACACAACAGACCAGATATTGTAATATGGACTTGTCTGGTCTGCAGAACCCAGCTATTGACAAGATGAACTAGATGAGCCTTCAGAGAAGTACAACTCAAGACATTTTAGAATAAAAAAAATGTCCAGCACCGTGTGCAAAAATTGACAAGTCTGACTATTGTTGATTGGAATCTCAATATCCTTAATTTTAGCGAACCCTAAAATTAACGAATAATATTGTCACGTGAAGTAAATTACATTTGTGACTTTACACAGATAGTAGAGTTGGAAGTCTCATAAGCACGTAGGAATTCAGTTATGTGGTGAGACTGGAGAAGCTGTGCTTGTTGTCCTTAGAATAGAACAAGTAAAGGGAGTTATTACAGAAACATTCAAAGTCATGAAGGACCAATTTTGGATCCTGCAATCATACCCTCACCTGGCCTGGCACTGAATCTAACAGGAATTCTGTGTTCTAATCCTGAATTTCCCAGGCAGCCTCCTATCCCATTCAATTTTTATTGCAAATGACTTTGGTAGCCCTCGATGTTTCTGAAGTTCACCTTTTAAATTTTAATTAAGTGTGTCATTCATTTCCCTCCAAATATGATAACATTTACGATTCTGGTGACTCTAAATTCATTTGGATAATTATAATACAATTTTAAAGCTTTTATTTTCTAATACTTGTAATCAAGAGGCTATTAATTAAAACAACCTTGATTTCTGTATAATAGTTGCTTCTTCACCCCTTTGTAAGTTTGACATCCCTCCTTTACCTCTGAGTGTGACTGCAGCACTTTAATATTGTGAAAACTGCATAAGTTACATCGAATCTGTTTGCCACCAGGGAGCCAGGGACATGAGCCAACCTGTTGCCACTTCACAGAGACAGAGGTGGGAGTGAAACCAGGCTGTTGCCTGGGAAGAGGGAAACAGACATCAGACCTTAGGCTAATGGAGGATGGAATGTCCAATTCAGAATCATCTGAACTTGGTTCTTCACTCTGTGTTGTAACCAGTAACACATTCTCCTTTTGCTTTCCTTCCCTATCAAAATACTTTTTGAGCACATTCAGGACATATACTGTGAGATTTCTTTCTATCTGGAGTTCTAATCAAATAGTTTAATTCACTCAATGTCCCCTTTTGATTCGATAAGGCCCACTAAACCTTGCCTTTAAAGGTTCACCTACCGCTGGTGGCAACACTTTTATCTCCACTAGCAAAATTAAGAATTTTTGATTTATTGTCTGTTTCCTATTTCATCACATGCTGTACTACTTTCAAATTCTGTCTGGCTAACTCACCCAACTCTATTTAAACTTGCTCTAAAATTTTACACATCATCCAATATTGAATTCTGAACTCCTAATTTCTCCTAACTAATTTCAGTGATCCTCTCACCTCATGCCCAAATACTAATTCAAGTGGACTGAATTTAGTTGATTCATTAGGTGAATCCTGATGAATTTTTTCCAAATAATTGCAAAAAGTACAAATGGAATTCCTTTATTCCAATCCTTTGGATATTCTTGACTATAAGCCTTCAACATGCTCTTTATAGTTCGATACCATCATTCTGCTGCTCCGTCTGATTCTGGATGGTTAGCAGTGGATTTGAATTATTTTATTCCTAAACTCTCCACAGCTTCCTTGAATAACTTTGATGTAAAATTTGACCCTTTATCCAATTGTATTTCTGTGGGTAGTCTGTATCCAGTAAAAAAAAAATTGAGTAACTCTTCTACAATCCTTTTAGCTGTGATGCTGCACATAGAATGGCCTCTGGAAATCTAGTAGACACATCCATTAAGGCCCACAAATGATGCTTCTCACTTTTTTGTTTTAGATAGGGACCCTTCACAATCAGTTAAGACTCTTGTAAAAGATTCCTCAGATGTGGGAATGGGTATTCAGGGTGCTGGTTTTATCACTCCGTCAGGTTTTCCAATTACCTGACATGATTGACATGTCCAGCAAAAATTCAACCACATCCTTCTGCAGTCCAGGCCAATAAAAATATTTTTGTTTTTTTGCTTGACTCTTCCTTACTCCCAAATGACCTCCTCCTGGTAATTTATGTGCTATCTGCAACACCTCCTTTGTATAGCCTTTCCGGTAATATAACTTGATGAATTTTTGCCCATTTCTCATCTGTCTGAATATGTGATAATCTCCATTTCCTCATCAAGACTTCATTTTTAAGATAGCAACAATCAACGATACGCTCAAATTCTTCTTCTCTGTATGCCTTTTGATACAACTGCCTTAGTTTTTCATCTTTTCTGCTGTAATTCAGTGAATTTCTCTGAACTAAAACTATCCACTTTGTCCTCCACTTGTTCTTGTTTGTTTCTCAACGATTCAATCAAGCATAGTTTTTGAACTTCAACTTCCTTATCGTTATTCTTTTGATTTCTCCTCCTGTTTCCACCTGTGGCTTTGTAGCCTTCTTTCACAATCAGGACAAATCCCAGGATATGCTTCCTGTAACATCTCAGTTGCCTGGTATTCCACGGACTTTTCAAACACAGTAGTCATCACTCCCACCTGTGATCCAGCTATATCATTACCATGGAACCAAGGATTTCTCTATTACTCCTACCACCACTTCACCACTTTTCACTGGACTCCTAACCTCACTTTATATAATGGAACGCTGTTGTTTTCGCCATGAATTCCACGTATTACCACTTTTTTTTCCGGCAATACTCTTTCTGAGTTACATATCTCCTCATCTTTCACCTGACATGCTCCTGTATCCCCTAAACTATTAATTTCTTTACCTACTCCTCCTGCCGTATGAGTAAAACATACACACATGAAAACGCTTTAAAGAGTTCTGTCACTTACTTGTCAACCAACCCCTGATCAGGTTGCACATTCTGCTGCAGCTTTTTAGCATCCACTGTGCTTTTCTTTGCCGCTTCACCCAAACTCACTGCCCTTACCCCGTTTTCCCACATCCATCTTCCTGTCGGTTTTTCTAAACCACCAACACTGCGACTTCATGTGGCCTACCTTATTACAGTGAAAACACCTGAGATTTTTTTCACTTGTCTTTACCCTTCATGGATTTCCTTTTTCACGTGTGGTAAACTGTCTTTCCAATCCTCAATAAGGTCTCCTTTTCCCTTACCACCTGAGGATTTCTCTTTTCCCCAATTTCTATCCCTAATGATATTCCGATGACATCAGAAGTCAAACTTTGATTTATGAGCCAACTCATAATCATCAGTCATTTTTGCTGCTAATCTTAACTCTCTGCTCTTCCACTTCAGTTCTCACTACTTCAGCAAGTGAATCATATGTTTGATTTATTTTCAATGCCCTTATTCAACTATCAAAATTACTTTGTCTGATCCTTTCAAACTCTATGTTTCTGAGGAAGGGTCACCAGACCCGAAACATTAACTCTGTTTTTTCCTTCACGGATGCTGCCAGACCTGCTGAGCTTTTCCAGCAACCTTGTTTTTGTTCCTGATTTACAGCATCTGCAGTTCTTTCGGTTTTTAAACTCTATGTTTGACCAGGTTCCCTCCTTAGATTCCTAAAATGTTGTTTATAGGCTTCTGTTACTAACTCATATGGACTTAAGATGGCATTTTTCACCTCATTATACTCCTCAGATAGCGAAGCAAATACCTCACTAGCTGTATACACCAACTTTGTGTGAATCAGAATTCCTTTTCCAAAATTCGCAGCCTTCAACACTGCCCATTTCGAAGTCTACAGTTCTGTCCTTACTACTCAAACTGTTTATTCCTACAAGAGGGGGAAAGGACATTTAAAATTCATGAGGTTTGCTAATTGGATTCTAATATTCGTCCATTTCTCTCATTTGCATTTTGGCTAAGTGCTTCTAAGGACTTTAGTGTCTTGCTGGATCCCAATTGCATAAAAAAAAACCTTTCCACTCACACACTTGAATTAACAATAAGCTCCTGGATAACCCGCCTGAACTTTAAACTTTTCATGCCGCCTGGGATGAGGTATTTGAATAATGCTCTGTAAATTACTGGGTAATCTGGAAACTGCAAATCTTTGACTGAAGCTTTTTCCTTGAACCAGCCACTTATACTCTCAGAAATTGACTTGTCCAAATCAATTTGGATTTTTTTTTAACATAAGAAGGTCTCTCTTTAGTCTAGAGACAAAGATTTTTTTTAAGAAAACTGAATGAGAATAAATTGCTGGCATATCTTAAAGTTAAAACTGCTTTATATTTAATTCATTCACCAAGATACCAATTACCTTACTTTGTAATCCAAACCCAGACGTGCAGCATGCATATAAGTAATAGCACTTATTCAGAGACACCCAATGATTTAACTTTGTGAATTGTTTTCAAAAGGACATTTAAATGCATTGGAAAATTATGTCTCACATAATACCTTTAAATGAATGGTTCGAGTTCCTAACCTCGACCACAAGCTTTGAATAATGGAAAGTAGCTTCTAAAATATTAATTTGTTCTCTTCACTTGTATTCTATAAATAGGTATTCTACAAATTTAATTAGAAGTTTTGAAAAGCTGGATGTGTCCTACCCAAATTGATAAAGACTTTCAGCAATTAAAAAAAAATTAGTTTCACAGAGGAGAGTGTTCACTGGGCCAATTTGATTGTAATCATTCAGTTATAATAATTCCCTAAGTTTGCAGCCAGCTCAGCTAAATGGAAGAGAGCTGATTTCACTGATATTCCCTAATAGTGAAAGGATTCCATATTTACATAGCAGCTCCCAAAACTGCAATATGTCCAGAATACAGCATGGATAAAAGGTTGACTGGCTGGCGAAAAACAGAGAGTACGCATAAATGCGTCATTTTCCCATAAAGGTCTATGCTGGCGCATAGCATTTTACAATTTGTACCAATGACTTTGATGAGGGGAGTGAAGGCATGATAGCTACATTTGCAGGTGACACAAAAGAATAGGTAGGAAAGTATGTTTTGCGGAGGACATAAAAAGAAAGCACTCAGGCTTAGATTCGTTGATTGAGTGGGCTAAAATCTGCCAGATGGGGTATAATGGGAGGAAATGTGAAGAGAATAAAACTTTGGGAGGAAAAATAAAAAAGCAATGTGTTATTTAGATGGAGAATGATGACAGAATTCTCAGTTGCAGCAGGATTTGGGTCACCTAGTGTATGTGTCACATAAAGTTAGTATGCAGATATGGCAAGTAACTAAGAATCTTAATAAAAAGTGCTTCACAAAGACAGGCAAGTGTGTAATGCTTCAGTTACATCAGGAATAGGTAAAGCTCAGGGCTTGCTATTACTGCTTTCTTAGCTGCCTCAACTACCCATCAGTTACCTAATTGAATGAGGTCTGTTCCCTTCTGATGATGGCCTTTTATACTACTGCCCACAATGGTAATCTAACAGACCTAGTAACCCACTCCTTAATTACTGTCTCATGCTGTATTTACCTTCCTCCTGAAGTGACGTACCTCCTTCGATTTCATTTTACCATATAATCATGTAAAACCTCAAATGTTTACCTATTATCTATAGTTTCCCACAAACCTTGGAAAATGTGATGTATGCTACTTTGCATTTTGCTCTGATTTGAATTTCAATTATGTATCAGTTTACATATTTAATAAAACTCATAATTCTAATAACATTGTCACAAATCTGAACTGCTACCTATGAAATTCAGACCCCTTGAATTGAGTGCAGAATGTGGAACAGCTAGAGGGCCATGAGTACTTAGAAATAGTCAAATTAAGCAGATTTTGAAAATGTACCTGTGTCCTCGTGAAAGACAGTGCATTTTTTCTGGTGGATTTGAAACATTAGTGTATTTGATCCTTGTTTAGCTTGTGGTAGGCACTATGTTTCAAACCTCTCCAGTCAGACTGTAACCACAGTAATGCAAGTAAATGTACCCGTTATGTGCTATCAATGCCATTGAAAATGTGGGCATGGAATTGTTTGTCACATCATAGTTATTGAAAATGTTGGGAATCACTGAGTTAGGGTATGGAACGTATTACCTGGAAAAGTGGTGGATGCAGGTTCAATAAGGCATTGGAAGGTTATTTGGATGGAAATAGTGGGCAGGATATGGGGAAAAGGCAGGAGACTGGCATTAGGCAGAATGGGCTGAACGGCATTCTTCCCTGCAATAAATATTCTGTGATTCTGTGATATAATCATGTAAAATCCCAAAGGCTTACCTACTTCAACACAATTGCTTTAACTATGAAATTCAAATGAACTTGAAGGTCCTACAGCTCTCCTTCTATAAACTGCACCCTGTGTCTCTTATTGTCCCTGTTAAATATTCCACGTTCTCAAAACAAAGCACATTCACTGTTTTTATGTTCTAATGAATCTTAGAAATCATCCTTACAATGTTCTTAACAACAAAAAACAAACTATTCCACTTGATCCCAGGCATTAACATCTTTGAACATGCTTATCCTTTACGTTTCAGAATTTAGACATATTGCACTTCCAGATTCAAGTAAACCAATTTAAACTCTTTAAAAAATACATTTTGTATGTGTGTCCTATTTCAATTCCGTCTTGGAGCCTTGGCTTTAGCTGTTTTCCAGGAAAAAAAGAACAATTGAAGGTGTTGAAACTGTTCTCCTTGGACAGACGAAGGCTAAAAGAAGGTCTGACAGAGATTTTCAAAGTCATGAGCAGGCTGGATAGAGTAAATATAGAGAAACTGTTCCCACTCATAATGGCCGCAAGAATAAGGACAAAAATAATGTGTGAGAGTAGTGGGGGGGAAATGAAGGAGATTGGCACTAGGTAGTGAGTTGGTGCAGGCACGATGGGCCAAATAGGCTCAATATGCGATTATGTCTTATTTTGCTCCACGATTCATTTATCTCACCTGCCTTGACGGTTTTCCCGATTATGTAGCTTTAAACTACACTGTTTCATTAGTGGCCCCTGAGGCATCTGACCTTCTTGTGCAGCTTGTTAACTTTTCTCACCTAACACTCTGCCACCACACCAGTGTTCAGCCTCCTCATAAAGTGCCTGCTGTCCTGGGCTCTCCTTCGGATCCGTTGGATCTGGTCTACATCTGTCCTTCACAGCTCATTGCTCTAACTGTGGGCAGTCAATTAAAATATACTCACCCAAATGCAGTGCCAGTGACACAAACTCCCACAACCACTCCTGCCTGTTATCAGAGTGCTTAACAAATTGATAGAGGACTCCAGGAGAACAGGTAACAATTGGTTATTTCACATACACATGGATAAAAGCCTTAACAAAGGGATCAAAACTCACTCTGCTGAATTACAGAACTACTTCAAGCTTTATATACAGACACATCATGTGTATTATAATCTCAATTACACACTTAAACATTCATGTGTCCCATGTTATCTACTTCCAACAGCCTTTGTAGGCATTGTCTGTTCCTACCCAAGGCCTTTGATAGGTACTAATTTAGACAGTCTAGATGTCTTTCTCCATTAGTTTTTGAGTACTTTGTTAGCTTCCTTATTACTGACTAGATGGCAATATGGTTTTCAGTGCTGGAGAGGGAGATGATGCTCTAAAAATGGGGGTCTAGGACACATGCCCTGCAAGGCAAATGACTGCTCAAGGAGGCACTGCAAAATGTGAAAGGGCCAAGAAGGGCTGGAGGTAGACAAGTCTGCAATCACCAAGCACTGGCTGGTGTGTCATTTTCCCATTATGGCCCTGCCTCCAGGCAAGTTTCACAAATGTAAGGTCAAGGTAGTGACATCTGCCAGTCCAAGCTATTCCTAAGTCAGCTATACAAACTGAGGGGTCATCAAGGTCATTCTGAACATGCCAACAAGAATTTTCAATGGATCCCATGGGCTGACACACGGCTAAGGGACGGAGGGGCATCCCAGTGGCGGACTTGGAGTGGGAGTAAAACTGTATCCAATGAGAATCCCTCCCTCCCCTCTACCCAACCACTCTCGCACCTGCCATAGCCAGTACTGGCCACTTGCTGATTGTGTTGAGTTACAGTTAAGGAACAATAGGGAGGGGGACTCTCACTCCTGTATCTAAAGTCATCAAATTGTGGAAAAGGCGTAGAGGAACATTTTTTTCAGGCACTCTGCAGGAAGATTGATGACTGCAATTATTCTAACATTGTGACAATTTAAAGAGCAAAATGTAAGTGGGAAATCCTCAAAGGCAAATAAAAGCACTTTATGATCAACATGGTTGCAGTGCAATAAGGAAGAAAAGTAAGCTGCATCTAGTCCTGTGGAATGGAAAGGGGAAAGTGGAGAATGTTTCAGTGGAAGAGCATTCGGAGTCATTGATTTCAAAATTAAGATACTTGACTAGACAATATCAAATGTGAAAATATTCAACCAGACAATGGCTAATTTGAGTGAATGAAAAATTGATGTGACCCAGATATGTCAAAGTCAGCAGGGAGATAAAACAGTAAATTTGAAAATGAAGGCCTGCAATGAGATCTTTTAGATTCAGACTACACACATTGCAACAAAGAAGAAAGAATGATTCTAGATGTTGATGGGTGTAGGCTAGGGATTATTGCTGGTTTCTTTGTGGCAATGCATCCAAAATTGGCAAGGTCGGTGCAAAAGATAGTAGATTTTTAAATGCAAATTTTACTCATGTTTCCATGAAAGTTCATGCCATCTTACAAAAACATCGCACTAGAGGCTTGCCCTCACGCACAAAAATGGCTACACACCAGCACTGAAGTATTTTGAGTTTCGAATTATGTTTTGGCTAATCTTTGAAGAGAATTTTAAAGTAAACCATATTACTGATGTCCAAGGCATCTGACAGGTAGTTTTGAAAACTTTTGATATTTTTACCACTGCTTTCTAATAAATTGACTGCTATATATCAGTATAGCTGGTAATAAAGTCATCATTTAAAATTGGTTTACTCACAGGTGATATACTAGACATGCCTACTAAAATGCATGAGATAACAAGGTGTAGAGCTGGATGAACACAGCAGGCCAAGCAGCATCAGAAGAGCAGGAAAGCTGATGATTCGGGCCTAGACCCTTCTTCAGAAATGGGGGAGGGGAAGAGGGTTCTGAAATAAATAGGGAGAGAGGGGGAGGCGGATAGAAGATGGATAGAGGAGAAGATAGGTAGAGAGGAGACAGGCAGGTCAAAGAGGTGGGGATGGAGCCAGTAAAGGTGAGTGTAGGTGGGGAGTTAGGAAGGGGATAGGTCAGTCCAGGGAGGACGGACAGATCACGGGGGCGGGATGAGGCTAGTAGGTAGGAGATGGGGGTGCGGCTTGAGGTGGGAGGAGGGGATAGGTGGGAGGAAGGACAGGTTAGGGAGGCGGGGACGTGCTGGGCTGGTTTTGGGATGTGGTAGGGTGGAACACCTACGCTCGGTTCGCACTAAACAACTGCACCTCCCAGTCGTGAACCATTTCAACTCTCCATGCCATTCCTCAGACGACATGTCCATCCTGGGCCTCCTGCAGTGCCACAACAATGCCACCCGAAGGCTGCAGGAACAGCAACTCATATTCCGCTTGGGAACCCTGCAGCCCAATGGTATCAATGTGGACTTCACAAGCTTCAAAATCTCCCCTCCCCCTACCGCATGGAAAACTATGCATTAGTCATTGAAATCCATGATGAATTGTTAAAGACAAATTGTATTTGGCTAACTTGTTTGAGTTCCTTGATAATATAACAGGCATTGCATGCGACGGTTATGCGTGTGCATTGGTATTTAAAAAGTTATTTGATAAAGTACCACAGAATTGAAACTTTATGAGAACTTCATGCCATATTATTAAAAGGGCTGTAGATGAATGGATGCAAAATTGGCTAAAGGAACAGAAAGAAGACTACAGGCTAATTGCTATTTTTTCACAATGGAATAAAGTGTGCAGTTGAGTTCCCTGGGGTCCAGCAGTAAAATCCGTACTCTTTCAAATTACATCAATGATGTGTACTTTGGTATTCAAGACATTAGTTGAAAGATCGTGCATGATGCAAAACTCTGAGCTGTAGGAGACAAAAGTACAGCAACAGATGTCATGGGCACACAGACAGACTTTTGAAATAGTAGGTACATAGCAGGTGAAATTGAATACACGTCAGTGTGAAGTGATTTGTTTTAGTAGGAAGAATGAGAAGAGGTAAAATAAACTAATGGTTGCTATTATAAAAAGAGAGGCGGGAACACAGATATATGTACATAAGTCTTTGAAGGTAAGGAGGTTTTAAAAATTCATCTGCAATTTTTGGCTTTATAAATTAATGCATAGAGACGAAAGGTAGGAATTTGTGCTGAGTGTTTATAAAACACAAGCTAGGCCCAGCTGGAGTACCGTGGCCAATTCTGGGTACTGCTCTTTAAGAAAGGTATCAAGCCCAATGACAACGTCGAGGTAAGATTCACTACAACGGTCTCATGAGTAAAAAACTTCAGTTAAATGGAAACTGGAGAATTGGAGGTTTTGTGGAACATTGACAGCTGAGGCCAAATTTATTAACGGTGTTCAAAACCTTGAAGGCCTTTGAGTGAATAAGAAGGAGCTATCCTCAGTGACAGTGGGCTCAGTAAGTAGACAACTCAGATATCGGGTACCTGGCAAAAGAACCAAAGGTGACATTTGGAAAAGAAAACTATGCCGTTACAAATTGGAATAGATTGCATGACAGATTACTAGAAATAGATTCAATAATAATTTTCAAAAAGAATAGATAATTGCTTAAAAGGAAAACAATTATTGGGGTCTCGGGAAAGAGGAAAGGTATGATAATAATTAGGCTGGCATATGTATAATTGGCTGAATAACCTCATTCTGTGCTGTATCATTCTTTGAATTCAGGGCAAAACATCAGAACTGTTGAAGCAAATCTCAATTTATAAAATCACAAATCGCAAAAGGACCACTTTCTAAATACTTCCCATTTGCTTTGGGATTTTAATTTATTACAAAAATCTGGAATCATTGGTAGTAATAAGAGACTTTGAGGACATCAGCAATAACACTACATACCAGGTTAATGATTGGCAAGAAGTGCTAAATGTAGATAAATGCAAAGTGACTGGATTAACTGTGATTATGGGATTAATAACTTTTCTTTATTGGAGTGAGTGCAGAAAGTGATTACCAGTGCGTGTTTAAGAATATAGCCAAACCTATTTCCCCAGTACTGAGTGCAGATTGTATGAGTATCAGCCTGTGAGTCATCCAGAGAAAGTCGGTTTTATATTCATCTCTAGTGTATCTGAGTTGACTGGTGTCAGTATGAATATAGCACTGGGATTACAAGTGGACTCAGTATACCTGCCAGCGAGTAGAGAATAGAGCTGAGAGGACCCCTCTTTATATATTTATGACTGAACAAGGCTGGAGACAGCTGTAACTCATTCTGATATTTCCTGTAGTGGTTCACACTTATCAAATTACTGTTTTGGTAAAATACCTGATGGTGTCCAGAGTCCGTGGGGCTATAATACAGCATAAGTCATCAATCCCAACATAATGATGTGGAGAAATAGAAGTAAAAGTAAGCACATTTCAATTACAGTGAATGTTACAAGGTTACTGAAAACGGAAAAAAAAGCCCTTGCAGTCCAGGGAGTAGCACTCCATCAGGCAGAATTCTGAGCCAGGTTCAAGTTCCGCTCCAAAACAGTTTGGCCATGTAGGATCCCAGCCGTTGGCACAATACCACAGTCAATGTGTTTCGCTGATGGCTCACCAGTGTGGATAAAAGGAATGGGTCAGTGGCAGCAAGGACAATCCATTGTAAAATCACCCATCTAATCCAAAAACAATGGTTGAAACAAATGGGGATATTCAAGGGTGATAAACCATTGCTGTGGTCCCTGCCTGTATCAAGAAACCAAAAGAGGAAAAGAGAGGGACAGTTATGAACCAAGTGAAATCTTACTTTATTCCAAAATTCTAAATAATATAGTTTGGTCACTTGGTAGTACAGAATTGCTGAAAGAAGTTACATATTATCAAAGATTCTCATCTTTGTTTAAATTTTAAACAAAGCATCTGCCTTATTTAAACAAAGCTTGGCAGTTAAATGTCAATCATCAATAACTGGTGCACTACTAGGTGCACAAATTCTAAATAAGGTTACTGACCAACCTGGATTGTTCTGGACTCTGTAACACATAAAGATTAATCCCAGAACCATCCGTTAATCTTCAGGTATGACCGATCTGAGAGAAATGTTGGACAAGCTTGAGAAAGGATTGCCTCTCTCTGAACTGGTTTTAGTTTTAATATAGAGGTGATTTTAAAAGGTTGTTGATTGGTTATGGCAGTTGTAGCTGACATGAAACTTCTAAGAAATGTCCAACCAGACCTGGCAACACTGGCTCTAAGAGGATAAGTGCTGCATTGCTGATCACTGCTCCAAAATATCAAGTTCTATGATCAGTAGATTGACCAGTCTCAGCACAGGCCAGAATTTTCAGGGGAAAATTTCATTGAGACCAGATCCTGGTAAAGTAGGAGGGGAAGGCAATGGTGGTAGTGTCTCCTGCTTTCCCACTGTCATGTTATTTACCCAGTGATGGCAAAGGTGTCAGATGAAATGATCAGCGAGGGTCTATTTGAGTCAGTTAAGTGTCTGGGTAAAGGGTCTCTTTATGTCTCCTTTGGAATTTTTCCAGTGGTGGTATGCCCATCGCTGTACTGGGTAAAAGCCACATCAACATTAACAACCTCTCATCCAGGGAAGGGAAGGGCTCTCATTTTTTTCAGCCAACAAGAGTTCCCTTGGCAGCATGGCTGCCCTTCAACAATGGCTGCCTGTTCAGAGTGATATCCTTCCCTCATTATGATCTCCCTGGTGCATGCCCCAGGCTACATGTATTTAACATTGAAAACAATTGCCATTTATCTGCTATCATCCTACACATGCAGTCCCAGAATTGGCCAGTTCCATTGTTGGTGCTGATGAGCTATCAAACCTCTGATTTTGCAGACAGCATTTGGGAACTGGCCGCTTTCCTTCAAAGGGGAGGTTGCTCAGTTGCAGTGACTCATTTGGTTGCTACTGGCAAAATGCACTCCTTTCTCCCACTATCAACCAGAGCAGGGTCATCAACACTGCTTTTGGTCCTGAGGGCAAGACCGCTGTGGCCTCCACAACATCCTGTCTGCTGACCGAGACTGGACAGCAACCTGTTCTGACCCTGATACTCAAAACACCATCCTAACCTCCACATATATGAAAACTGAGCTTTAAGTGGGCTTTACAAATAGAGGCATACAGTACAAAAGTAAATATGTGGCTGAACCTACTTTTGCTGTGAAGTGGGTCTGGTGTCACATGTAGGCCAGACCCAGGTAAGGATGCCAGATTTCCTTCCCTAAAGGTGAACTAGATGAGGTTTTCGTGACAACTGGCAATGGTTCCATAGACATCATTAAACTCCAAATTTCAGATTATTATTGAACTCAAATTCCACAGCCTGCCTTGACAGGACTTGAACCCAGGTCCCCATTACCTGACTCTCTAATTAATATTCTACTAGCATTAGGCCATTGCCTACCCCTAGTGAATGTATTTAAGTGAAGAGCTACAAGGCTGAGCAAAGGGCACTGAATAGAGATCAGAGAAACCGGCCTGTTTAAGGTCCAGTGAGGATGTTGGAGAAATAGGGACATAATAATAAACAGCACAGATATGGTAAATCTACATAAAGTAGACTCACATCTAGGGTTTTAAATCTGAAGAAATGACATTGTAAAGGTATGGCTCTGATGGACTGGGAAAATATACTAAAGCTTTGATGGTAAATGGGTAATGGCTAACATTTAAAGAAATACTACATGGTCGACAATAGATATAATAGATTGCTCAATAAGCCTCAAAGACCCAAAGGTAAGATAAATCATTGCTGGTTAATGGATGAAGTGTAAGATTGCAGCTGATCAAAGGACGTGGCTAAAAAGAATTCCTGAAGAAGATGCAAGTCTGAGGTTTGGGAGCAATTTAGGGGCCAAAGGAAGAAGCTGATTAAGAAAGGGAGAAGAGAATATAAAAACCAAAAGAGCTGCGGATGCTGTAAATCAGAAACAAAAACAAAGTTGCTGGAAAAGCTCAGCAGGTCTGGCAGCATCTGTGAAGGAGAAAACAACGTTAATGTTTCGGGTCCGGTGACCGTTTCTCAGAGAAGAGAATATAAACTGACAAGGAACATAAAAATGGACTATTAAAACTCCTTTAAGTATGTGACAAGGGAAAGATTAGCTAAGACAAATGTGGGCCCATTACAGATAGATTAAGAAAATTCATACTGGAGAACAGTGAATTGGCAGAGTAAGTGAATGATTACTTTGCATCTGTCTTCATGCAAGAAAACTGAGAAAAGTTCCTAGGTATACCAAGTGTCAAAGAGACTTGTAGAACTGAGGAACTAAAGTAAATAATTATTTAAGAGATAGTACTTGAAAAGTTGACTCAATTGAAGGTTGATAAATCCCCTTAATCAACCAAGTGTCATCCCAGGTTGTTGAAGGAGGTTGCTAGAGAGAGATAATGAATGCATTGGTGGTTACCTTTCGAATTTCTATATATTTCAGAAAAGTTCCCACACAGATTAGAAAATAGTAAATAAAACACCATTACATAAGAAGGGAAAAAGTGGGAGAATGGAAAAATATAGACTTGTTAGTTTGATTTTTGTCATAAGGAAAATGATAGGAATCAATTATAAAAAGATGTGGTAACAGGACATTTTACCTGAATCTATGTTAAATCTGCCCAATTTGACCTGTTTTTAAAAGTCAAGTTGGATCAACCTGTTGATGCTTTTTTTTTGGGGATGTTATTTGTAGTACTGACGAAGAAGAACTGATGAATGTGGTGTATTTGGATTTGGCTTTTGATAATGTTCCATACAGGAGGTTAATAAATAAAAATGGAGCACATGGGAAAGAAAGCAGAGAGTGGGAACAGACAGATCGTTCTCAGATGGCAAACTGTTACTAGTGGGGCACCTCAAAAAACAGTGCTATGTCCATAACAGTTCGCAATCTACAACAGCAATTTGGATTTGGGCAACAATGTCATATTTCTAAATTTACTGATAGTACCAAACTGGATCGGAAGGTATGTTGTGAAGAGAATGCAAGGAGACTTCCAGATGACTTAGTCAAGTTCAGTGAAGGGTCAAATCCTGGTAGCTAAGATGTGAGTAAGTGTGAAGTTATTCATAAGAAAAGCAGAGGTAGAATATTTCTTAAATGGTAAAAGGTTGGGAAGTGTGGACACCCATAAAGTCCTGGGTGTCCTTGTTTATGAGTCAATAAAATTATGCATGTAGGTGCAGCAAACAATTAGAAAACAAAATGTCAGTCACCACAAGAGGATTTGAGTACTGAAGATATCTTGCTGTAGTTGTACAGAGCCTTGATGAAACCAGATTAGAAGTCACACGACTCCAGGTTATAGTTCAATACGTTTGTTTGAAATCACAAGCTTTTGGAGCACTGCTCCTTCATCAGTTAAGACCACACCTGGAATACTGCATACGGTCTTCATCCCATTATCTGAGAAGGGATATATTTGCCATAAACAGAGTATAATGAAGGTCCATCAGATTAAACACTCTGGGCCTTTGAAAGCTCAATCATTCAGCGTATTTATGCTAGAAATCATTAGATTACTGAAAACTGATGTCAAAGGATATGAGGTAACGTAGGAAAGTGGCATTGAAATGGATGATTAGCCATGAAGAAATTGACTGGAAGAGTCAAATATGAAGGCAGAATTTTATTTCAATGGCAATAAATTGGAAAAAGGGGAGATACAACAAGACCTGGGTGTCTTGTACAGCAGTTGCTGAAGACAAATGATATGTTGGTTTTCATTGTGAGGGGATTTGAATACAGGGGCAGGGATATCTTTCTGCAATGGTACAGGGCATTGGTAAGACTACAGATGGAATACTGTGAACAGTTTTGCTTTCCTAATCTGAGGAAGGATATTCTGGCTATTAAGGGAGTGCAAAAAAGATTTACCAGACTGCTTCCTGGGACAGCTGACTGATGAATGGAGAGAGACTGGATCAGTTAAGAGTATATACACTGGCGTTTAGAAGATCGAAGGGGGAATCTCTTAGAAACCTATAACATCTAACAGAATTATACAGCATAGATGCAGGAAGGATGTTCTTGATGACTGATGAGTCCAGAACCAGGGGTCACAGTACAAGGCTAAGGGCCAGGCCATTTAGGACTGAGCTGAGGAGAAATTTCTTCACCCAGAGAGTATTGAGTCCGTGGAATTCTCTACCACAGGAAACAGTTGAGGCCAAACCATTGAAGACTTTAAAAAGATGAAGGTGTGATTATTAGGTCTAAAGGGATCAAAGAATTTGGGGAGAAAGCAAGAGCAGGGCAGTGAGTTACATGATCAGCCATGATTGAATGATAGAGTCGGCTTGAGGGGCCAAATAGCCCACTACTGCTCCTATTTTCTATATTTCTATGATGGCTTGAATGACTGACTGCCAATCCTACATTCCAATAGGTAGAACATGGGGCATAGATTAAAACTGAAAATAAGGAGTTTCAGATTGTCAAAGATCAGGTGGATGATGGAGGCAAAAGCCTTAGACATTCAAAATATGGAGAACTTAAAACAGCATTGTTATCCTTTAGAACCTTGATGAGCGAGTTTAGACTGGAATTCCACCTGTGTTTGGCATTACCAGAATGTCTTTCTCTTTTGTTATAAATTCTAATCTAACTGTCTTTAAATAATGCCACCTTTTCTTTTGACAAACCCTTTTTGGCAATTCAAGAATGTTATTTCACTGTATCTTCCATATGTTCATATATCAGTTCTCATGCTGATGAAGTTTCTATGATTTCCTTATATCAATAAAGTGAATATCAAACTGTGATATTTGCAGTCAGTATTTAACATTTAATCATGAGTTAATCCTACTACCCTAATTCTTTTGTATAAATTCCATTGTCTGTTCTCTGCATTAAACTCTGTTGAAGCATTTATGTTCAAATTCAATTGAGCATATTCTTTGGCTCATGCTGCTTTGTTTTGTAAATAATAGCAGGTTTGAATCCAAGGTTTGTTAGTGTAGAACAATTGGACTCTGTATCTCTGGTCAAAGGTTCACAATCCTTCTCCAGAAATTCTGGTTTTAAGATGTAGGATAATTAAGTAAAGGCAAGATCAAGTTTAATTCTGATGTACTATCTGCTCCAACAACTTTTTGACATTCAGAATTGAGGCTCACAGATTGCTTGATGGAGATACCGTTGGGGAAAGAATTGAATTATCTTTTCAAATATAATTCTACAGTTCATTCAACTGTTCTGGAAAAGCCACTGAGCTTTGAGTGTTTTTAGTTTGATCTTGAGATTCTTTGAATCTAGATTCAAGACAGGTAAAGCTCTGTGGAATCGAAATGTATTTTCATTTAATTTTAGTGGAAAAACGGTTTATATTTATTATGGAAAGTTACTTTACTCTGTAAATTTTACACGTTTTGCACTCTATTTGACAATTTCTCCTTCTCTTACCATTTGCTTTGAAGTTATTTGCTTCTGAGTAAGGATTCTCCACTATTTTATACTGTGCGTGTTAACAATTGGTTGGAAGCAGACAGGCTTGATTTTGCCATCAGTCAACATTGTAGTGCATACACCTTCCAACAGAGTGTGCTGGAGTGATTAGAAGTGAGCTCAATCAATTCTTCTCCTTCCCCAAACTGGAGTCCCGATGCCTGCAAATTTAGCATAAACTGAATTATATCCTTCAAGTAAGTGCGTAATCATTCACTGGCTGTGCATACATTGTTATAGGCAAACTGCTATAACCAATTCTACATCTTGCGATAGTAGACGTAATTGGCTACACAGGTGATTATCATAGAATCCCCACAGTGTGAAAGCAGGCCATTCAGCCCATTGAGTCCACACCAACCTAGTTACTGGCGGCAGTTAAAAGGAAAAAAAGATGCAAAAGAAAGACACAGTAATTTTGGTGGAGGGAAAGTCACTCAGCCATACATGATAGCACTTTTGGGTATGCAAGCAAAAAATTCTTTTAAATGTGCACAGTGGGGGGTGTTGGTTTCTTGTGGGAAAGTGGTAGTGCCATTACTTCTGGATGAGGAGGCCAAGGTTCAAGTCCCATCTGTAGCAGATGTGTGTAATAACATCTCTGAACAGGTTGAATCAAAAAATATCTAGTCCATGTGTATAGGGGGCTCATGTGATGCAATGGTAGTGGCTGTGTCCTTACTGGTCTGTCTCTTGTTTCTATATTCTTTTTCATCCCCTCAAATTCCAGTTTTTTTTTGGTATTACTTGTTTAGTTATCACATAATTTACATGCGCATAGTCATAGAGCCAAGCATCACCAGTGGTTAAATGGAGTTCTTTAAGACCATCATCAAATTTAGTCAGTAGATACACCTTGACAATGTGCATCATCATGTAGATTATACCATAGCTGCAGCTTGGATTGTTTCAGTGACCCACTAATGTTAATGTCTGCAAAGAGGCCTCAATCAAACTGGAGATTGTTTCAAAGGGCTCACTGTGCCCACAGGATATCAAAGCCAGATGGGGAAAGCAGTGTAGTCTGTGATGAAGGTGTGATTGCTGGCAAATACTGTCTCCTGCCAATTGCCCTGCCTTACGTCTTCAGTTGTTATTCCTTGCTGCAGTGGGGTTACCGTATGGTGTGCTGAGAGAGGAGGTGTTCTGCTGGTGAGTTGAGCAGGTCATTGAATAAAGACAGGCTTGAGATGGGTAGAGCATTTCTAGCAGCATGCCTGAAAATTACCGAGCTGGTGTGGGATGGTGGTCAATGCTGGGGGAAGGGGGTTGGGGTGGGATAACATTGCTCAGGCCTGGGAGCTGGCAGAGTGAAGTTGAGCTGAAATGACCTCGATGATGTGCGCCATTGAATTGAGATTGCACATCACCGAGTTTGATGTGGGCAGACTGGTTGCATTCTGGGACACAATTTTCTTCAGCGGAGTACATGATGGCAACAGCAGAGGTCCCCACGTGACTCCCATGAGGTACCAGCCAAATCACTGAGGAAGTCATTGCAAGCTTTAATTTCTGTTGCAGTCTTATTGGAATATTGCCTATACACAAGTGTTCTGTCAAACATGACACGTGGAGATTGTGTTTCAGTCTGTGGTCATCCAGGGTGATGTTTACTTGCCACTTTGCTCTGTTTTTGTGAAAGTGGAACGTGCAAGAACCAGTTATACTGGTGCTTGATTTTATTATTTCTTGTTGATTAATAACCTACAGAAAGAGTAGAAAAATAACATTTGATGCTTGCTGGTTATGTGCTTGGGAATTGGAAAGGGAACATGACCATTATTGAGAAAGAAAAGGTTACATAGCAATTACTGATTTTGGCCATAACCTGTAGCATTTAGCTATTCAGTCTGATTAATTATAGCTAATGTTCTCTCTCCCTTTATGAACAGTTCTTACAACAAAGACTGCACAAAACGTACTTTGGCTGCAAAACATTGCAGTGACCTAAATTGGGAAAGGTGTTATGTAAATGCAAATATTTATTTCTTTTGGCTGTCTCCTATGTTAATTAACCTTTTGTATTTGAGAAAGGGCATAGAACATGCCCAAGAAATTGTAGACTTGGCAACTTAGTATGAGTGGTAGGAAAAATAATGGAATCTTTGCTAAAGACTAGAAGGACTATTAGAAATGAGAAATACAGTAAATGATTAGTCAGCATGGACATCCTAAATTCTTGCTTAACTAACCTTACTGCATTTCAGAAGTTGTAACATGCAGCAGCTCTAATTTATCTGAATTTCCAAAAGCAAACATTCTGTAAAGGTGCCTCATAACACATTAATGAATAAAGACAGATGATGTGGATTTAGGGGGATGTGTGGCAGAAGGGATTCGGAGCTGACTTCAAGCAGAAAATGGTGTACAGGAGAAGAGGGCAGTAATTCAGAGTGAAAGAAGGATCCACAAGGATCAGCAGGGAGTCCACTGCTGTTCAAAATTTACATTGTGACAAGTTACAGCCTGCGTGTGACAGAAAATGAATCACAGCCTCTACCATCACTATTCATAGCTCTGGACTACAACATGCACATTAAAGTGTTTGCCACCACCATAGTAATTTGAACACCTTGGGCAAGGTTATTGGTTGGGCAGATCATTGATCTGGTCAAATTGATAGCTCCCTTGATAGCAACAGCATTGGGTTCAAACTCCATAGGGCTGGGGCCAATTCAGAATGTCTCCTTGTGCTACCCCTTGTGGAGATCACAGTGCTGTGGCTCAGATCCTTTACATCATCAGGAGGAACAAGGAAAGAGTGGAGACTGCAGAGGATTTAGCTCAAAAGCTTTTTGTTTGGTAATATTAAAAAAAGTAATATTAAAACAAATGGAGTTGCGAAAAAGAGATGGCAGACAGCACCTCATACCAGATTTAGCTTTTCGTTCCCTCTAGTAACTAGTATTGTATTTTTTGTGCAGTTATCTTACAATGACGTGTATTATTTATGTGGATTTTAGTAAAGCCAGTTGTACAAAATCAATTCTCTGCTATCTGGATATTAGAAACAGTACAGAGTTGCCAATTTTCTTGCAATTTGCAGCACACTACTATTGTGAATAATTTATTTAAGCAAGACTCCCCATATACAATCAGAACACCTGCCAAAAACATTTTAAAAGGAAATAAAGTAGAAAAAGCAGTGATGGGGTTTCTTTCCCGCCATTTAAAATTTATCTTGTCTGGTTAATACAAAATTCAGAAACCAAAGGACATGTAGAACACCAAACTTTAAAATCATCCCTAACAAAAATAAAAGCACAGACACTGGGAAGCCTGAAATCAAAGTAGAACATTTTTGTAGAACCAGAAGATAACACCAGTAAATAAAAGTGCGGGTGCTGGAAATCCGAAATAAAATCAGGAAATACTGGAGAAACTCAGCAGGTCTAGCGCCATCTGTGAAGACAGAAACAGTTAACTTTTTGAAATGACTCTTTTTCAGATCATTTATACTAGTGAGTAACATTTAAAAAGAAACAGGAGAAAAGAAGTTACACATAAACATGTTTGAATGGATCGAGGGCAAGCTCTTAGAAAAGAAATGTTTTTCAATGGAAGAATTTTCTACGTCAAGGCAGAGTTCATTCATAGAATCCCTACAGTGTGGAAGTAGGCCATTCAGTCCATTGAATCCACAGTGGCTCTTCGAACAGTAGCCCACCCAGACCCACCCCATCCCTGTAATCCTGCATTCCCCATGGCTAATCTTGCTAACCGATACATCCCTGAACACAATGGGCAATTTAGTTTCTGGGTGGGGAATTCAGGGTGGGGGGACAGTGCACAACATTGGAGGGCAAACAAGAGATTTGCAGTCATGCCACTACTTTCAAAACACTTTTTCAAATTGTGGCAAGACATTGATGATGAAATGTGCTATCTATCCTGATGAGCAGAATGGGGTTAATTTGGTTCAGTTGAATGAGGATGGAATTAGGCAAACTCCTGAATTGCAAACTGCAGAAAATTATTCAAATTATTAAGTAGCAATTTTAAACTTCCCCACCGTCTTACCTGTCAAAGAGTATTACAAATACAACACTAAGCAAATGACTTTATTCCAATACAATATTACTGACAATTTTTAATCTTCTACACGAGAAAATGAATTTTACTGGTAAGTTTTTTTCTAATTTTCCAAAGTACAGTTGTAAAAACCTAGTCAGACACAATGGTCATTCTATACCCCAGGGCACAAGAATCTTCCAAAACAAACAACTGCAAATCTTGAAGGATTAGAACAATTGGTTTATTAACTGTGCTTATCCTTGAAATGACATATTGATAGTGCAAGGATGGCAGACTTTATGCCTCCAAAGAACACATTATTGTATAAACTACAAAGTACAATTTCCCAGCAGCTCATAGCCTCACTCTATTGAAAATGAAGGATTTTACTTTAGAAATAAATCCTTTGAAACCATTCACTAACTTTTGGATTCCAATTATTTTCGCAAAAGCTTAATTTGTGCAGGTTCCAATTTTTATACATTATAGGTAGCAGTGCCTTGTTGAGGATTAAGTAAATTGCATGGAGCTGGGCTGTCAGATACTGTAATTCTAAGTGGGACTCTCGACCACTGTCGCAATAATTTCAAAACAGACAAACCGGCAGAACTATACAGCCAGTCTGTGGTGGAGGCAATGGTCTACTTGTATTATCACTGGGCTATTAACCCAGAGACCCGTAATGTGAGTTGAAGAGTCTAATGATGACCACAAAATGATGTCGTTTGTCAGGAAAAACCCATCTGGCTCACTCATGTCTTCTAGGTAAGGAAACTGCTGTCCTTATCTGGTCTGACCTACATGTGACGCCAAACCGACAGCAATGCGATTAAATCTTAATTGCCCTCTGGCAATTTGGGATGGGCAATAAATGTCGACCTTCCCAGCAACACCAACATCCTGTGAATGAATAAAAAAAATGATGTCATTATATTTTTAAAAAATGGTCATAGGTACAGTGTCATTGTGGTTATGTTACTGAACCAATATTCTCGAAGTCTGACTAAAGCGCCAGCAAAGTGTGTTCAAATCCTACATTGGCAGTTGGGGTTTTTAATTCAATTAATAAATTTTGAGTAAAACACTAGTGTCAGAAATGGTGACCTTAAACTTATTGGACTGTTGTTTAGAAACCCAATCGGTTCACATGTCCTTTTAAAGGAAGGACAGGATGTTGCCAGGAATGGAAGATTTTGAGTTATAAAGAAGGGCTGGATAGGCTGGGACCTTTTTCACTGCAGCGAAGGAGGATGAAAGTTGACCATACAGAGGTTTTAAAAATCATGAGGCGTACAAATAAGGTGAATAGGTGGTGTCTTTTCCCTAGGGTGGGGCAACATTTTTATAAATAGTCATTTGTGTGCGGAATAAACTTCCTGAGGAAGTGGTGGGTGTGGGCCTAGTTACAATGTTTAAAAGACATTTGGGTAAGTACATGAATAAGAAAGGTTTGGAGGAATATGGGCCAACTGCAGGCAGGTGGGACTTGTTTAGTTTGGGATTATGGTTGGTGTGGACAGGTTGGAACAAAGGTTCTGTTTCTGTGACATATGACAATGACTCTATGAAATACCCTGCTATTACACAAGACCCCAAACCCACAGTAATGTGGTTGACTTAACTGCCTCCGAAATGGCCCAGTAAACCACTTCTTTTTATTCAACTGCTGTAGAAAGCTACAATCCACATGGACGCCTGTGGATCTAGAAAGCAGGTAAGCACAACTTCAAGATAATTGGGAACATGTATATCCTGTGAATGGATAAAAGAAACTCATTGGAAGGTTGTTCTTCTTTCATATCTTGGGTAACGTGCTGAAAGGTACTGATTGAATGACAAGCCAGCCAAAGAAATTTGAACGCAACAATAAAATTCATTGAAAGATATTTGGAGTTATAAATTTTTCACTGGAACGTCAGAGATTGAGAGGTGACCTGATAGAAGTTTATAAAATAATGAGAGGTATAGATAGAGTTGATGGTAGTTGTCTTTTCCCTAAGATGGGGAATTTTAAGACTAGGGGGCACATTTTTAGGTGAGAGGCAAGAGATTTAAAAAAGACATCAGAGGCAAATTTTTTTATACGAGTGTGATTTGCGTGAAATGAATTTCCTGATGAATGATGGATACGGGTACAATTACAACATTTAAAAGATATTTGGGTGGATATATGAATAGAAAAGGTTCTGATGGATATGGGCCAAGAACAGGCAGGTGGGACTAGTTTAGTTTGGGATTACCTTCGGCATGCACTGGTTGGACTGAAGGGTCTGTTTCTGTGCTGTATGACTGTACGTAATGTAATAGTTGTTTCTCGGAGAGGTTTACAATAAAATTACGTCAATGAATCTACAGCAGTTAAGAGCCAGAAGTCATTAGTTTGCCGATGCTGATCTCTGGAATCCAGAAAACAAAGCTACGCCACTTGAACACATTGCCTCGTTTCTGCTGTGCGGTGGCTACAACTTCAGTTTCAATTTGCTGAGTTCTGGGGAAGGTCTCAATACAAAGCAATTTTAAATTCAGCGGATTGACCGCTGTCAGACATCCAAAAGGGATGCTACAAAAAGAATTGGTTTGATATTTGTTTCTGGTTCAGGCAATAAAATCACTGAAAGAAAAGGGGAAAAAAAAGCACACACAGCAATCATGGGCAATTGCCTTTCTGAATATAATAATGCATCAGAGCCCCAAATGACTGGCAGCATATTTCTGCAGAAATTCAATTTTGTTGTTGTTCATAAAAGCAACTGTATCCCACAACTGCCTATTATTCAGTATCAAATTCAATTCAAATCATCCTATTTCTAACTGGCTTCTAGTTACCTGTCATCCAAACTTTAAAATCACTGCACGTGATCTGTATTTCTATATAATGTTAATGTCTGGCCAGCCACTTGTTTTTATATATACTATACCTCACCCAAGATCTACTGTGCTATGCTTTTATGATTTTCCATTAATAGATACCAGATCTTTTAAAAAGTACAACTTTTAAAATTGAGAATAACCAAGGATGCAGAATAAACCACAATTGTAACATTAAAGCTATTGTTACTCCTGGCTTTCTCAGACTTCAGTTTTAAGTCAAGTCTTATAACACACTATTAATAAATTTTGCATGTCATGTGTCATTAATTTCGTGCCTTAGCTGTAAACTTCCATGGTTAATTATACAATAATTGCCCCAAAGAGCAACAGGTAAAAATACTGGGGTCAAATATAAGACCTGGAAATAAATTAGTCCGACAGGATTAGATACAACCAGGAGGGCACTGTGTGTAAAAATATTACCTTAACAAAAGCTAATAGTTTCAATTTTGTTAGACATCACTCAATATTTGCCTTTTAATACATTTGATTGTAAAATTTTAAAAGTTGGTGAAAGACAAGGACTGTTGGAGCACTGGTCATAGAGTCAGAGATACACAGCATGGAAACAGACCCTTTGGTCCAACCTGCCCATGTGGACCAGATACCCTAAATTAATCTAGTCCCATTTGGCAGATATCCCTCTAAATCCTTCCTATCCATGTACCCATCCAGATGCCTGTTAAATGTTGTAATTGTACCAGCCTCCACCACTTCCTCTGGCAGCTCATTCCATGCGTGTACAAACCACTGGATGAAAAGTTACCTCTTAGGTCCCATTTACATCTTTCCTCTCTCACCTTAAACCTATATTCTCTAGTTTTGGACTCCTCCCCCACCCCCACCCCAGGAAAAAGACTTTGACTTTTCACCCTATCGATGCCCCTCATGATTTTATAAACCTCTCATAAGGTCACCCCTCAGCCCCTGACACTCCGGGGAAAATAGACCCAGCCTGTTCAGCCTCTTCCTATAGCTCAAGCCATCCAACCCTGGCAACATCCTTGAAAGGGTTCAGAAAAGATTTACAAGTTTCACAACATCCTTCCTATAGCAGAGTGACCAGAGTTGCACGCAGTGTTTCAAAAGTGGTCTAACCAATGTCCTGTACAGCTGCAACATGACCTCCCAATTCCTACACTCAATGCACTGACCAATAAAGGCGGATGAGGGTGTCGGTGGAGGGGGATTGGTCCGTTCTGCGGGACAGGAAGAAGCGGAGGGCCTTTAGGCCATCAGCATGGGGAATACAGGTATATAGGGACTGGACGTCCATAGTAAAAATGAGGTGTTGGGGACCGGGGAATTGGAAGTTCTGGAGGAGGTGGAGGGCGTGGGTGGTGTCACGGACGTAGGTAGGGAGTTCCTGGACCAAGGGGGTGAAAATGGAGTCTAGGTAGGTGGAGATGAGTTCGGTGGGGCAGGAGCAGGCAGAGACAATGGGTCGACCAGGGCATTCAGGTTTGTGGATTTTGGGGAGGAGATAGAAGCGGGCGGTGCGGGGTTGGGGAACGATGAGGTTGGAGGCGGTGGGTGGGAGGTCACCTGAGGTGATGAAGTTGTGGATGGTTTGGGAAATGATGGTTTGGTGCTCGGGGGTGGGGTCATGATCCAGGGAGCGGTAGGAAGAGGCGTCAGAGAGTTGGCGCCTGGCCTCAGCAATGTAGAGGTCAGTGCGCCATACTACGACTGCGCCTCCCTTGTCCGCAGGTTTTATGGTGAGGTTGGGATTTTTTCATGGACGTAGGTCAGCTTCTTTGCTGTCCACTACACCTCAAATTTTGGTATCATCTGCAAACTTACTAACCATACCTCCTATGTTCACATCCAAATCATTTATGTAAATGATGAAAAGCAATGAACCATCACCGATCCTTGTGGCATACCTCTGGTCACAAGCGTCCAGTCTGAAAAGCAACCCTCTATCCCCGCTGTCTTCTGCCTTCGAGCCAATTGTGTATCCAAATGGTGAGTTCTCCCTCTGTTCCGTGTGATCTAACCTTGCTAACCAGTCTACCATGAGGACCCTTGTTGAATGCCTTACTGAAGTCTATATAGATCACCTCCACGGCTTTGCCCTAATTAATCCTCTTCGCTACTTCTTCAAAAACTCAATCAAATTAGTGAGACATGATTTCCCATGCAAAAAGCCACATTGACTATCCCTAATCAGTCCTTGCCTTTCCAAATTCACACAAATCTCGTCCCTCAGGATTCCCTCCAACAACTTGTCCACCATTGATGTCAGGCTCACCAGTCTATAGTTCCCTGACTTTTCTTTACCACTTCTTAAATATTGGCACCACGTTAGCCAACCTCCATTCTTCCAGCACCTCACCTGTGGTTATCGATGATAGAAATATCTCACCGAGGGGCCCAGCAATCACTTCCCTGTTTCCCAGACAGTTCTAGGACACGGCTTTCAGGTCCCGGGGATTTATCCACCTTTATACATTTTAAGACATCCAGCACATCCTCCTCTGTAATATGGACATTTTTCAAGATGGTGCTATTTATTTCCCCATGTTCTCTATCTTTCATATCCTTCCTCACAGCAAACACTGATGTAAAATATATATTTAATATCTCTCCCTGCGGTTCCACACATAGGTGACCCTGCTGATCTTCAAGGGGCCCTATTCTCTCCCTTATTGATTTTTTGTCCTTAATGTATTTGTAGAATCCCTTTGGACTCTCCTTAAGCCTATTCCCCAAAGCAATCTCATGTCTCTTTATTTGCCCTCCTGATTTCCCTCTTAAGCATACTCCTACCCCCTTTATACTCTTCTTGGGATTCACTCGATCTCTGCTATCTATACCTGACATATGCTTCCTTCTTTTTCTTGACCAAAACTTCAATTTCTCTAGTCATCCAGCATTCCTACACCTACCAGCCTTGCTCTTTTCCCTAACAGGAACATAACGACTCTGGACTCTCATTACATCATTTTTGAATGCTTCCCATTTTCTAACCATCCTTTTTTCTCTGAACATCCACCGCCAATCAATTTTTAAAAGTTCTTGCCTAATACCGTTAAAGTTGGCCTTCCTCCAATTTAGAACTTTAACTTTTGGATCTGGTCTATCCTTTTCCATCAGTATTTTAAAACTAAGAGTTATGGTCATTGGCCCCAGATTGCTCCCCCACTCTCTTCATTATCCTTGTCTCTCCATTATCATCCATCTTGCCAAACTATTAGCAAAGTATCTGGCAAGATGGTGGTAGGGTAAGTCGCTCCATTTGGAGCTCCCCTCTGCTCGCCAGTTTTCTTTCTTTTTCTTTCTTTGTCCTTTATTTTCCCTCCCTTCTTCTCGCTCCTTCTGTAGTAATTCCATCCCCACCTCCCCCAATTCCGTTTTAACTACCTACCTAAGGAGACGGGAAGGAGCTGGGTCGCGACCGGGAACCACGTGGTAGGAGCTGTATATGCAGGTTGTGTCCTGCAGTGACGTAGGATCGAGTGTGAGTCAGAGCAATGGCGGAGGATCAAGACTGGGCCAGCAAGAGTGGACCGACAAGACAGCGGCAGCGAGAGCAGGCTGGTGAGACAACTGAGAGCGGGCTGCTGAGCCAATGGAGAGTGAGCTGGTGAGGCAGCCCGGAGTGGGACACTGGTAGCAGCATGGCATGGGCTAGAAAATGGGCTTCTGGCAGAGGCATGGCGAGGGCTGGAAAGCCCGGAGCAGGATTGTGGCAGTGGAAAGGAAAGTTGGATTCTCTTAAAATAAGATAAGAAAAAAATGATAACTTAAGTTAATGTGAATGGTGCCATCTATGTACGGCGAAGGTACACACTTTTCACTGTATTTTTAAACACTGACACCTCAGGCACCTGTTACTGTCTTGTATCTCAAGAGCAGGTCAAGTTTTGCACCTTCTCTAGAAGGTACATCCAAATACTTAATCAGAAAATTTTCTTGTATGCACTTAAATTCCTCTCCATCCAAGCCCTTAATATTACAGCAGTCCCAGTCTGTTTGGAAAATTAAAATCCTCTACACAACCACCCTACTATCCTTACAGATAACAGATCTCCTTACAGATTTGCTTCTCAATTTCCCACTGACTACTGGGAGGTCTATAGTACAATCCCAATAAGGTGATCATCCCTTTCTTATTACTCAGTTCCACCCAAAATAACTTCCCTGGATGCATTCCCAGGAATACCTCCCTAAGTACAGCTGTGATGTTATCCCTAATCAAAACACCACTCCCCCTCCTTCTATCCTTCCTATAGCATCTATAACCTGGAATATTAAGATGCCAGTCCTGTCCATCCCTGAGCCACATCTCTGTAATTTCTATAATATCCCAGTCCCATGTTCCCAACCATGCCCCGAGTTCATCTGCCTTACCTGTTAGGCCTCTGGTGATAATGATTTTGGATAATCTGACTCCTTATCAACTTAATGGAAGTATGATTCCCTCCAAATTAAGGAGATTCAAATCTAAAATTCATGGTCTTTTCAGCGCTGGAGGCAGAATTACAATTACAAAATGTAAGATAATTGAATTGAACTGTTAGCCAGGTAATCACTGGAATCATAAAAATACAGATTCATTCTGATCTTTCAGTTGTACTAAGTTTTACTCTTTATTACTCCCCTCAGGGTATTCAAACTGTATGCATCCATAAACTTTACAAAATGTCTGTTTTGTTTGTGTATTGTAAAAGAGGTTTGTAGCTCAGTACTTACACAAAGTGTACTCTTCAGGAGCTACACAAATGGATTTCAACCAAATTCATGGACTTACATTTTACATTGAAAAATGACAACAATAATGGAATTGCAGAATAGAATTTGCAAAATGCTAGCAAAACTTAAAAGGATTTTACATGACTCAATTACGTAAATCAGTGGACCTGTTTATGCCTATTACAAATATAATTGATAGCTGTCCCTTACACAGGTCACTTAACAGCTCAGCATCTGCAGGAACTCGCTAAGTGGAACCTGTGCAATAGGCATAACTCCAGAAGTGTACCTAAAACGACAGGTTTTGCAGTATCATGGGATTGCTGCTGGCAGAAGCTTCGAGTGTAAACCCTGCTACTGTTCCGACATGTAAAACTCTCACACCATGCAAAGCCTGTTCTGGCTTCCAACACAAGGCTCAAATGTGAAGGCTTTTCCGGTGCAGTGGAAACATCCCTCTCATAGTATACTTGGATAGGTTGATTAAAGCATCTACAAGGCTCCAGTGGTCAAGCGTACTCCCAGATCTAACAAATCAATAGTTGCCACTCAAAGAATCAAACAATTTTACTTGGAGATTGCCACCAGCTACACAAGACTTGGATGTCAGGATGCTGGCTAATTTAACCAGAATATTTAACAGTCTTCCTAGTGATGTTCCTGTGGGCAGCTTTAATTAAAATTATGTAATTCCATAAAAAGTCAACTTTGGCTAGCATGCAAATCAACCAACCAGGACGATTTCCTATACAACGTTAACACGGCAAAATAGTTTCTTGTTACAATTACTTTCAGTTCAAGTATACTTCAAGAGTTTGCAACACACTTCACATTCTGGTTAGATAGAAAACTTGCAGAAAATCTCCCTATGCTTCAGTGGAATAGGTTGCATTTTGTTGGTCTGTCATTATAACTTTCATCCTTTGGAACAGTAGAAATTCAGCCAAAAGAGGTATGTTTTGAAAATAATTCATGACAATATATATGTGATTCTGTCCACAAGAGGTTCGGTTCGGGAAGGGATGGAGTCAGAGGGAAGGGGAGGGGACGAAAATTCTGAGGAAGGGTCACCGGACCCGAAATGTTAACTCTGTTATTTTTCTTCACAGATGCTGCCAGACCTGCCGAGCTTTTCCAGCAACTTCTGTTTTTGTTCCCGATTTACAGCATCTGCATTTCTTTCTGTTTTAATGACAATATACTGTGGTGTTTGTAATGCTGATGGATCGTGGTTGTAATTAATACTCAAACAACTCTTTCTTCATCTTAAAAAAATAGCACAAGAGTAAGCATTTCCCTATTTATATGAACTCATGAATAAAAGTTCTAATTTACAAAGTTTCTTTGAAAACAATAATAATCACATTCTTTATCAATTTATACATCAAAGTAAAGGCATTCTTTGAATCATAGTACAAAGGTTTGCACAAATATAATGTAATTCCTTATGAATATCAACATCATAGAAGACCAGACATCTCCTTCAGAAAGTTAATGGTTTGAAATTTCAGCTGTCACCCTTGCATTCTCAGTACAGACACAAATCAAACCTCCAGTAAGAAACAGCTCGCCTTCCCGGTAGCTTATCCAGATTCAGAGAATTCTTTAAGGTATAAAAGTAGCCCATATTGTCCTCTATCAGTTCCATTCTCTCTCTTCATCAACTTCAGGGCAGAGTTTTAAGGCCCTGCTGAGGTGTGGAATAAAGATGAATGTATCAGCTTGTTGCGCATTTAGAGTAATTGAGTTGGATTTGGAATCCAAAAGGACTGCCTACAGCTAATTAGGCTCATTAAGAGCCTTGTTAGTTCAAGGAGACTAAATGGGAATTTCCAGTCAGCCTTCAATCTCCTGATAACAGGTTTTTTTTGGTGGTGGGTGAAGAAAGAAGTGGCAGGCTTGGCGGCGGCGGAGGGGGAGAGGGGAGGAGTGTAAGAGGGAGTCATTTAACTGCCTGAAGGTGGGCAGCAAGTGGCAGACTTGGAGCTATTCATCCAGGGGAGTTTACATGTTCTCCCCACCTACCCTGATGATGGTGTAGCCAAATGGCACCTTCCAGAGGGATTGTCCTGCTTGCAGTGGCTTGGCTGGTTTTTCTGTTTTTTAATCCAATTTTCAATGTGATTGGTCAGACGGTACCTTCTTGTAGAAATACCGTCTCAGCAACATACTCTTTACTACAGCTTACAACATCACTCAAGCCAAAAGTCCCCTGATTAATTCTCCAGTTTGGAGAACACTCCTGTTACTCCTTTTTGGGCACAGAACCAATCTCTGTGCCAATTAAGGGGCAATCCTAATCAAAAGACCCAGGTCAACAAATGTTTCTACCAAGGGGGAAGCAGATTCAGGACTCGGAAACAGACCCTGATTCCCATTTCCACCTTCCAAAGTAAAAATGTATCCACAGTGTTGGAGAAAATTCTCATGTCCAGCTCTCCCTGTTTGGACAACACAGGCATGCCTCAGCAGGGAGAAAGCCAATTTGCCAGCTTGTTGCACTCCAGAGATTGATTGTACTTGTGACCAAAGTGTCCAAACCTTCGTGTTTCAAAGAAATGTGTCTGATTGAATGGGGATATTAACTCTAGTTGGTCATGGGGCAAGGGAGGGGAACAAATCCAAGTTGCCCAATGCATTTTTTTTAATGAACTCATGAAGGTAGCATTGGTAAGCAATTTAAGCTTTTGTTTTTATACCATTTACACACAAAATAATGTTGCATTCTCACTGTGCTTGTTAATAGCTGGTGTTGGGTAGAACGGATATCCCAGATACGAAACTTTTTGTGGGCACATTTGGAAGATGATCCATACAGTTCCATTACAACTTGGTCCCTGGCATAATCAACTTGTTCTGGCTCTTTCCTTTCAGCACCAATTAGATTATTGAATCAGTGAGCAGAAACGAAGGATGTACGTTAGATCTCTGATAAATGCCATTACATTTTAACGTCTGGTCAGACCATTTAATGCTGAGGGGAAGGGTCGCATTGCTATGGTAGCTTACAAACTGAAATTTTATGGAAACCAACAGGCGCACAACAGTTAGACAATGTAAGACATTTTTGAACTTTTTTTGTGCTATATAATATATTTGGAATGAATCATTTGGTATGGAATGCTAGTTGGCAGCTGGTAGCCTGGTATTCAAAAAAGTAGTCATACGGTCCTTTGGAACTATTTTCATTTTATATTAAAAGGTTTTATACATTGGAAAATAATAATGAATTGGTAGGTATTCACTTTGTTTTGAAAACAAACTGCTCGTTTCAATATCGTTGGACTGAGACGAGGGCAGAAGTTCTACATCAATCAGGATTTTGTTCCCAATCACCATTTACCAAACTCTTAAAAATTAGACATGTGCTAGGACATGAGTGAGTGTGGCACTGTTTCAATGAATAGGCTGACAACATTTACTGTTTAGGCTCACCCACAAACAAGAAATCATTTGGTAAGATGCGCTCACAGAACCACGTCCCAGCACAAGCCACTGAGGAAAATAAGGAAGAAAATTATACGTAGAGGGTATATTTTGTCATAGCGGGTTACTGTGCTTTGTCCAAATACTGACACTTCTAATAATTAGCCAGTCTTTTTGACTGTTTGTTATAAATATGCGCACACAGTTTACACTGAAATCAATGACGGTATTGATATCTTTTTTATCAAACAGTCCTTTTTGGAATGCATTTAGTTTAACATAGTCTGAGCAATCTTTACCCTTCTGTGTTACTTTTAGATTCTTTCCAACTTCAAGGATCCCAGAATGAAGAATATCATTATGCCGATCTTCTGAGCCAGTGACAACGTGGATTCTGGTAACATTCACTGGCTTCATGAATACAATAGTGAAGTAGTCTCCAGTGGAGGGTGATTTTCCCCAAAAGTACTCATCACCGTTACTGTAAGCTTTGTTGGGGTCATAGTTCTCAAATACTTTGAGACTTGTGTAGATAGTTGCTGGCGGGTTGTCGGGAATATCAAAGAAGTCCTCTTCAAAGTCATCATCCTTTAACCTATTTTCCGTCCCTCTAAAAGAGGAATAATATCCAATATGTTGAAAAAGGGAAGGCTTAAAGCGGATGACATCTTTCTGAGTGAGAAGTCCTCGAAAATGAATCAGTAACCAGTCACATGGCATCTCTTGATAAAACATCAGTAGAAAGTGGGCCAATCTTGGAAGGTCAGTAGAATGGTAAAGTTTTCCGATATAACCCAACTTGGAAAATTCCAAGGTCACCCAATAGGAGCCCTCTTTTGAAGCAAGGAATTTCTTGATTGCTGTTAAGAAAGAACGGGCACATTGAACATCGTCTTCCAGCATTAGGTAATAATCGGATAAATTTGCACAGAAATTGAGCAGGAAAGCATAGTCAACATTTTGTTTTGACCTGAAAGTCACACGATCAGCTGGATCATTATAATTACGTTTCAGGCCTTTTAGAGATGGATAGTACAATTGGGGAGCATGAATGATAACCAAGTGGCCAGAGATGATATGGTGAGCAAATTTTCTGGAAATATCTTGAACCACTTGTGCATTCCATGCCATGTCAAAGTCTGCTAAATGTACGACTACCACCATCTCCATGAGCTCTTCATTTGAGGATTGATCAAATATGGATTTTAACGTTTCAAAGAGGTAATTCCCACGTTTTCGTTTCACTGAAGACAATCCTACCGTAAGGTATTCTGCAAGGGATAGATAGAAATAAACATTTTCAGGTGCTAAAAATTTAAAGATATGCGCTAAAAATTTCAAACCAAAACCACTGCAATCTACGTACATTTCACTTACAATGTAGGATGCCGCATTCAAACTAGCTTCATACAAAAAAGGCCCATGGTTCAGTTTGGATATTAGGTGGTAATTTAAATACCATGATGATATAAAATAAGACTATTGATCACTGAATTTCATCATCTGATTCAAATACCTGAATGGACTGAAAAGCTTTTAAACAGGGGCCAAAAACACATTTAAAATAGCCGCAGGCATCACCTGACCCAGTTATGTTGGCCACGCTTCACAAAACCAATACGGATTAAATGAAAGAGAGCCATGGGTGAAATCAACATTTTTTCCCCAAGGGGATTAAAAAAAAACAAGCTTGTCACACTCTCCTGGGAGATGTGAAAAGGCCTGCAGCTCCTAATGGATTTATACCATGATGGGAAATGGAACTTTGGACTACAGTTGTCAGCCCTGAGATCGAAACTTGAGCAGACAGAAAAACATACATCCAGCTGTTATCTCTGGGGTGTCTTCGGTACAATAGGGAAGGTGAAACTAAAAATGCAGACCCAAACACAGGTTGAGAACTCTCTCTCTGTCTCTGAAGAAAAAAGCACCCAGTTTCCACAGAAAGAACAAAGGCACATTAACATGGCGCTGGGTGCTTTAAATATAAATGCTACTTTGCTACAGCTGACGATCCAACAATCCACCTAACCAACTATGGTCTCAGGTTGAAATCTCATGCCTCAAGTACATCAAAAGGATTAGCTTCCTTTGTACTGAAAACGATCCCTTTTTAAAGTTGTGTGTATGTGTGAGTGAGAGAGAAGGCTGACATGACTGCCCAAGGCTGAAGCTTGACTTTCCACTGTTATTATTCTCTGTGTTTCAAGAGAATAAAATTGGTCTGTCTTTCACTCAAGAAAAACTCTGCAATTGGCTCTGTTTTGCATATATTGAAAACTATTAACCATACTATAGTGGAGAAAGTAGCTGTTTGTTAAAACCAACTGGAGCGGCTGAAAAGAATGCCTTTTATTTACTCTTTATTTAGTTTAGTTCTCTACTCAACAGCTTCCGAAGGTGTCAGGTGGATCAATAACATGTCTCCTACAACTGTTCTTAGTAAGCAGGTTGATGTGATGTGATCCATAGTTCAGGATTCTTAGCCACAATTTCATTTCTGGTTGATCCTCAACTTTCACTTTTGGTGTGAGTGGGCACATTGTCCCTGGTCAGTGGGCATTGGGTAGAGCACTGTCCTCTGTCACTGAGGGAGCATGAAGCTAGTTTCCTCTGCTGCCGAGTCAGTGAGTAGAGGGGTCTCTTCTTTTATTAGACACTGCAGATGACTTACGATTCTCTGTTGCAGGAGAATGGGTTAAATGTTAGCTGCTGTTTAGCAGGTTGGCTGGTGCAATTTGAAGTGTTTCCCTGATTGATTTCTCCAAGTCTTCATGACTGGAAAGCAGCACACTGGAACAGCACAGAAACCACTCACAATTGAAGTGACTGCAGCAGCCCTTTACCCTTTCTCTTGGCAACATTTAGCCACTGGCCAGGGTCTATGTGTGGCTGCTACAGGGCTATGAGGCAGTCCTGCACTCTGCAGAACTGTCAAGGGCCATATTACAATGCACGATGTTCTGGTTGTGCTTCAGCTAGTTTCTGGATCAGCTCCATCTTGGATACTATTGATTTCTGGGTATCAGATAAATAATCAAGTTGAGTCTTTATGCCTTTCAGTCATTGGATCTTCTCCTGTGACTTGCATTAAACTTGGTTTCCAATGGCAGGATAATATTGCTCCACCAACAGAATATGCCATTGAGGACTAGAATAATTTGACTAAGAAATCTGATGAAATAAGTAACATAATTCATTCTAGGCTTATGGTCTATTTAAATACTTAGAAATCATATGGGTAACATCACTACTGCCCCAGAGAATCATAGGGTTTGCTCTCTCTAATGAGAGAGGAGATTGTAATGGTCTAACCCAAGGGTCACTGCACCTTAGGCAATGAGTGAGGTTGAGAATGCAGAATTTCCAGGGGAACGTCAACTGGTGCAGAAATTGAACCCACACTGTTGGTATCACTCTGCATCACAAACCATCCATCCAGCCTACTGGTTTTTGGGATGATACGTCAAGACAACATTGCCTTTAGTTATCTGGTAATACAGAACTTGAGTCTGCTGAAAAAAAGACATGTCTTGACAAAGCTTGCCATCTTGCACTCAATCAGGACAATTTGTAAGAATACCAATGTAGAGGGAAAACATCTTTTGGAGAGTAGAGTACTGACTGATTCAAAGGGGACTTTGATTGGGAGAGACATTGCCATGTAGAATGTATAAGCTAGATGATAACTGACAGATAACTGCAATGCTTCATTTAAATTCTAAACTGGACAAGTTGACAGATCGGTTATGGCATTGCTCTGAGAAATGAACTAGAGAATAGCTGTCACCTATTTTGCTGAGTTGAAACAGGTACAGTGTGTGTACCAGTCTAAAGAAGGGTCCTGACCGGAAACGTCAGCTTTCCTACTCCTCTGATATTGCCTGACCTGCTGTGTTCTTCCAGCTCCACACTGTGTTGAGCCTGACTCCAGCATCTGCAGCTCTTGGTATCTTACAGTGTGTGTATATTTTCTTTCTGTCTGCACACAGAACAGGGTTCCATGTATTTTTTTTGTAGTTTCTAGTGTGTGCACATGCTTCACAATGTGATAATCCGAAATGAGTTGTCAGCATATATTTTTCACTGTATATCACACAAACTCAAAAGCCTATCACTCTTGTCTCTGAAAAGTGTCCTGTCTACCTCTCAGTATCCTAATAGTAACTGTTTGACCAATGGATGAAGCTAACTGCTTCTTAGTGCTACTGGGCAGCAATAACTTAAGTAGTGTTCATCACTAACAAGATATTGCAGTAAACATGTGATCTATATGGAAGCGTAAGACATCTTCAAGCTAGGTAGAAATGCTGGAATTCCTTGTTTTGGGCCAGTGGAAATTTATTCACAATAAAAATAAGGTAAATGCATGGATTTTTTTATGCTTGTAATTTTTATTAACTTGAAACTCTAATTGCATTTCAGATAATAGTTCCATATTTAGGAGACTTTTGGACCAAGGACATTGACCCTTAATTGCAATTCTTTCATTTTATGGCACGCACACACACACACCCACAGGTGAAAAACTTTAACTTACTCTTTTTCAGTAAAGGATAACCTACTAAATATTGATAGGTGACATTAATAGGTGCAGAAAAGTTTATCAGCTCCCTGAAGTTCTGCACATTCCTCTCTGAATACAACTGTTGTACAGCTATTTCTTTGGCCAATCTCTTTTCTTCTTCTTCCTGAAAGACAAATGTAAACAACCATAAACTGCACTTCCAATAAGAAATCAGATAAATACTAGACATATTCTTTAGTAATCCCTGCTTTATGAGTCCACCTAGAAATCTTAGCATTTTCACACATCCGGAGTGAAAAGACTCTTTAAAGTAGGGGTGCTCAACAACGGACAAGTTAACCATCTTGTTCTATATTTTTAAAAATGCAGAAATATTTATTTTATGTATGAAGGTGTCATGGTCGAAACAACTAAGAGACGATGTCTGCAGGAACTCCCTTTGTGGCAATCATGTTTTAATGTGAATTGACAGGGATTTCTGCCTGCCACCCAATGTTTTCCAGCATGCCCATATAAGTGCACGTTTTTCATTTACAAAGTACTCACATTTTAGACATTTCAGAATGCACTTATAAAGGGATAAAGGTGGGAACATGGGAGTGGGCTTGCTGTTATTTATATTAAAAATACAGTTATGGAGCTAAATGTTGCTCTCAATGGATTCAACTTATAGAATAGCATGGCTGAGTGTGTGGAAAGTGGTTAGAATATTTCAATAATCATTCACACCCATTCTGATTGAGTTAGTTCAATTGATTTGTACTCAATGGTGCAGTTGCCATGGCAACTTGATGAATTCCTCCTATGGCAATAATTTTAAAAACTATAGGTGAGAACCATTGTTCATATTTAGTCTTGGTTTAATAATGGCGATAGGGAAGAGCTCGGTATCAAAACACAGTAATAATTAAAGTGAACATTTTGTCTGCTGTACTGGAACGTCTTGTTGTTTAGTGCAGTCAGACCAATTGTTGAGGGAAAGGAAGTGTGCAACTGCTATTTTAGTTCAGGGATAAGCATACTGCAAAATAAAACAGTTGCTTGATTTGCCAATAGTTTAATTTTACTAGAGTGTAAGGGTGGCACAGTGGCTCAGTGGTTAGCACTGCTGCCACAAAGTGCCAGGGACCCGGGTTCAATTCCAGGCTCGGGCAACTATTTGTGTGGAGTTTGTACATTCACCCGTTGTCTGCGTGGGTTTCCTCCCATAGTCCAAAGATGTGCAGGTCGGGTGGATTAGCCATGCTAAATTGCCCACAGTGTCCCAAGATGCACGGGCTGGATGGATTAGCTATGGGAAATGTTTGGATTACAGGGATAGGGTGGGATACTGTTTGGAGTGTCAGAGTGGACTTGATGGGCCAACTGGCCCGCTTCCACACTCTAGGGATTCTATGTTCATCGGTCCTGCCTGTGAAAAGATTTGAGAAATACTTGAACAGGGTCGTGGGAATTTATGGGTACTGATTGGTAGTGTCATTTGCCTTGAATTGCACTACCTCTGGGTTGATGTGGGCAGTGAGAACTGGAGTCAGAGTCACAGCATCTGTTCACAGGATGAACCTGCACAAATATCTGTGGTCCACTCAATATTTGCAACAAGCCCCTTGTGGCCTTCAACTATTTGTCCAATTCGCCACTTTTGAAGAGTAACAATGGGCAAAAATGGCAGCCAATGAACAAACAACATAGTTTTAAACAGGAAATAAGACCAATATGGTGTATATGCACCCACTAAGATACTCAATACCATCCAGGACAAAACATCCCACTTGAGCAAGTTTTTGGTTCCATAACCATAAAATGAGACCCTCCCCCAACCGCATCCCAAAACCAGCCCAGCTCATCTCCACCTCCCTAACCTGTTTTTCCTCTCACCTCAAGCCACACCCCCATCTCCTATCTACTAACATCATCCCGCCCCCTTGACCTGTCCGTCCTCCCTGGACTGACCTATCTCCTCCCTACCCCCCTACCTACACTCACCTTTACTGGCTCCATCCCCGCCTCTTCGACCTGTCTGCCTCCTCTCCACCTATCCTCTCCTCTATCCATCCTCTATCCGCCTCCCCCTCTCTCCCTATTTATTTCAGAACCCTCTTCCCCTCCCCCATTTCTGATGAAGGGTTTAGGCCCGAAACGTCAAGTTTTCCTGCTCCTATGATGCTGCTTGACCTGCTGTGTTCATCCAGCCCCATGCTTGTTACCAATGGCAAATTGATGTTTCTTTCTTGATAGCATTAGTTGAATGAAAAGCAATATTATGGATTTTCGGTAACTACCTGACCAAGGATAAGGCTCTAGTTTAGCATTGCGTCTGAAAGATGACACCTCAGACAATGCAGCACCCTCTTAGCAATGCAATAAAGTGTCAGAACTTAGTTATGAATCATAGAATCCCTACTGTGTGGAAACAGGCCCTTCGGCCTAACAAGTCCAGTCCGACCCTCAGTGCATTCCACCCAGACCCATCCCTGGATACTATAGGCAATTTAGCATGGCCAATCCACCCCACCTGAACATCTTTGGACTGTGGGAAGAAACTGGAGCACCCGGAGGAAACCCATGCAGATACAGACAGTCGCCCAAAAGTAGAATTGAACCTGGGTCCCTGGCACTGAGAGGCGGCAGTGCTAACCACTGTGCCACCATGCGACCCTGCAATTATGCCCAGTTTCAGGATTCTGTCATCATCCATGAACAAAATAATATATCTGGCTCAATATCACATTTGACTGGCAAGTCTGGTAAAGTATTATAAAAGTGAATGGTGTATCAATGACCTTCCTGTATAGAGAGCAGGATTCATTCATTGATGGCTGAGTTAAAAATTCAAGATGACAAGACTTAAAATAAAAATCCAGTATCCTGTGGATTACCACTGCTCAAAAAACGAACTGGACCAAACATATGATTACTCTGGCTGCAACGCCACATCAGGGGCTGGACATTCTATCGTAAGGAACTCACCATATGACTTCCCAAAGCCTGATCAGCATCTGAGATGCAAGTCAGGAGTGTGATAGAATATTTTCCACTTGTCTGGGTGGGTGAAACTCCAACAAGGCTCAAAGGCTTGAGACAATGTCCAGGACAAAGCAGCCTATTTGATTGGCACCGCATTCCCTCTCTCCCACCAGTACTGCAGCAGCAATGTGTGCCATCTCCAAGATACAGTGCAGTAATTCATCAAGGCTCCTTTGACAGTGCCTTTCAAACCTACAAACTATCATCTCAAAGAAAGAGGCAAGAGGTTTTTGGGAGCACCACATGAAAAGTCCTCTCCAAGTCCCACATGATTTTGACTTGGAACTGCATCACTATTCCAGTGCCAGAAACCTGCAATTCCCTCCCCAATAGCGGAGCACTGCACAAATACCACATGGACTGCAGCTGTTCAAAGAAGGTTACTCACCATCACTTTCTCAAGGACGATTAAGGATGGGCAATTAATGCTAGTCTTCTCAGAGATGCTCAAATTCCATGAAAGAAGAATTTTTTTAAACTGTAATTTGGAAATCACTGTAAAAGTGAGACACATAACTTTGTTCTTTCACCTGATTGACTTTGGCAATTTATATCATCATTGCAGGGAGAAAACCATCCACCAGAGGGACCAAGTTAATACAAATTGACAGTAATTGCTGAACATGAATTTCCTCCAGTGCCTCAGTCACAATATGACAAGAAATACATTTTTACACCATTTTGTAAATTGCTTTTGGTTCTACCTTCCACCTGTAACAGTGACAACACTTCAAAACCATCCTGTACATTGAGATATAATCCCAACTGATGGAATTACTAGAGATAACGAGGTGTAGAGCTGGATGAACACAGCAGGCCAAGCAGCATCAGAGGACCAGGAAGGCTGACGTTTCGGGCCTA
>JAHRHZ010000271.1:10145932-10167970 GCA_024137785.1 Ginglymostoma cirratum
ACCCGAAACGTCAGCTTTCCTGCTCCTCTGATGCTGCTTGGCCTGCTGTGTTCATCCAGCTCTACACCTTGTTATCTCAGATTCTCCAGCATCTGCAGCTCCTACTATCTCTGATGGAATTACTAGACAAGTCAGATCCAAGAATTAAATCTGGCTTGATAGATTAGATCATATTGGGTTTAGTTAGTTCATTAGCACAATGACTAGTCACCAAGATATTTCAGATGAGGCTACAGATTTTCTCTAACACCATAAGTTTATTAAATAAATTAAATTAAAACAAACAAGTTAACTAAATAAATAGATCTTAGAATGATATCAAAATACATAGCAAAATAAAGCATCAATCTATCTTCCAATACTATCCATGAAAACCATTCAAGTCCAGAGAGAGATTACATCACATCTCAACACTTTAGGGGTCTACTTAAATGACTTTTTCCCAGGTTCTTTCCTGTGCACTGCGAAGACAACTTGATGAGTCCTTTCCAAATTTCACAAATCTGAGACCCTAAGCTTTCTCAGTTCTGATAGATTTTGCAACTAGATTGTCTTAGCTTGGATGTTTCACAAATTAAACCCTTCTGTTGAGGTAACTTACAACTGCATTAACTACCCTGAATCCTTCTAGGAGATGAGCTCATCTTGCTTCTAAACTCTACACTGGTAAATTTTGAACTGAATTTTTAAAAAGACTTACACAAACCTAGATTCTCTGACCTGAAAAAAATGCTTACATGTTCACTCTGTCATAAACACCATTGTACCAACATCTTTACATGAACACAACGTTGATTCGTAGCTCTATTACAGACACACACACGGTAAAGTATATAAATATTTTATTCACTGCTGGGATGTGGACATCAATATCTGGGTCAATACGATTGCTAGTGAACTGCCTTCTTGAACCACTGCAGTCCATTTGGTTAGGTAGACCCACAATACTGTTAGACAGGGAGTTCCATGATTTTGACCAGCGATACTGAAGGAAAGTGACATATTGAAAATACACCTTAAGATTACATTAAGATATGCTGGAGGTTGTGAAAGGCACTGACGTCAATAGAATTCAGGGAGTGGCTGCTTGGAATCCAGATAAATTGTGCTAACCTTGTGTATTTTCTTTGCACAGACAGCCATTGTCTCTGTGACTCAGCCAGTCGATAGGCACCAATATAAATTTGGCCTCTACATCCTCTGCCAATTCCTAATGAATGCAGTTAACACATACGGCACCTTTGGCATATTAATTTTGCCTCAGAGTAGGAACATAAATCTTATGCATCACAGCAAGAAACATATAATAAAACATGTTAGGTAGGTGTACTAATTCAAAGGCAGATTAATTTTCATCTTTCATTACATTCTAGAAGTTTTGCCTTCTACCTATTTTGAGTCTTGGGACCCTATTTTACACCACAGGCATTTCCTAAAGCCACAATGAAAGATTACATGAATGTGAACTCAAGGGAAAGTGCTGCCTGTATTATTAATTTATAGAACATAGAACAGTACAGACCCTTTGGCCCACGATGTTGTGCCGATGTATTATCCTACTAAGATCAATCTACCCTGCATACCCTACATTTTACTATCCTCCATGTGCCTATTCAAGAGTTGCTTAGAAGTCTCTAAACTTATCTGACTCCACAACCACCACCGGCAGCGCATTCCATGCTCCCACCACTCTCTGTGTGAATAACCTACCTCTGACATCTCCCCTAAAACTTCCTCCAATCACCTTAAAATTATGCCCCCTCGTAAAAGTCACTTCTGCACTGGGAAAAAGTCTCCGACTATCCACTCTATCTATGCCTCTCATCATCTTGTACACCTCTATCAAGTCATCTCTCATCCTTCTTTGCTCCAATGGAAAAAGCCCTAGCTCTCTCAACCTTGCCTCATAAAACCTGCCCTCCAGTCCAGGCAGCATCCTGGTAAATCTCCTCTCTAAAGCTTCCACGTCTTTCCTATAATGAGGCGACCAGAACTGAGCACAACATTCCAAGTGTGGTCTAACCAGAGTTTTATAGACCTGCAGCATAACCTCGCGGATCTTAAACTCAATTCCCCTGCCAATGAAGGCTAACACGCCATATGCCTTCTTCACAACTTGGGTAGCGACTTTGAGGATCTATGGATGTGGACACCAAGATCTCTCTGTTCCTCCACACTGCCGAGAATCCTGCCATTAACCCTGTATTCTGCATTCAAATTCGACCTTCCAAAATGAATCACTTCACACTTTTCTGGGTTGAATTCCATCTGCCACATCTTTGCCCAGCTCTGCATCCTACAACAGTCCTCCACACTATCCACAACTCCACCAACCTTCATGTCATCAGTAGACTTACTAACCCACCCTTCCACTTCCTCATCCAAGTCATTTGTAAAGATCACAAAGCACAGAGGTCCCAGAACAGATCCCTGCGGAACATCACTGGTCACCAAGCTCTAGTCTGAATACTTCCCATCTACTATCACCCTCTGTCTTCTATTGGACAGCCAGTTCTGTATCCAGACAGCCAAATTTCCCTGAATCCCATGCCTCCTTACTTTCTGAATGAGCCTACCACGTGGAACCTTATCAAATGCTTTGCTAAAATCCATATACACCACATCCACTGCTCTACCTTCATCGATGTGTTTTGTCACATCGTCAAAGAATTCAATAAGGCTTGTGAGGCATGACCTGCCCCTCACAAAGCCATGCTGACTATTTCTAATCAAACCATGCTTTTCCAAATAATCATAAATACTATCTCTCAGAATCCTCTCCAATAATTTGCCCACCACAGAAGAAAGACTGACCGATCTGTAATTTCCAGGATTATCCCTATCCCCTTTCTTGAACAAAGGAATGACATTTAACACCCTCCAATCTTCGGGTCCTACTCCAGTGGACAGTGAGGACCCAAAGATCATTGCCAAAGGGGCAGCAATCTCTTCCATCACTTCTCGTAGCAACCTTGGGTATATCCCATTTGGCCCAGGGGACTTATCTATCCTTATGTTTTTCAAAATTTCTAGCACATCCTCCTTCCTAACATCAACCTGTTCGAGCATATCTGCTTGTTTCATGCTCTCTTCACAAACGTCAAGGTCCCTCTCACTGGTGAATACTGAAGCAAAGTATTCATTAAGGACTTCCCCCTACCTCTTCTGACTCCGCACACAAGTTCCCTCCACTATCCCTGATTGGCCCTACCCTCACTCTGGCCATCCTCTTGTTCCTCATGTAAGCATAGAATGCCTTGGGGCTTTCCTTGACCCTACCCACCGAGGTTTTCTCATGCCCCCTTCTAACTGTCCTAAGTCCATTCTTCAATTCCTTCCTGGCTGCCTTGTAGACCTTCAGAGCCCTGTCCGATCCTTGCTTCCTCAACCTTAAGTAAGCTTCCTTTTTCCTCTTGACTAGGTGTTCCACATGTTTTGTCATCCAAGGTTCCTTCACCTTACCATCCTTTCCTTGCCTCAGTGACACAAACTTATCCAGCACTTGTAGCAACTGCTCCATGAACAACCTCCACATTTCTGTCATGCATTTCCCTGAGAACATCTGATCCCAATTGGTGCTCCGTAGTTCTTGCCTAATAGCATTACAATTCCCCCTCCCACAATTAAATACTTTCCCATAGCGTCGGGTCCTATCCCTCTCCATGACTATAGCAAAGGTCAGGGAGTTGTGATCACTATCACCGAAATGCTCTCCCACCGAGAGATCTAACACCTGGCCTGGTTCGTTGCCAAGCAACAAATCCAATATGGCCTCCCCTCTAGTCGGCCTATCTACATATTGAGTCAGAAATCCATCCTGCACTCACCTGACAAAAATCTGCTCCATCCAACTATTTGCACTTAGGAGCTTCCAGTCTAAATTAGGGAAGTTGAAGTCACCCACGACAACAACCCTATTATTTCTGCACCTTTCCAAAATCTGTCTCCCTGGCTGTTCCTTAGTGTCTCTGTTGCTACTGGGGGGTCTATAGAAAACCCCCAATAAAGTGACTGCTCCTTTCCTGTTTCTGACTTCCACCCATACTGACTCAGTGGACAAACCCTCCTCCACGACCACCTTTTCTGCAGCTGTGATACCATCCAATGTAGCAATGCCACTCCCCCACCTCTTTTACCTCCCTCCCTATTTCTTTTGAAACATCTATACCCCGGAACATCCAATAACCATTCCTGTCCCTGTGTTATCCAAGTCTCTGTAACGGCCACAACATCGTAGTTCCAAGTACTGATCTATGCTCTAAATTCATTACCCTTATTCCTGACACTTTGTGCATTGAAGTAGATAACCTCAACCCGTCGCACTGATTTCCACTTTAGCCTATCAACTGCTTATCCTTCCTCACAGATTCTCTGCTTGCTCTATCTGCCTTTACACCAGTTACCCCATCCTCTGATCTGTAGCTCCGGTTCCCATCCCCCTGCCAAACTAGTTTAAACCCTCCCGAAGAGCTCTAGCTAACCCCCTGCCCAGGATATTGGTGCCCCTCCAGTTCAGGTGCAACCTGTCCTTCCTGTACAGGTCCTACCTTCCCCAGAAGGTAACCCAATGATCCACAAACCTGAAGCCCTCCCTCCTACAGCAGCTCTGTAGCCACATGTTCAGCTGCACTTGCTCTCTGTTTCTGGCCTCACTAGCCCGTGGCACTGGCAGCAATCCTGAGATTACTACTCGGCTCGTCCTGGCTTTCAGCTTCTGTCCTAACTCCCTATATTTACTTTTCATGTCCTCACCCCATTTCCTAGCTACTTAAATTGAAAACCTGCGATCATCAGGGCTCATCCAGGAATTGAACCAGGGACTTCTCGCACATCCGTGATCTACAATCCCCAAAGCGAGAATCATACCCCTAGACCAATGAGCCATTGCAAATGTCTTCATTATTTATCAAGTATAGATTTTTCTCTTATATTCCAAGGTCCTTGTGGCTTTATAGGAGTTTTCTTAGTGAAAGCTCCTTTTAGACATGGGAACATACATAACTGAAGACATCAGTCTGTCAGGATGTCACCAAGTCAGGACGGTGTGTGACTGGAGGCGAACTTGCAGGTGGTTCACATGTATCTGTTGCCCTTGTCCTTTATGTGGTAGAGGTTGCAGGTTTGCAAGTTTAAAATCAGGGATATACAAAAGGCATGAACGGCCAGAGATTATAGAGGTAGGAAGGGATAAAGTAATTAGTTCCCTATTCATACAATCACTACACTGTGGAAACAGGCCTTTTGGCCCAACAAGTCCACACCGACCTGCAGAGCATCCCACCCAGACCCTTCCCCCTATAACCTCGCCCCCCCCCCCCCCACCAATCAATTGATGGGGATAGTTTATAAGCTACAGAGAAAATACATATTTCCATAAAGTTGCAATTTTGCTGCATCTGTAATATCAGGAGCTGCTAGAAATAAGTCGCTTTCACTTAAAGATACATGACGGTGGTCCTGTTTCTGTATTGAGTTGGAGACAAGTTATTTTAATGATATCTTTGATGTCTGGCAAATTTAATCTGAACATTTTTCCACGTTGTGAACAATGTCAAGTTCCCCAGCCTCTCGAAGAAAATGGCTCTTTCTGATTATCATTAGAATTAAAGACTTCAGAACGTAGATGTCAACAGGAAAGTTTCTTATGTTTAGAATCAATGAAAGAATGTGGCGAACTTGACAGACATTGATCTGTTACAGGTGGTATAAATTGTTGAATTGAACACACATGAAAAATCCCCATCGTCACTTGTTGTGAAAGTGCTTACTGAGTCACACCTGGCACACAACCAACAAGTTTGCAAAAAGCTGATGCAAAGTGGACTCCCAACACACTGTACCACAGGGAATACTCACCAATATGCTCCCTTCATCCTTCATACAGAGGTACATCAAAAGACAAAAAAACAGGAAGGAACCAACCGTCGTCACTGATCGTTTCCAGTAGCATCTCATTGCAGCAGGATTTTTCCAAGCCGATCATGAGTCAGGGATGCTTTCAGTCTCACTCTGAAAACAAAATGCAGAACACTTGTCAAATTGGATTTTGAATCTTCTGGTAAATAAGAGGCTGCATCATTTTGAAAGGAGGCTATGGTATTTTATACAAGTCCAGTACACATGGAGAGAGCATGAGGCTTTACTGTGACAGGCAAGGTGCTCAAACAGCCAGTGAATATTTACTGCTGACACGTATGCATGAAGATTGAAAAATTGGACAGCAAACCAGGGAGTGCCAAATCCAAGGACTCTTTCCACTCCTTCCACCAGTGTAATGAAGAAAGAAAAGAAGCGCTCCTTTTAAATAGGGAAAATTAGTGTCTGGAAAATCTTTATGACTTCGAGTGCTTTTAAAGTTGAAAGAGTCTCTCCATAGCCTGGGAAAAATGGAACATAACTAGCCAAAGGTACATTATTTAGCTGATTTATGCCATTTCTTACAAAATGCCTGTTACGTGACAAAATAAACTGAGTGAGTAGGCACACCAGTCTCTTGTCCCAGTGACATTCTCCTTTCTGAGTCTTCCTTTAAAAAGGATCAAACCGAGCTGGTTCACACACATGGTGTAAGTGTCAAGAACATACTCATCTATGCAATTCTTTTGTAGCCTAATTGGTACACCATTTTGCGCTGATTTGCTTTATCAAAATGTACCTCATTTTGTATCAAATTACTAATGTAGCTTTTGCAATATTGGGCCCTAAATTAGAAACAAAACTTCAAGCTATTAATTTATCTGAAAGTATTCCAAATGTTGTGTAAAGGGATGTGATAACCCGATATAATCTTGAGCATATCAAAGATTCTTTGAACCAAAAACCCTTGCACACTGGAACCCTATTTAATGCAATCGCGCTTGACATAATTTCCTTTCTATTCTCTTCTATTTTAAGCTAGATGATTGATAGTATGGGCAGGTGTAACTGCAGAGGCTGTTATCTCTAAAATATTAGAGGCATTGTCACCAACCTAGAGAGAAGAGAATATCAATGAAGTGAGCTCATTCTATCTTCTACACTCAGGAGGCTGGTACATTTCATACTTTCCAGTCTTTACACAGGTGAATTGTGTGAACCCCCTGAAGTTACAACTTTGCTTGCAGTATTGTGTCCACAGTGTATACTTTGCATCATAATCAGCCCATGATTTGACTCTATTCTTGTGCTAGTTCAATGACTTCTCATTAGTCATTCTTCTTGTCCCAATTAATATGTCAGTACGTGTCTGCAACACAATAACTCAAACACCTCCAGTTTAATTGCATCAGGAACTACACAATATCTGGAGCAAATTTTAAGAACAAAGCTGTTTTTGAAACTTTCCATTATAAAAAAAGCTTCCTGACAGTAAGAGCTCATTTCAACCACAGGGACTGGAAATTGTGCAATTAATTGTCAAGATTGGAGGAGTGAGACCATCAACTGCAAGGACTAGAATTAACTACTTTCCACTTTTGACAAATGCAGATAGCTGCACTAAAGTAAACCCAGCCAAATAAAACTCAAACTTATCAAACAGATGCACACACATCTGATGGAAACTGACCCGGTCTTCAAGTTATTTTTAAATAATTTTTGTATTATTAATTATTGTATTAGCAGACTTTTGTAACGTTTGAATGGTTTCTCGTTTTAAATGATTATCAGGGTCTCATACTGAACCATTTATACTACCAAAAAATGTTAAAATCGTTAATCACGAAGTCACAAAATGGTAAACGAACTACCCAATGTGATTTTAAGGTAGCTGCCATGATTCTGTAGCCATGCTGCTCCTCTCTAATTCAAAACTTTGTGGATTCAAACTTCAGTTCATGCATGTAATCTAGGCTAATGCATTACTGATGCCTTGTCTTCTGGATGAGACATTTGCGCTCTCAGGGGATATGAAAAATCCCATAGTACATTTTGAAGACAACTAGCAAACTTCCCTAGACCAGCATATATCAGGTAACACTACTAAATCTATTCATCTACTGTCTTCATCATTGTGGAACCTTGCTGTGCACCAACTGGCCATCACATCTCGTTGACCCTGGTTCAGAAGCGCTTAATTGGCTGTGTAGTACTTTGCTGTTTCAAAGTATTATTGAACCGCACTAACCAGCTCTGAAATGCAATCTTTTGTCACTGCAGGGCTGGAGAAACAAATTTGATGTTACAATTTAGTATTCAGTGAAGAATCAGAGAAAATGAGCCAGTGTTCCAGCTTCTGATTCTCACTGTTCTGTGTCTGGGTTCCATTGAACCTAAAGTGATGGTGTAGTGGCTCAGTTGTTATCACTGCAGCCTCACAGCACCAGGGACCCAGGTTTGATTCCAATGTCAGGTGACTGTCAGTGTGGACTTTGCACATTCTCTCTGCGCCTGCATGTGTTTCCTAGGGGTGCTCCAGTTTCCTCCTGCTGTCCAAAGATGTGTGGGTTAGGTGAATTGGCCACGCTAAATTGCCTGTGGTGCACAGGGATGTGCAGGCTAGGTGGGTTAGCCATTGGAAATGCGGGAATATAGGATAGGGGTGTGGGTCTGGGTTGGATGCTTTTTGGAGGGTCGGTGGTGACTTGATGGGCCAAATGGCCTGTTTCCACACAATAGGGATTCTATGATTTTAAGTGCTATAGTGTGCATGAGGATAGTCATCATTTCAGTCTAACTTTGGTCTTATTGAGTAAACAATAGGAAGTTTAGGACATTACTGTAACCATTTACAGATTAACAAATATGACCAACATTACTACAGAGTGTGTTAAGAGCAAACTAGCCTCAGGTCTGTCTCCTGCCAGCTACTTCTTTACTGATCAAGTTCCCATGGCATCACAACAATGGGTGGTGTATACTGCACTGTATCAATTATTCATCTTTTCACACCCACATACAACAGCAACCCTTCTGACAAAATGTACACGTGCTTACACAGTACTAGAAACAGGACATGGCTTGGAAAAAACTGTCCAAACCGTGTTGGCCTGTACATTGTATCTTCTTTAATTGTTTTAGCAGAGATACTGCATAGGGTCTTGTATTTTGTGAATGGAATGCATATGATTCAAGAGGTATTTTTTCCAATAGTAAAAAATATAATTTTCAGCGTCTGGAAGAATTCATAGCTCTTCAGGCTGCCAGTTTAAATACCAATCTTTTCAGAATCTTGCTTCAAGAATTCGCTGATATTGTTAAAATCCAACCAGCCACATAGATAATCATTACGCAGTTTTTAAATACTTAGAGAACAGCTTAGAGCCAATTGTACAGTCAGTGATGGAAAGAGAATTGTAAACTCCACAACTTTCACATGCCATCTAAGCGAAAAAATACTCACTAATCTCCCATAACATTACTGCTGAATTTACCACAAAAGAACCTCCTTCTCAACTGCTCCCATTGCCTGGGGAGTGGTGACCCATAGGTTAAACTACTATCAGCCATCTCACTTCAATGAGAGAGCAACCCATGGTCCAGGAGAACTATGGCGAGTTCAGATTGTAACAGCTACAATATAATAGCATTTTACGTGGCTTGGTCCCTTTAGGCTACCTGTGGGGAAAAGCCGATATTAGGCACAACCTTTTGGTAATTGTAACTCCTGTTAACCTTACTGCTGATATAACAGCTCAAAAATGAACTGGCCTCTTGAGAAGTGGGCACTCAATTGTAGCACAGATGCTAGGGAACTTGGGGAAGTAAATATTGATGTCTTGAAGAGAGTCCACGTTACCCAAGAGGTGATATGCTGGAAGTCTTAAAATGCATTAAGGTAGGTAAATCCCCAGGATCTGATGAAGTGCATCCAGGACTTTGTGGGAGACTAGGGAGGAAATTGCAGGGCACCTAGCAGAGATATTTGGATCTCTGAGGTTTTGGAGTAGATTTGTAGCTTGGCTTGTGGACATTGTGGTTGGTTGGCTCGCTGAGCTGGTCCATTGTAGTTCCGCAGACGTTTCATTAACCTGCTGGGTAACATCATCATCATCATCATCATCACCATCAACAAACACATCGAACTCGACCCCATTACAAACCATTGCGAAGGAAAACCGGAAGTGAGGTAATCCAGCTCAACAGACTCCAGAGGTTAAAAACCAGGGGGGAAAACACAATGGCGCTTCATTGGAGGCTGCACTGATGATGTGACCCAGTAGGGTAATGAAAAGTCTGCAGAACAACAATGAACCAGCTCGGCGAGCCAACCAACCACAGGAGATATTTGGATCATTGAACAGCCATGGGTGAGGCACTGAAAGATTGGAGGGTTGCTAATGTTATGCCATTATTTAAGAAAGGCTGCAGGGAAATGCCTGGGAACCATAGACTGGTGAGCATAATGTCTGTAGTGGGTAAATTGTTAGAGGTGATTCTGAGAGACAGGATCTACAGGATTTTTGAAGAGGCAAGGAATCATTTGAGAGTCAGCAAGGCTTTGTGCATGGGAAAATTGAGGCTCACGAATTTGATTGGACTTTTCTGAAGGGGTGACCAAGAAAATATATGAGGGACGTGCGGTAGACATTGTCTATGTGGACTTTAGCAAGGCCTTTTACAGGTATCCAGGAAGAGTTAGAAAATTGGATACAAAATTGATTTGAAGGTAGAAGGTAGAGTCTTGTTTTCCAAACTGGAGGCCTGTGACCAGCGGTGTGCCACAGGGATTGGTGCTGGGTCCACTGTTATTCATCATTTATATAAATGATTTTGATGAGAATTTAGGAGGTATGGCAAGTAAGTTTGTGGATGACACCAAGATTGGTGGTATAGTGGACAGTGAAGGTTATCTGGGAATACAGCGAGATCTTGATCAACTGGGCCATTGGGATAAGGAATGGCAGATGGAGTTTAATTTAGATTAATGCAAGGTGTTGCACTTTGGTAGATCAAACCAGGGCAGGACTTACACAGCCAATGGTAGGGCCCTGGGGAGTGTTATAGAACAAAGAGATCTAGGGGTGCAGGTTCATAGCTCCTCGAAAGTGGAGTCACAGGTAGACAGGGTGGTGAAGAAGGCTTTCAGTATGCTTGCTTTGATAGGTCAGAACATAAGTATAGGCATTGGGATGTCTTGTAGCAGCTGTAAAAGATGTTGGTAAGGTCATACTCAAGAGTACTGCTTGCTGTTTGATGGCCCTACAATAAAAAGGATATTATTAAACTAGAAAGAGTGCAAAAAATAGGATGCTACCTGGACAGGGATGTTTGAGTTATAAGGAGAGGTTGGATAGGCTGAGACTGTTTTCTCTGGAGCGTACGAGACTGAGGGGTGACCTTTTGGAGAATTATAAAATCATGAGAGGCATTAATAAGGTAGACAGCCAACAGCTTTTCCCCCATGGTTGGGGAGTCTAAAACTAGAGGGCATACGTTTAAGATGAGAGGGGAGAGAGACAAAAGGGTCCAGAGGGGCAATTTTTTCACACAGAGGGTGGTGACCGTCTGGAACAGGCTGCCAGGGGCAGTGGTGGAGGTGAGTATGATTTTGTCATGTAAGAAACATTTGGACAGGTACTTGGATGGGATAGGTATAGAGGGATATGGACCAAACACAGACAAAATGGGTCTAGTTTACTTGGGAAAAGTGGGGGGCTTGAGTAAGTTGGGCCAAAGGGCCTGCTTTCATGCTGTAAACCTTTATGACTCTAAAGTAAAGGATCTGCAAGAGAAACGCAGTTTTAACCAACAACACATTGTATTTTTATATTCAAAGGCTTCTGGGCTCCAAAATTCATTATTCCATCAAATGAAAATTCAAAAAATACAAGTCTGATCTCACCTGGAATGTAGTTTGTTCAGACTGAAGAGACATACATCGTTGAATTGGTTGAAAGCGCGCGCTGATTCACTACCCTTTCAAATGCAACATTTTGTAAAATGAATACAGGTTACCTCAAGGATCTGGTCAGCATGACTACTGGCCTGCAGCGGCTTGGAGCTGCAAAGGCTGCTCAATAGGGCATTAATACTTGGAGTGAACCTGGTACAAAAGATCTTCAAATAGACAATTCACAAGTACTTGATCACATATAGGCTGCAGGAATAATTCTCCAAAAACCTGTGAAAATTTGTGAAAAGGAACCTTCAAAGGGCATGTACAAAATATACAAAGTACACCTTTTTACACAAAGCAGAATTCCCTATTGTAGCAATAAATCCTCTCTCCATATAAATCAGTGCAGACCAATAAAGTCACATGTTTCAATTTTCTGACCTTTAAAACCATTGGGAAACATATTCTAGTCCGATCAACAGAGAGCCTACAACCACATAATTACTTCTATTAACATGGTGGCTCTCTTGTGCATGCTGCAGACACACATTGCCATGGATAAGATATATATTAGGCATAAAATTTTGCTATCCAAGAAGGGCCTTAAAAAGGATAGGGCTTTATATGAATTGTAACTCAGCAACACAAACAAAGAGCACCAAGGTCATGATTTCTGCTGGAAAAGTGATTTACAATTTTTTTTTTGGGATCGGATTTTTAATTTCTTCTATAATGAAGAGGGAAGTGCACAGCCAGAGAGCAGACGGATTCTATAAAGAGAAAATATCAAGTTATTCTCTCAGGTGGATCTCCAAAGTGGGTAATAGTGGGTGAAATCAGGGCTCAAAGTATATCCTTGCTGCTTCATCATGGCCATAGCTCCTAGCTGGGATGCATTTCAAAATGTCAAGCAACAAACAGGATGCGTCGTCAACACAATTGTTTTCTTTGGCAAAATGGTTTCTGATCTTGTATAAGTGACATGGTTTGGAAGTCATCTCATCTACTTTAAAAGTAATGGCAAATGCGAATAGACAGAAGTGCATCAGATTCCATCAGAAGACCCACTGAAACAGCTGCAAGCCAACTATACTACCAAGGTAATAAACAACGATGTCTTGAATATAGGAGGAGAATGACATTAACTAAGCTGTTCAAACTTGCCCAACAACCTCCTGGAAATTCAGCTATAAGGAGCCTCTCAGGATACTAAGCAACTTCTACATTCAAGACATTAAACTACAACAAAAATCAACACATCTAATTAAACTACATGCCTGCCATTAAAGAGAAATGGAGATAATTATACATTGTAATTCTACTGCTCTTCTCTAAACCTGTATCTAAATACTGTGTTCTGATATTGTTTGAGAGTCAAACAAGTTAGACAGTAAATCTTCAAGCCTTCTAGGGCAGGTGTAGGACGTTAAGTGGCTTCTTTATTTAAAATCTAAATAAAGTTTGAAATTACTGCAATTGGGACAATCACTCTGAAAGTAAGAAAATACACACAACTTACATGCAAAACAGTTTAAAAAGAACCAAATTCTATGACAAAAAGTAGACAGAAATATTAAAACTTTTGTTCAACCCACTAAGGTCATTTCAATTTTCTGCTTTCCATTGGTTTGGAATATTTGAGCCCAATTTTATTCTAAATCAAGGTGATACAACAGAGAAGTTAACATAAGCTTGGAAGCTTAAAAATACATAAGAAGCTAGCATGTGGAAAGTTATTTGATGGCTTCGGTGGATTTGAATGCCTTAAATGTAGTCTGCGTGCTGCTAGGCGTCAAGAAGTCATAGTTGCTATGGTAACAGTTGATGTCATTCAAACTTCAGATTGCGTTGTTGACTAATATGGTTTTCCTTCTGTGTTCAGGTAGAGATACATATGAAAGGGATGGAGAGAAAATAAAAGCTAGCAGCTGGAAAAATACTGAACTATTTCTGCCTGTTCTACATGTTTACCATCTTGCCAAATGCTCCTATTGTCACAATCAGTCTTGTTTTGTACACTACAATAATTTTGATATGTGCTCCATCTTTTATTTCCTCCACATCTTCTATTTCCACATTTGTATTAACATGAATGAAATGGTTTCCATGGTTTCCTCACAATTACAGGAACTTGGGTAAATTAAAAATGCAAGGTCAAATGTGTTCTATTTCTCTTTTTTTGGGACTTTGAATGTATTCTGACGTATCTCCACTGATTTCATTATGTCTCTCTGCCTGCTGCTTCTATTCTGCTTCACTGGTTAGTATTGATATCACATTATAAAACCCATCATACTGCTGACATCCCCTTGTATTTTTCATGAAACATTACTTCTGTGTCAGGTGTCTCAATGGATATATGCCGCACACCATTGTCAGAGAATTGAATGAAGACAGACATTCATTCATAGATTTCGCAAATTAAGATCACCACTTTACACCAGGCCATTTGATTTAAACACCAGCTGTCTTCAGAAAGGAAAACTGAAGACTAAACAAAAAAAAATTGGTACTTGTTGTCCTTATCAGTAGATTGCAAATTTCTGTGCAACAGGGACTCTTTGTTATTACTTCCTTTCTTTTCATTTCATAATGTCTTTACCCTTACAGTTTATTTTACTTAAATTGTTCCGAATAGAGAGGGAAAATAAAATAGCTCTATACAACCTTATTTGTCCCAAAGTGCTTTTAAGCTAAATGAAACATTTATTGAAGTGAAGTGAGGAACCCTGGCAGTTAATGTGCATCCAGCTAGGTACCACAGCAATGTAATAATACCATTTTAGAAAGGTTACAGCATAGGAGACCATACAGCCCACATCATGTTTGTGTTGACTCTTTCCAAGAATCATTTAGTTCCATTGCTACGTCCTTTACCACCACAGTTCTGGGAAATTTGGTGCTGATCCAATTTCCTTTTGAAAGCCACAATGGACTTTACTTCCTCTCAGGCAGGACATTTCAGATCATAACTACATGCTGTAAAAAGGTGTTGCCTCAGGCTGGATGGTACACCAAGGCTGGGCTTCCCATTCTTCATTCTAAATGTCTTCTCCTTAGCCAGCTTTCCATGGCCTAATTTTCCAAACAACAGTTCTTTAATTATTATAAAGCAAGACTTCCAATCATCTCTGGGATTAAGTCTCATCTTCAACCAGAGGGCAGCAGTTCAGTGCCACACCAGGATCAATGGCTACTACCGATATTGCAGAAGACAATGATGATATGAAAGTTGGTGTGAGGATAAATAGTGAGAAGGATAGCCTTCGGTTATAGGAGGATATAGACAGCTGGTCAGACGGGCTGATAAGTGGTAAATGGAATTCAATCTGAATAAGTGTGAGGTGATGTTTTCCCTTGCCTTGTTTGCCCTGCCCAAGTACATGATAAAAGGTAGGAGCTTGAGAAGCACAGAGGGTCAGAGTGATCTTGGTAGACCAAGTACTAGGACAAGTAGGTAAAGTGTCAGTGTGTGGAATGAAAAGATATTGTCTATCGGAGATGCCCTCAGCAGTCAAGTAGCTGATCAAAGCACTCAGATGAATGGAATCAGAGAATGACTAGATTTGGAGGCACATTATGTCAGCACAGACCATCTGAAGAGGAGAAGCCCAGTGAAAAAATAGATTAGGGGTTGTAATGATCAGCACTCTCCCCCTCTCAGCGTTAATAGTTGAATAAAAACACTGAATAATTCTGCAAAACACAGTTCGCCTTATGTATTGTCTGGAAAAAAGGACCGTTCAGAAGTGTACCCCCTGTTAAAGAAGCCTAATTAGAGCTCTCCTGACTAAAAACTCAATTTTCAATCAATTATGGTGTGTTACTGGCATTCATAATAAGACACAAGATGAAAGGTGTAATTTATAAAAATTTGGTACATCACTGCAAAATGCTTATTTCCTCACCATGTAAGAGAAAACCCTCAGTCAGACCTTCCATTTCTCTATGGGCTGGGGCATTGTACAATGGAAGTAATTTTCAGGAGTTTAAGCTACACTACATTCCCACCAGGCAGCAGGTTTTGCTTAGTCACTTGAACCAATAATTCATCAACATTTGGGAAATAGGACTAACTATCAAGAGGCAAACCAAAATCAGTTATTCAACAGGCATCCTTCCCCAGTGGATTGCTTCTTAAGTATACTGTGTGGTAGTCGCCTTCAATTTTGCTCTGTGCTAGGTTAGCTGATCTGAGCTAGTACTGTTCCATTATTGCATTGTCAAGTAGTGCACCTTCAAGCCAGTTACACATCACAGCATGTGATATAAGAAAGTGCCCACCTTGCCTTGTCACTCTTAGTGCAACAGAGTCCCTGTAGTGAGTTAAGTCAGTTACTTATATGTAATGTATAGTAACATCGATAAGCACAGAAGTCGAAATATGTACATTTGTTGTATTATAGTAATGTATATAGTTAACATTGTTAATAAGTGGCAAGATATCTGTCTCAAGAAGAACCCACTATGTTACGAATGCTTGCAAATAAGGCAGCACTCATACTGGCAATGGTGTTAACACAAGATGTGAACAACAGGCATATTTTTGGCTGCAGTGTTCCTTCCCTATGAAGAGACTGGGCACAGAATGATTTCAGACATCCTTCTCTGGTCATTCTTAAGTAACTTCTACTAGAAGCCGTACATGCAATGCCCTGAAGTGAGGAGAAAATCATATTTAGCTGCGATGGTGCCTGTCCTTTTCAGCCCCAAGTGAAGCAGCCCAGGTTTACCTCCAAAGAACAGCTGTCTGAGTGAGCTCCTGGTGGGCACCTGTCACCTCTCCACATTGGTTGGCTGTGCAAATCTTACTTCTGCAAAATTGAAGGCCAATGGGGAAGGAAAACAGAAAAAGGACATGTTCTATCATGTTTTTGGTGGGATATTTTGGTATAAGCCTCTCTATAAACTCTGTCACTCTCAATTGCTATCCACCGCTCTCAGAACCTGCTCACTAAAGCAGGTTAGTTAACATCAAAGTACATTTAACACTATGTTGAGCACAGAATAAGAACTGGTTTGAAATTTTTATTTTGCACTAAAACCTTCACTGTAAGAGGTCTATTTGACGGCAGCAGAGGAAACCCTCTCTGATGATTTCATCCTCTGTGTAATGGAAATAACAGCTGGCTGAGTGAATGATTTATTGGAGATCTCACAGCATTATCAAGCAACATATAGCAGAATTTTGCAAACACAATGCAGCAGCTTTCTAAGGCCACCTAGTGCTTTTACTGGAAAAAGCCATCTGTATGGCAAATAGAACACCAAGAGCATTTAATAGTAATATTACACCTTTATACAGATCAATGGCTAATTTTAATTCGTGTTGCGTTATAGTGTTTTACAACAATCACAGACCATTCCCAGAAATACAACTAAGGGACTATTTCAACTTGCCCATTATGAAGGATAGAGCATCAATCTTCTGTCTGTAAATTGTAATTTATTGGTCATTGGATCTGACATTTGTAATATATCAGCCAAAAAACTTGAAACTGATGCAATGCACTCAAAATGACTGGTGCCACATTGGAAAAACCGTAAATGAAACAAAATCAGCAATCCTATAATATAAGTATATACATAAAATGTGCTTCGAGCAAGTATCATACCTGAAAGATGAACACATGTTCTACTCTCAACATACACTGATTGATCTGTAATCTGCTTTGAAATGTGTTCTTTATGATATTGCATTCATTTTTTCCAAAAGCTGAAGTGAAGTTCCTGATCAAGGTACACGGGTATTAATTCCTCATGTTTGCTCCGTTAGTACAATAGGAGGAGACACACAATCTGATGTTATCCTTGAAGGCAACTGGATGATAATGTAACAACAGAATTTAGAGGAAATAATACCCATAATACCAACCCTATTTATCAATTAAAACATTATAATATTCAATTACCAAATATTTCAGGTTAAATAATTACTTTGTAAAATAACCTCTAACGTGAGTGACTCAGTTTGAATTGGTCTCTCAGGGTAAGGGATATACGCAAAAATCTAAGTAGATTCTCAGCAGTTATTGTGGTATTGGACCCAAGTCTGTCCCGTAATTGCAGTTTTGTTTTTCATTTCTAAAGTCGAGCATCTTTATAGATTTTGAATAAAAATGTCATGATTTATAATAACAAAAACAAATCACATACTTCATGATCATCTAGGTATGATCTGACCATGGGAAAGAAACGATATAATTTCAATCGTTTTCAGCTCACCGAAACAAGTGACCAATCACTTTCATGTAAAATACTTCTTGAATATGCATCCCTTCATTGTCTGCTACTAATTATCTTTCATGAATGTCTTTGTCCATCCAGGAAAGCTTTGCAAAAATTCTTGTCAAACCTAAAATAACACAGTTGTGTTCTGTCTCACAGTTAGTATTTTCAGGTACCTTGAAGACATTGTATCATTATCATACCATAGAATGTGATCTAAAGGTTTCATGCACATTCCACCCCAAAGTGCTCCATCACTTGAAGTCTGAACCGCTACTGGAGGCATGCTGATTTCTGTAACTTAAAGACAGATACTTACGTTTCTGTGCATGTAATGTTTGTACATAATAGCAAGTTGTAATGAATGTCTGTCAGATTTTTCAGTACCATGATATCCAAGCCTAGTTTAATGTTACAAGGGGTAATATTAACATTGTCACATCAGGTAAAATAACCCTGCTGAAAGCAAAACAACTCAACAACTAAAGGGTACTAAAGTGGAAAAACAGAATTACTGAATGTCCATCTTAGCATTGATTCAACTTTAGGAAAGATGGTAAATTCACTGAGGGGGGACATCGTTGCACAAGAGCCAACATAGACCTTTAGAGAGTTGATGTCAACTACACCTGCAGTGAATTGGAGCTTCACAGTTCAAATATATTTAACCAGGAAGATTAGAAGATAAAATTCTTTAGATTTACAAAATTAAATAAGGATTTGTTTTACAAAACAGCAACATTGTAATTGTATGTGTGTTACTGTAGGAATGAATTGTTTCACTTTTCAGTTTTGTAAATCTATATTCTAAAATAACTCTTACCAGAAACTTGAGGTTTATGGTAGATGTCTTACTAATTTGAATATATTAACTTCCCAATTTTGAGGGTGACTATTTCAATGACAGCTTAAGGCTATAAACTGACAAATACAAACAAACAAATGGAAGCAACGAGAATGAAGGAGCTCCCTTTACACTTCTATTTTACAATCTTCTGGCTGTTGAGTCATTACCTGAAAGTGCATCTCCATCTCAGTACTGATTGCTTATTACTACATAAACTATAGCTGGATGATTGTTCAGTACTGTCAAGGTTGTACACCGTGTTCAGAACTGACTTGTTAGGATAACCTTTTCAATGCTTTACTTTATTAACCATTGCCTTTTTTTAAAAAAAATCAGAATAGCACATTTGTGCTCGAGTGTAATTTATACTTACCAAGAGTGCTTAATTAAACAGTTTTAAATCCATAGGATCATGACTGGTTGGCTTTAACAAGATTTTCATACCATAACTTTTAACTTTGCTGTCAATCAAAAATCTGTCAATCTTAGCCTTGAGTATGTTCAATGACTCAGCTTCAACTGCTGTGGAAAAAAATTCTCATGACTGATGATCTTTTGAGTGAAGAAATTTATTCTACACAGGAAAATACCATTTAGGAGCAGAAGTAGGCCATTCGTCCCCACAAATCTACACTACTGTTCAATACAATCATGGTCAATCTGATTATTTCACATTCTAGCCGACCCCGATGACCTTTCACCCCCTTCCTCCCCTCTGTCTTAACAGGGAGAGGCTATTTTTAAACTGTTCTAGATTTCCGCCACAAGAGGAATCATGTAAGCATTTATTTTGTCCAACTCTCTCAGTCTTACATGTCATGGGCTAATTACCTTTTGTATTAAATGCCTTTGGATGCAACGAGTGTCGTTATGTTTATTCTCTAAAGTTAAAATCCCTGTCTAATGACAGGTTTGTTGAACCAACACACTGAAAATCGGTAGATGTAATCTTTCAGTTATGGGACGTTAAAAATGTAGAATATTTTTTAAAATGGTAAGAGGTTAGAAAGTGTAGATGTGCAATGGGACCTGGGTGTCCACCATAATAAGGCACTGAAAGCTAACATGCAGAAGCAGCAAGCTATTAGGAAGACTGATGGAATATTAGCTTTTCTCACAAGGGATTAGAATACAGGAATAGTGAAGTCTTGTTTCAATTGTATAGGAACTTGGTTAGACCGCATCTGTAGTGCTGACTGTTACCTTGGGAAGATATTATTGTTAGAGAAGGAGCGCAACAAAGATTTCACTAGACTTGTTCCCAGGATGGGGGGATGGTCCTATGAAGAATGGTTGGGTAAATTGGACCTGTATTCTCTACAGTTTCAAAGAATCAGAACTGATCTCATTAAAACTTACAAAATACTCGAAGGGATAGACAAGGTAGATGCAGGAAAGATGTTCCCCTGGTTGTAGAACCAGGGGCACAATTTGAAAATAAGGGGAATGCCATTTAGAACTGAGATAAGAACATTTTTTTAAAAAAAATAAACTGAGCAGATTGTGAATCTTCAGAATTATTGACCCCAGAGGAATATGGAAGCTCAGGTTGTGAATATATTTAAAGTAGAAATTGATAGATTTCTGATTAGCAGTGTGCAGGGTTATGGGGATTGTCTGTGTAAAAGGTACTGAAGTGTTCAATCATCCATTATTGTACCAAATGGCAGACGGGCTCAATGGGCTGATTTCTGAAGGAGGGTCTAGGCCCGAAACGTCAGCCTTCCTGCTCCTCTGATGCTGCTTGGCCTGCTGTGTTCATCCAGCTCTACACCTTGTTATCTCTAGCCTACAAACCTGTTCCTTTGTTCCCATATTGACTAAACTGGCAAGAACTGCAATATTTTTTTCCCTGTGTCCTGTTTTTCCCTACGCAATTCATTAGACCGTGGGATATTAGATGAAGTATTTAAAAGATTTAAAGTGTACAGGCTGCAAAATGATGTATTATGCACGAAGGAGACTAGACAGGATCCTAATCATTCTAGTTGCAGAAAAATAATTAGTGTTTGTAAAGATTCAATTAACCATATAAATTTACCATTAATCATTCAAAAAACTATTGAAATGGAACGCTGTGAACTTTGGACTAAGACTTAACCTGTTTTTTTAATTAAAAAGGAATTAAAATTCCTACCAAAAGGCTATGAATCCCTAAAAATTACATCAGGTTTTGCAGCATGGATATAGTTCAGTGAGACTATTAATTTAGCCTCCCTTCCACTTTATTTCAGCTCTCCCATCAACATTATCCTGCTACCTTTTTCTTCATTTATCGACATTCCCTATAAATACTTTGATGCTAATCATGTCATTTGAGATTTCCACAATCTTACACTCGGTATATCGTAATATTGTGATAATGCTTAATGTGGAAGAACAAGCAAGTACTTTTCCTTATCACTTCCGTATTCTCTTTCTTGGGTTATAATGGGCCTTCAGCATTAAAGGAATATGCCGAAGTCAAGACACAAATTACTTTATGGTTACATTTGTTTGATAATGATCACGGATGAAACTTTGGATATTTTATTAAGAGTGCCAGATGAATATAAATTATTTTTACTGTTGTCGAAGCAAATCCACGAACCTCAGACCCTTTTCATCTGAACACAGGACACTTCCGATGACAAACCCCTTTGTGCTCAAGTTGTCATTGGAGCAGCTGGTTAAATTACTCTGATATGCGGGCTGATTCTGATAGCAAAATCTCATATTGGCAATGTACGTAGGTAAGCCACAAAGCTGTACAGAAAAGATCCGTACACAGTGTACCTACTTTCTACCTGCTGTTTTACCTATACAGTTAATGTATCAATGGTCATTGCCCTGAAATATTAAAATTGTTTCTCACTCCACAGATGCCACCACACCAGCTTCTGGCATTTACTGTTTTTAATTCACGTTGTAAATCGATGCTGTTTCAGTGTGTTGATTTTGTAACTGTGGGTTGTGTTGCAAGTTGGATAAAGTGATTAGCAATGAGTGCTCAGTTAACATTAACTGCTCATGAGTTTAAAGATAAGAACACAAAAGTACACCCTACAAGAATGATACAAAACCTTGTTTAGCAGCTCTATGTTAGAACAGTTTTGATATGGCACCCTAGTTCAATTTTACACTCAACCTCATCTCTCTAGATCACTGAGACAGATTTAAAACCTAGGGATAAAAGGTACTGCAGATACTGGAGAATCCGAGATAACAA
>JAHRHZ010000271.1:10172970-10196969 GCA_024137785.1 Ginglymostoma cirratum
GGCCTGTTGTGTTCCTCCAGCTCCACACCTTGTTATCTCAGACTCCAGCATCGGCAGTTCCTACTACCTATGAATAAATCAAGTTTGCTATAAATTGTGTGAGCAAGTTCATGCATTTGTTTTACTTCAGTAGTTCTAAAGAAGATTTACATTAGACTTGAAACATTAACTTTGTTCCTCTCTCCACAGATGCTGCCAGACCTGATGTTCACCAGCACTTTCTGCGTTTTATTTCAGATTTCCAACATCTGCAGTTTTTTTGCTTTAACTTGTTTTATTCTTATACTTGTGGCTGAATGACTTTAAACTTTATTATAAAGTTATATCCATCCCGAATCTGGCCTCAAACACAAAGACTAGCACACATGTTACAGGAAATGGGAGATGGAATTTAAGTGAAAATGTCCACAAAAAAGAAAGAAAGAAATATGTTCTGATGTTGGTCATGAAGTTCTGGTGGGGTTGCGACCAAGTTCAGGCTGGAGACACAGGCTCTTTTACTGTATTGTCTTTTTTCAAGAATTGAGTCTATGGCACTTGAAGCTTCTTTTAGTTTTAAATTCTTTATCTCTGTGATGTATTCCAACTTATAAGAAAGATTGGGTTAGAACTTGGAAAAAAGATTTATTCAGAGAGAACTGGTTATTGTACCCTGCAGACAGCCTTGATATAACCGCTTTGCTGTAACAGACAGACAAGTTTGTAACGTTAGCTCTTCCCAGGAGGCACTTCAATCATAGAACAACTGAGCACCGGCACACAATGGAGGTAATTCATGTTAATTTAATAGTTTGGATCTTTATTGTGCAAGGCTGTCAAGATGTCACCAAAACAGAAAGGGAGTCGTCAGCACCCTTTCTGCATTATGGGTTCCCTTTGTTTCAGGTACTTTCTGCAGATGAAGGGGCTGTAGCTTATTGTCCTTAGGCATCTCCTCGATCATTCAAACAATAACGAGCATGGAATTCTGAAGAGTAGAAATGCCCAGACATGAGATGGATTCAACTGAACAACAGTCACATCAGACTCAAAATGTTCACAATTTCTCTCTCTAAAGATGATGCCAGACCGACAAGAGTTTCTCCAGCACTCTTTCTTCTTTTTCAGATTTCCATCCTCTGCAGTGCTTTACTTTTTATTATGCCAAGACATATCTTCTGTTAATCCAGAGAGATTTATGGAAACCAGGTCTCTCTTGTCAGTCAAATAAACTCTTCAGTCATGTTAAAACATAGCATATTGGCTCATTTAAAGTTAGTGTCTTTCGAACAAACAAGGGTCCGATTAATGGAATTAAAAGATGAATAGTCCATATTTTATAATCTGGTGACAACATATACCATCCATCCAGATCATAATTTTAATGAGCTCATTTCAAATCTTAGCATTGATCAGGAACCGTAAGGGATCTCCCAAAGTCCACGCACCATCTACAAATAAAAAAACTAAAAAAGAAATGTGAATGCTGTAAATCTGAAACAAGCAGTTTCTGATTTTGCTTCACCTTCTACAAAATGTCCATTTTGACATCTTAGATTTCAAGTGGAATTGGCTATATTAATTAACCTGCAGAGGGAATGTCCAGCCACTGTAATCCTGAACACTCATACAGACACAAAGCCAATGGCAACAGCTCAGTGTGGTAACTGGATGATGTATATAGATCACTGGCATGGCAGAAGGACTCAAGAATTCACTTGAAACTTGCACCAAACTCTGATGGATTTTCTTCTCCTGATGCAGGGCAAACCCATGTTCAATGGACCAAACTGAGGATCTGAGTGGTTCTGATTTTAAACTTGTCAGGTCATTACTGATAGCTGCTGTTTTCCTGACACTGGGGGAAATGGCCTATATCTCGGTCCCCTATTCAAAGTTACCAAGTAAAGAGAGAGCTTGTTTATTTAATTTCTAAACTCACAATTAAAGGTAAAAGCACCAGTAAGAGAAAAACCTACCCAGTATCCATCCCCACACTGCCACAGCCCCAACACACACACACACACACACACACACACACGAATATACTCAAACCAAAACAGGTTACACGATGGCCTACTGACTTACCCTTTACAGCTGGCACTGAATTGCTGTGCCTTTACTGCAATTTCTACTACTCATCTGCCATATTACTTTCTTTTTAATGGTAGACTGGTTCTCTATTTTCCAGAGTAACATAAAAATTATGCTGCTTATTAAAATATCTGACAGTGACAAATAGCACCAGTAATTGCCTGATAGTTATTTTAAGGGTAACAGTTAGTTTGGTGAAACTGTGACAACCCATATCCAATTAACTGGGTGATAAAGTTCTTGATATTCTGCTGGCTGCAGTTATACTGTGGCATCTGTTAATTTCATTATGTTGTAACCAAGGAAGGGAGACAAAAGGCTCTTAACTTTGGATAAATCATCTTAATGCAGCATCATTTCTGCATCCGAGAGAGGCATTGATCTATCAGTTTATCAGGGCATTGACTGTTGTTCGTCACTTGGGGTGCACCTTGAATTTTATTTATCTGCTTTTCCATTTCTTTCCCCCAATTTTCTTTTCTCCCTTCAAACCTTGGGAAATAAGTAGCACTAGCAAAAGCTTATGGCAGCACATGCCTCTGAACCAGATGTTCATGCTTCCCAAAACAGCAGCTCATCTTGGCTACCTCCCTTGGTTCTGCATTGACAGTATAATACGCTATCAGGGGCACTGTTCTTTCAGGTGAGTTGTTGGATTTAAAAAGATCCCAAAAGAATACATTAGGAACAGTACTGGCAGTTCTGCCCAGTTTTTAGTCAACACTTCTGTCTCAACCATGACAAAAACAGATCAATATGTCAATATCACATTGTGGTTCCACAACCCTACTGTAAACAAATAGGTTGCTAAATCTCCCATCTTACACCAGAGGCCACATGTCAAAAACATTTAATTGACTATAGAGCGACATGGAACATCATGTTATTCATGACCCAGATAGTGCACTTCTGTTAGACCCATTTCCTTGGAAACTGGCCAGTGGAGTCTCAATCAAATAGCTATGTTTCTGAAGTTGAGACGTTGGGCATCAGCAGGTTCTTAAATTGAGAGGACAAATCACATCCAAAAGCCAATCTCATTTTGCCTGAACACCACCAATGCTACTGGAATTGGAATGGTCCACAAGGAGCTGATCGAGCACCTCACTGAGCAGCTGACTACCTGTAAGCCTCACTGGATAGCAATCCTTAATGGAAATGGTGTCTGACAGATTCACTTCCCTCCACCTATTCATCACTTGCCCTTACAGTTAGGAGCAGCTAGCCCAGCCAAGACCAGGAGTCCAGGTCGAAACTCTTCTCTTCTAAATGGCTCAGTATTACAATCAGTTAATGGACTACCATATGAATTGGTGGCAATGTCTTTGCACTTGATCTTACTGCAAGCACATCATTTTTCCACCCACACAGAACTTTGACCACATGTCGTACGTCATTTAATACACCAGTCTATCATGCCATCCACTACAAAACTACCCTTGCATTTATTGGTCAATGCATTCAGTATAGGAGTGAGAGGTCATGTTGCAGCTGTACAGGACATTGGTTAGGCCACTGTTGAAACACTGCGTTCTATTCTGGTCTGGAGTGGCAGAGGATGAGGGTTGACCTTATCGAAGTTTATAAAATCATGTGGGGCATGGATAGGGTGAATAGCCAAGGTCATTTCCCTAGGATGGGGAGTTCAAAACTAGAGGGCAGAGGTTTAAGGTGAGATGGGCAAGATATAAAAGGGACCTAAGGGTCAACTCTTTCATGCAGAGGGTGTAATGTGCATGGAATCAGCTTCCAGAGGAAGTGGTGGAGGCTGTTACAATTACAACGTTTGAAAGGCATCTGGATGGGTACATGGATAGGAAGGGTTAAAAAGGATATTGGCCAAATGGTGGCAAATGGAACTAGATTAGGATATCTGGTCAGCAAGGATGAGCTGGATCGAAGGGTCTGTTTCCATGCTATAAATCTCTATGGGCTCTATGACACTATATGGTGTCATCCACAATGATTTTTAGCGAGACTGAAAACAGCTTTGCACAAAATTTCCCCACGTGCTCTGTTTGTTTATCACTAGGCATATATTAACATTGATTAAATCTTGCAATAAGCAAACAATAAGCTTTAAAAGGCATTTATTGGATAAAGCAGTAACAGAGCAATGGAAGGGATTCAAACTTGAACAATATAGCTACACTACATCTTTAACATTGTAAGCCACCCTAAGGCATGCCGTAGGGTTATTATAGAACAAAACATGCGACACTGAGCAACGAAAGGGAATTCCAGAGCAGATGTTAACATTTTAAAGGGATTTTAAGAGATGTTTGAAAGGAGCAATAAAAAAGGTATGGACCCTAAGAGATTCAATGCGGAACTGCATAATTTAGGGCCTAGGTAGCTGAAGGTATGGCACTAAACCACTAGAACAAAACAAACAGGAGCAGGAGTAGACTAGAGTCTGTCTAGAGTCAGTCTGACTCAAGACTGACTAGAGTCAGTCAAGGTTTCTCTGCCATTCAATATGGTCATGGCTGATCTTCCCATTCCTCCTGCTGCTTGAATCGGCAAGATGCCAATAAACCGTTTATCCAAGCCTTTCCAATCCAATCCATATCCAAGTATTCAATGATGGAGACTTCACAGCCCTCTGGTGCACAGAGCTCATACAATTTACAATCCTTTGAGTGAAGAAATTTCCCCGCCTCATCTCAATCTTAGACAACTGGCACCTTCTCCTGATATTGTGCCCATTATTTTAGATTCCCTGTCCAATGGAAACAATCTCTCAGCATCTACCCTATCAAGCCCCTTCAACACCCTGTGGACTGATGAGAATGGAGAAAGTTCCAAGAGGCCAGAAATAGAGAAACACATATCTCAGGGCAATGCGGGACTGAAGGAGATTACACAGATTGGGAGGGATGAACCCATTAAGAGAGATTCGAAAATGAGAATTTTGGTGTAGCTTAACCAGGAGCCACAGTAGGTCAGGGGAGACATGGCCGATGGGTGAAGGGCACTTGGTTCAAGTAGAACCATGCTCAGCAGCATTTTGGATACTGTCAAGTTTTGGAAGGGTAGAATGTGGGGATGCATGTTTTAAAGTAGTTAAGTCTAGATGGAGCAAAAGCTTACACGAGGACAGAAGCAGCTGATGAGCTGAGACAGGGATCAAGTCAGGCGAAGTTATGAAGGTGGAATATATAGACCATCCTAATAACTATTTGGATGAAGTTGAATGCACATTTCAGGATCGAAGATAACACAACGTTTGCACACCACAATTAGACTCCATCCCTATCCCTAGCAACTGTGACTGAGGAGTTTGTGGCAATAGTTGAAGGCAATGGCTTCTGTTTATCCAATAAATAATTGAAGGAAATTCAGATAAAAGCAAGGCACATTCCTTTAAAAGGAAAAAAGCAAAACATCCAAAGCTAATATGCTCTAGATATACCAAAAATGTTTAAAAAGTTAAGCTAAAACTGAGGAAGGAAAGTTTGGACAAGTACTGTAGGAGCACAATTCAGTCGATAATCAGGAAATTGAGAAATACAGTTGAGAATTGAAGATAAAATGGGAGGAAGAAAAGAAGTTGTGAGAAACAATCTAAAGGCAAACCTAAACTAAATGCTAAAACATACTGCTGACAAGCTAGGCAAAAAAACGTCATTGTTATAGACAATTAGCTTGTTCCTGTTAGTGGAAACGTTGGCAGCGCACCAAAGCATTCAGTCCAAAAATAACGTGCTGCAGAATGGCTGCATGCCTCAGCATGAAAACCAACTTCACGTGAGATTACAAAAGTTTAAAATCAGCCTAGGCTTTCTTATTTGAGCATGTATTTTGGCTGCAGCAATTGGTTTATGCAGAAGAGGACTGAAAATAGGATGAACTAACCAGGGAGCATGCTCCAATGCAGTAACAGCAGAGGCAGAGGTCACAAACTTTGAATCTTATTTGAATACAGGAGGCTAAGTGCAAGTGACTGCCATGATCATCATAGCAACTTCTAACTGACTGTGGATCAGAAAGCCTTAGGAAAACTGAAGTTGATTAGAATTAAAGGAAAAATTCACTGCTCATTTTTAGGTACACCTAGCACAAAGGTTATGGATCTTGAAGTCCAATTATCTCCGCTCCAAAACATTGCTGAATGTGTTCTTCAGGGCAAGCTCCTAGCCCCGAGCACTTCAACTGCTTCACCAGTGACTTTCCCTTCAACACAAGATCAGAATTGCACAATGTTCAGTATCATTCATAAATCCTCAGGTATTGATACAGTCCTTGCCAATATGCAGCATGCCAAAAACAGAAATTGCTGGAAAAGCTCAGCTGGCACCATCTGTGGAGAGAAATCAGAGTCAATGTATGTGGGCCCAGTAACCCTTCCTCAGAACTGATGGTAGCTAGGAAGAGACAGACAAAGGAGTAAACAACATCCAGCGTGGGAGAATGAAGAGGCTACTGACTGGGACAACTAGTGGCTAATAAAGGGTTGTATGTAATAGCAGACCACATGTTAACAAGGCCTGGTGCTTACCCCAACCACCAAACACATGGGGAAAGGTGCCTCAAGCCCTGAAATTGTTGAACTCAGTATTGAGTCCAGAGGCTGTAGAGTTCTAAAGCGGAAAATGAGGTGCTGTTCTTCCAGAGATGTTGGCCAGGGAACAAGGTGGTGTGTTGAAGTGGTAAGCAACTGGAAGCTCAGGGTCGTTTCTGTGGACAGAACATTGCTTCACCTCAAAGTTGTGTTTGGGCCCCAGGACACGGAGGAGGAAGGAAGTAAACAGGCAGGTGTTACAGCGGAAGGTGTCATGGGGATATGGGGGGAGGGGATATTTTGGGAGTGGAGGAGGAGTGGACCCGGATGTCCCAGAGGGAACAGGCCTTATGGAAGGCTGACAGGGGAGGGGAGGGGAGGGGAGGGGAATGTGTGCCTTGTGGTGGGATCTCACTGGAGGTGGTGGAAATGATGGCTAATGATCTGAGGATCATCCATAATGTCAGATCATTAGGCTGTGAATGAAGAACTAACAGAGTTATGGACAAAATGAAATGGTGTAAGATGAAGCAAGCACGTTCTTTCAAAAAAGCTAGCATAGTTATGATGGGCTGAATAGCTGCCTTCTGTTCTGTAAGTTTCTATCATTCAAAAAATGTCCTTCAATGCAAAGCAAACATTTGGGATTTATTTAGGGATTTTTCAGTCACATCCAATACAGCTGAAGTGAAGATTAACTTTTCCACTGTGTGTCATGTCTCCTTATGTGGCCTGCACTCAAATTTTCTTTGATTATCCTCCAAATAGTGCCATAGGATATACTACCATATTAAAGATGCTACATAAACACAGTTGTTGTCCTTGGTGTAATGTTGCAGTGTAACATTGGTGGTGCTGAGTGTTGTCAACATGATGACGGTGTCAATGTTAAGTGCCCATGCCTGCATTGCTGCATCATGCATGACGATATACAGAAAGATAATGACAATAGGCTTTTGATTGAGGTTGTGAGCAACAACAGGGTAGAGATACGAGCAGGAGGCCCAATGCACAGTGTATATGAGGGAGATAGCTTCAGAGACTCAGGTACATAATTTTTTGCAAACTGCGTCATGGTTAGGCAGAGCGGTTAAGAAGGCTTTTAGCTTGGTTGCCTTCATTGTTCAAAGCTGTGAGTATAGGAGTTAGGACATCATGTTGAGGTTGTGCAAGATGTTGGCGTACTGAGTGCGGTTCTGCTCGCTCTGCTATAGGAAGGATATTATTAAAGTACGAAAGGGTTCAGATAATATTCACCAGAATGTTACCAGGAATTGAGGGTTTTAGTTATAAGGAGAGGTTGGGACTTTTTTCACTGAAGCGTAGGGAGCTGAGGGGTGACCTTGTAGGGGTTTATAAAACCATGAGGGCATACATAAGGCAAATATAGCAAGGGTCTTTTTCCCTAGGGTGAGGGAGATATGGGTGCTTTTTTTTTTTAAACACAGAGTGGTTCGTATGTGGAATGAAATGCCACAGGAAGTTGTCGAAGATATTAACTTCTCGACGAGTTTCAGTTTTCCACACGTGGTCTTGCCTAACCCGTATTTCCAATCTCCCCGAGATTAGATCAGGACGGCTCAACGTGGGTCACCGGCCGGGAGAAACTCCAAATCCTCACAAACTCAGAATTCTTTTCCTATCAACTTGTTCGGATCCTGTAAAGATAGGGATCCTGCCGACTACGCCAGATTGTCGAAGATATTAATTTAGTCACACACTGGAGCTTTAGACCTCGAGGTAAAGAGGTTTTATTCATGATATCATGGGGAGCCAACGCTGAAAAAAGGTCAGGTCCGTAGTCTCCGATGAGTACAAAATACCTGCCGTTATAGATTGAGACATTGTTACGAGCAGGTAAGCCTGGGTAGTTTATCACATCCCCTTAAGGCTGGCCATATGAAATGTCATACATCATGGTTCCACAACTTGTGGCTGCTGGTACGTTATTTTTAAACGGAACGTGTCTTAAGCTTTAGGTCAACATTGAATCAGCAATTCTAAGCTTTCCGCAGATATGCAACAATTTGTCACATATCTCTTACTTGGCCTATTTTCCCATCATTCCAACCTCTAATTCTAAGCTTTAGCTACTTTCTACATCTAATTGCTCTTGATACTTTAATTATTCTTCCACAGGAGTGATGGATGCAGGTACAGTAACAACATTTAAAAGCCATTTGGATAAGTGCATGAATAGGGAAGGTTTGGAGGAATACGGTCTAGATGCAGACAAGTGGGGCTAGTTTAGTTTGGGAAACCTGGTTGGCGTGGATGAGTTAGCCCGAAGGATCTATTTCCATGCTGTATGATTCTATGACTGTGAATGGGGGAACATATAACAGATACCCACATGAATGAAAGGGGGAGGAAGCAAGAGTACAGCAGAATAGTGGGGTGTGGTGGGAGGGAAGTGCACTGGTAAGAGGGACAGACAACACAAGAACACCACCTTGGTAAGGTAAGGGTTGATGTTTGGTAGTCAGCGCCCAGGAGGGGCAAGTGGGGGGTTGGGAAATGGCAGTCAATGTCTTATAGGGGTGGAAAGCAGTGAAGGGTAGCCCTTGAGGTCAACATGGGTGGGGGGCATATAAGGAGCAAAAAATTTCAGTGGTGTGGGGGGAAATGGGGATCTGGGGATCATTAAGGAGGTGCACCCACACCCAGCACGAGCTGGTTGCTGGTTAAATCTGGAGGCAGCATGCATTGAGTATTTCTGAAGAAGGGTCCCGACCTGAAACATCAACTTTCCTGTTCCTCTGATGCTGCCTGCTCTGCTGTTTTCCTCCAGCTCCACACTGTGTTGTCTCTGATTCCAGCATCTGCATTCTTGCTAGCTTTGATGCATTGAGCATTAATTGGTCACCCAGGCTGTCACTAGATCCGCTGGTGGGATGGATGCTGACACCTCTTCACCCACTGGGAAGCTGCAATGAGGGAGGGGCAGGGGTAGAGGGGCATCAGGGCTGACCCACTGTGTTTAACAAGGCACTCATCTCCCAGCAAAGCAACTGGAAGAGAAGCATTCAGATTGGGCTGCAGCACCCCCAACAAAATAAACATCCCAAGGTGCTACACAAGTGCATTTGCAAACAAAATATAACACCTAGCACAAAAAGACCTGCGAATGCCAATGCAAACAGCAATGATTAGATGGGAAAGGGTGAGAGGAAGAAAAGCTCAAAGAAAAGTTCAATCCTTTCCTCAAATGACTCCTCACAAATCACAGCAGCATGGGAACAAGGGCGTTGTGGTGTAGTGTTAGTATCCCTACCTGTGGGCCAGGAGGCCAAGGTTCAAATCCCACCAGCTCCCAGAGGTACAATTGTAATATTATTTCAGACAGGGTGATTCAGAAAGGTAGTTGTACGTTTTTCAAGGGGAACCCCAAGAGTTTAATGGGAAGGAGAAATCACCTGTTGATTTGAGAAATCACCCTCCGACGCCAGGGAACCTGAGATACATTGATACATCTGCACTGTTACCCTGAGCTGAGCTCACACACTACATAGCTTGTAACGGCCTTCCTGTCGATGTGACCACGATGTATTTACAAAGCCCTGTGCTGCATTTATCACTCTCCAGGAAATCAATAGGTCTTCCTGTCAGTCAGCATTAAACTGGTCAGACCCAGAAAAAGGTATCATTTTCAAAAGGACTGTAATAATACTTAATGGGGCTGGAAAAATGATGTCTTTTAGACTAATTTAACTTTGTCATTATAGCCAGTGCATTAAAATTTTCGACCCCAGGCAGCATGTTAAAAATTAAAGGCAGCTCATCATTAATTCAAAACAAGGCCATCAAGATCTTGATTAATCCTTCCACAAAGGCTGGAAGGTTTCCTGTGAATGCAGAAAAGTACATCTAATATTAAACAGCCAGGACCTACATATGCTGTAATAGAAATTCAGCTGCACTCATCACAGCTCATTTCTGTGGCTGTTAAAGACATTTGGTCCACCACACGCAACTAACCATCAAAATTGCTACTCACTGGCGTCTCGGAGTTTCCTAATCACACTCTCCATTGACCTGTGAGCACAGCTTCTGAGCAGTAACTTAGACAAAGTGGAGAAACTAATTCCATTGACTTTACTAGTTACATTGACAATGTATCCTGTAATTAAAAATTGCAAAATAAAAATTTACAGCATCATATGAAATGAATTTAAGAAAAAAATGTCACACAATACCAGGTTATAGTCCACCAGGTTTATTTAAATAATCACAGGAGTAGCACTCTGAAAGCTTGTGATCTTCAAATAAACCTTTTAGACTATAACCTGGTGTCATGTGACTTCTGATTTTGTCCACCCAAGTCCAACACAGGCACCCCCACATCATTATTTAAGAAAGTTAGACTTACCAAATAATGGCGGACATTTTGCAGTCAGCAATGAGTGACATGTCCATCCTGGACCTCCTGCAATGCCACAATGATGCCACGCGAAGGCTGCAGGAACAGCAAATCATATTCAGCCTGGGAACCCTGCAGCCCAATGGTATCAACGTGGATTTCACAAGCTTCAAAATCTCCCCTCCCCCAACCGCATCCCAAAACCAGCCCAGCTTGTCCCCGCCTCCCTAACCTGTTCTTCCTCTCACCTATCCCCTCCTCCCACCTCAAGCCCCACCCCCATCTCCTATCTACTAACATCATCCCGCCCCCTTGACCTGTCCGTCCTCCCTGGACTGACCTATCTCCTCCCTACCCCCCACCCCACCTACACTCACCTCTACTGGCTCCATCCCCGCCTCTTCGACTTGTCTGCCTCCTCTCCACCTATTCTCTCCTCTATCCGCCTCCCCCTCTCTCCGTATTTATTTCAGAACCCTCTTCCCGTCCCCCATTTCTGATGAAGGGTCTAGGCCCGAAACGTCAAGCTTTCCTGCTCCTAAGATGCTGTTAGGCCTGCTGTGTTCATCCAGCCCCACACCTTGTTATCTCGGATTCTCCAGCATCTGCAGTACCTACTATCTCTTTATCAATGAGTGAACTGTGTTGTGTTTGCAGCTGCACATGAACTATTAGTGGAGTTTTGCATGGCAACTTATAATAGAAAGTCATTGCAGCATGGTGTCCTCAACAAATGATCAGAGGCCTGTCCGAACAGCAGAAACACTCCTCCTCCCATTCCTCAGACGACATGTCCATCCTGGACCTCCTGCTGTGCCACAACAATGCCAAGCGAAGGTTGCAGGAACAGCACCTCATATTTCGCTTGGGAACCCTGCAGCCCAATGGTGTCAATGTGGACTTCACAAGCTTCAAAATTTCCCCTCCCCTCCCCTCCCCCTAGCGCATTCCAAAACCAGCTCAGCCTGTCCACGCCTCCCTAACTTGTCCTTCCTCCCACCTATCCCCTCCTCCCACCTCAAGCCCCACCCCCATCTCCTACCTACCAGCCTCATCTCGCCCCCTTGACCTGTCCGTCCTCCCTGGACTGACCCATCCCCTCCCTAATTCCCCACCTACACTCACCTTTACTGGCTCCATCCCCGGCTCTTTGACCTGTCTGTCTCCTCTCCACCGATCTTCTCCTCTATCCATCTTCTATCCGCCTCCCCCTCTCTCCCTATTTATTTCAGAACCCCCTTCCCCTCCTCCATCTCTGAAGGGTCTAGGCCCGAAACATCAGCTTTCCTGCACCTCTGATGCAACTTGGCTTGATGTGTTCATCCAGCTCTATACCTTGTTATCTCAGAAACACCAGCAGGTTCTCTTCAAGCAGTAAGATTAAAGAATCCATACCAGACATGTAGAATATTAAGGAGGAAGTTAGAGTATTTAATTCAATGGAAAATCATATACAGACATTGAAACAGACATTGGAAATATAGAATTAAGAGCAACAGATGAACGTGACAGAAAGTTAAAAGTACTTTTATTAAATCTCCATCTACAAATGAAATGTGAAAAAAAAGAGACTCCATATTTGTTTACAGCTAATTTTCAGCAACAAATTGTTGGGGAGCTGATAGCAAAGTGGTAATGTCACTGGAAACAGACCCAGGCTAACATCTTTGGGACATAGATTCAAATCTCATTACGGCAATTATTGGAATTTAAATTCATTGATTAGTCAAAAATAAAGTTTGCCTCAATAACGGCGACTGTGAAACTACTAATTGCTTCATCTCTGAAGCAGTCCACACAGGAATTTTAACAAAAGAAGAAACTGTATTCCCTAGAAAAATGCCAAAGTATATTTTTCAGACTAAACAGCAAGTGTTTCTTGTTATGCACACCAGGGAAAACCCACTGATGTGTCAAAGCAATTGCAGTATTTCAAGAGGCTGTGTTTACATCTATTCTGAAGCAACTCTTGTGAAAAAGAAGAGGTGTGTTGAGACTTTCCTAAAGGGAACTCGATAAATTGTCTCCAGCTACTCGAACAAAACTCTGCAAGGTTAACAATTTTCATTCAAACCTGAAAGGAAAACTTGATTGAACATTTCCTTTGTAAATTTTAAAGCACTTTCAAACGGAGTTTATTTTATCTTTGCTCCTGTTCAGAACACAACTGCCCTTGAAAAGATATTCTTGACTAAATCTATCACAAGACCATTACTTACATGAAGATTAAACACGCTGGGTCATTTTAAAGAGAACATTATCACAGCATTCACATTAAACTGACTACTATTTCTGATCTTCACTCCTTGTGAATCATTGTTGAAATATTTAAATTACTAATTTAAGAGTTCTGCAACTCACCTGGATAGGTTGCTGATCTAGTATTTTTGACTTTCTAGCCTATAGTATCCACCCCTGATAAAGAGGGAAGATGTGCAGTCAGAATGAGAAACACTCAATACAATTTTACAATAACAGGATAGATGAATCTTGATAAATGTAAAGGAAAGAAAGGAGAAAATCAAACTAAATGTTGCTTTTCTGTAATATTTTCAGCATGATGAAATTTTGCTGAGCTACTATGAATGCTTGCCATTAATATCTAACAGCTAAATTTAACAGCAAGTTCTTGTGTCTACATATGCACAATTAAATGCAGAACTCCTGCAGTCACTGTCAGAAAAAGTCTATTCTGATGCAAACCTCTTTGTTCAAGTCTTTACTAATGTAAATTAAGGTAATTAAACGTTGAGTTTGCAATAAAGCATGATGAAAAGAATTACAGTTGGTAAAATCAGAAGTGTAATGGCATTACGTGTAACCGCTACTGACAATGTCTCTAGTCTGGAAAAATTAATTTTATAAGTGTGCAGTCTCATTGTCTTGGAAGAGAACTACTTTACAGTAGCTTAAAACAAGATTTTTGTTCCGCTTCTTGCTCTCTCCTTTAAACATGAGTATGTTCTAAGACAGGCAGTCCCAGATTGCAAACAAATTCTGTTCTGGAGTCCATTTGCAGGTCAATTTGTATGCAAGTTGGAACACAATGCGGGACAATATAAAATATTGATTGTAAGTACAGGAAACGGTAGTCCTGACAAGAAGTTTCGGCCTGAAACATTGACTTTCCTGCTCCTCGGATGCTGTCTGACGTGCTGTGCTTTTCCAGCTTCACGTTTATTGACAGGAAATGTTAAGTCAGATCTTTGAAATTACACCCCTGTATGGGATTGCATTCGTATAAATACAAGCGCTTGTAAGTTAGACATTGGTAAATCAGAGACTTGAAGTTTTTTTTCCCCTGTGCATTTATTTAAACGTACCATAAATACCCAAGTAAAAGTCAATGTAAAAGTCGACTCCCTAGTTTTGGCCAAAAAATCTGGAATTTCCTATATATCTCGTGTAAAACTTGATCCTAGTTCTTCACAGGTAACAGATCAACACTTGAGAGTTAGGGTATTATACTGTACATAAATGTTACGATGAGGAAATGAATTTTTTTTGTGCCTTTATGAGTTTTGATGTACAATTCACACAAACATTAGGCTACAGATTTCCTAAGCTCATTATTGAACGAGCACTACAATTTGTATAATTAGTGTGGTACAAAGTTTATCACACCATTATTTCCTTTGTAAAATAGGCTTATATGCATTTACTTCACTATAATTCCCATAACCCTGATCGATTGAACATGCAGCTGTTGACATGGCTACAATTATTGGTGAGGCTGTATGAGTCAAATGTTTGATAACTTTTTTTTAAAATCAGAAAGAAAAGCTTAAACTATTAGTTTGAAAAACTTAAAAAACAGTAGTTGAGAGAAAACGGAGGGAAATGGAAGAATTTAGTGCAAAAGTTTAAGACATATCAGGTCAGAGTCAGATGACAACGTTCCTTTTTGTGCAACTGGGCTTCTGCTAATGATACGCTATTTTGGACTGACGCATGAATTTCAGCTCTGCCAAGGTAGTATCTGTGTAATACTGGGCCCCAAAAATTTAACCTCAAATAATTTGGCTTTTACACAAGTATATATGGCAATTTGTGACAGTTGCAGCCTACATGCTCTGATCAGGATTCATCAACTTCATTGGGTGAAGAGCTTTGATGCTGCATGTCCTGCTCAGAGAGGTCCTCCGCTTTCTGATGGAGGACACCCCTCTGGATCAGACGAAGTTGTTGGTGGGAGAATTGGGGAACACCAGTGGCAAATCCGCCATACTATTTGGTTCCGCAGCATAATCAGGCAAAATTATGGACACAAGTGTGGTAGAGGCTGGTACAATCATTACATTTAAAAGGCAACTAGATGGGTAGGTGACTAGGGAGGGTTTAAGAGGGGTGTGGGCCAAATGTTGGCAAATTGCACTAGATTAATTTAGGATATCTGCTCAGCATGGACAAGTTGGACCGAAGGGTCTGTTTCCATCCTGTACAGCTCTATGAATCTATGACAACTGACATTATTTCTACACAGCAGTTACCAGTTCATTTGTTTACAGGATGTGGGCCTTGCTGGCAAGGCCAACATTTACTGTCCATCTCTACTTGCCCTTGAGAAATTGGTGGTATGCTATCTTCTAAAACCCCAGTGATCTGCGCTGACTAAATATTTTTGCAACAGCTTTGATGCAACTGAGTGGCTTGTTAGGTCATTTAAAAACATAATTAAGAACTAGATACAAGGCAAGGATGGTAGGTTACCTTCCCCTAAGGACAGCTGTGAACCAGCTGGGTTGATTCACAGCATCATTCTAACTCTTTATTCTACTTTTATTTAATTAACTGGAACTAAATGCCATGATCTAATTTGAATTCATGCCTCTGTTATTACTTCAGGCCTCTGGATGAATTTACCTGGTGCCAAAACACATGCTACCTGTTGAAGGTGTAAAACTAAGCACCGAGACAATGGCCCAGGTTTCCCCGAGAGTCAAAACACCCTATTTCTAACACTGATCTGACAAAGAAACAAAAAAAATCCATTTTTATACATTGATTAGTTCTGCCCTGAGGTTTTGAGGATAGGGATCTTGTGTTATGAAACAGTGGAGACCAATCCAGGAACACATTGTGGACAGCAGCAGAGAGAACCAGCCCAGAATCCACACCTCCATTAGCCAGCAATAATTGCACTAGATTAAAATGTCCCACAACCAGTGTAATTGCTACTAAGGAAAGGCAACCATGGAAAGTCAACCATGGGGGGTAGCGTGTCAGGTGGATATGGGGCATGGCATAGGACAGGTTGAGATATCGGGTTGGGGGCGAGCAGAGGTCAGGGCAATGGGGGTTACTGAAGTGGAGGTCTCCAGAAGGAACTGGGAAGGGGGTTGTTGGCAAGTCATCGTGGTGGGTGTGTGTTTGTAGAGTTGTCAGGTCTGGCTTGTTGGGTTGGGGGTGGGGAAATGTGGCTGGAGCAGGAAAGTGGGGTACTGTTGATGTGTAGAAGCAGGCAGTTGGGGTCGCATCTGGTGGCAGGAGCAGTGTTGGGTCTGACATTAAAAGGATTTTGTGTGGGTGGGGATTAGCAAAAAAAACAAAAACAGGGAGATGTCAAGCTGAATGGGACAGGTAGGGTTTTTCAGTCATGCAGGACTTGACCAGGTGGGGACAGAATGGGTAAAAGCTGGGAAAGGAAAGGTTGGATAGTATAGTACAATTGGGCATATGATCAATGGTAAGTTGGGCTTCAATTTAATAGTTAGTTAATCAGGGGTTAGAGCAGGTTTTTAACATCATTTTTTTCATGGAAAACTATTAGCTTAAGTGAATTGGACCCTTTAAAGAAAAACTCCTCAGATTCTGAGATGAAGGTTCCAAAAGCAGCAAAATTGCCCAAAGGTAATTTCAACTCTGGGCAATTCTCATAGAGTCAGCTGACTTTAGGATTTCTGCATAGTCCCAGCACAGAACCAACTGTAAAAGTAGATGTTTGGCCATTGGAATTTTTTGCACTATTAAGTTGAAAATATTGCCTAGCTTTCTCACAGTAACACAATCCCTGATCAACAGACAGTCAACTGTGTCCAAGTCTGCAGACGCTGAAACACCACATCATCTGAAAACTAGTTTTGCAACAAACATTTCCAAAAGACACAAAAAGAAATAATTTTGTGTTTCTTTGAAAATGTTCTTCCTTTTACAAAATCTTGACCTGATATGGGTAATAATGTTGATGCAGAAAGAAATGCTCAGTGTGATTCCAGTCTCCAGACCTACAGTTACAATTGTGAACAGACTGAGACAGGAAAAGGCCTAAAGGCTTGATAAAATCCAATAAAAGCAGATAATGGAGAAATATCGAAATACACAAAAACACATTACAGTTAAAACAAAGTCATTCAAAACGCTTTTGGAGACTGAAACCAAAGGCAAACATTCACAAATTTTCCTCTTGCCACAAGATGATTCTACCTCCCGAAAAAAATTAAGTTAATCAAGTCTTATTCAGCCATTAAGCATGAAGGATGCGAAAGGAAACAGTCTTGTTGGCAAATAAAAAAAAATCTGAATGCTGGGAGCAGACTTTAACTTCATCCCAATTGGATCAGAGGGAATGTACCACTGCGCTGGTGAATCATTCGGATAAAAAAGAATCCTAGGGTTGAAATGTGATTTGTTTGGAGCGAACTGATGTTAGCCAGAATAGTGCTGGCTGCTAAAGTTGGTGTTGGTGTCTCTACTCTAAAGAATTTTTGATTTTTGCTTCTGCTCCGTATTGTGCGCGCATCCATGTATGTTATGACCAAATCCAGAATGTTGAATAAATTATGCCCTTTTCTCCTCTCCTGAGGTTGGTATAAAAGCATTTTTAAGCAAATATTTTAAAGGATTTCTGATGAAGGGTCTAGGCCCGAAACGTCAAGCTTTTCTGCGCCTCTGATGCTGCTTGGCCTGCTGTGTTCATCCAGCTCTACACCTTGTTATCTCAGATTCTCCAGCATCTGCAGTTCCTATTATCTCGGATACAATTTTAAAGGATGTGCTTTTTTCAATTCAATTTATATTTGAATGTATATAAAGTTGTGAGGAAACAAGATAGTTGGATTTCAAGTAAACAAAAACAAAGGTTTGGTTTACTTTAAAACTCAGTTAAAAATATTTTAAAAATTCTAAAAGTCTGAAGCCCATGACGTTCTCTCTCGCATACTAGCATGCAAGCAAAGGAACAAATTATAGAGTGGGCGAAGGTGGAATTTAAAAGGGAAAGTACATAAGCTTTGGCACTTGAAGTCTGTTTTAGTTGTAAATTCTCCATCGCTTTGATGTATTCAAACTTATAACAGATGGGGTCTGGGCTTGGAAAGAACTGTATAGTGAGAACCAGCAATTTTATCCCACAGGCCCTTTTAGTGTCTGTTTGCTACAGAAAGGCTTATAATGTTAGTTCTTCCCAGGTAGCATTTTGAACAGCTGGCTATTGACTCAGAATTGAGGCAATCCATATTAAAAGGGATTTTGATTCTCCCCCGCACCCCCATTGTCAAAGCTGTCAAGATACCATCAAAACAGAAGGTCATACTCAACAACCTTTTGACATAATAGGTTTGTTCAGGTTCCTTTTGACACTGGATAGTCGTGCATATTTACTGTGTGTACTTTTCGTAAATGCAGTCTGTTCCTCAGCAGTGTTGTTTTGTCATCCATTTTGTATTCTGGCTCATTTAAAAGCGGTTTTCTTTCAAATAAAATATATAACATCCATAACACCAAGGGCCTGTGTGTGCGCACAACTGACTTTTCGATTGGTGTGGAAAGGCCATGCACTGTGATGATGGGCATTCATTCACAGGATGAGAATCCAAGGTTTATTGCTCCGGGGTTTCAGTTAAGAATCTGCCACATTGCTACGAGTCTGGAGTCACAGTCATCATTAAACTCTTAATTCCAGATTTTATCGAATTTAAATTCCAGCACGGCAGGTTTTGAACCTGGGTCCTCAGAACACCACCTGGCTCTCTGTATTAATAGTTGAGCAATAATACCAAAGATTGTTGCCTCCCGAGTGATGGCATTTCTGGGAATAGGTCCAACCGAGTGGATTTCTGAGTGAGAGAAAAGTATGGAAACAAAAGGAATGGGATCACATGATGACTGCAATGACTGTAGGTTTATCTGGACTGTGAATTGAGATGGGAACAAATAGTCATCCTTATCTGTATAGTGTGCTAGCTTCTGGTTTTGGAAAATGAACTTGTGAGAAAGGGAAAAAAATAGCTACAAAAAGCTACATAAGCTTGAAATGAGCTACAGAGAATTTGAAAATGTTGAAATACGCCAGTAGTTGAAGATTCAAGATGATGTGGATAACCTCTCTTGTATTACCATTGCAACAATACTGACTTACTATTTCCAGCACAGTAAGTCTTAGTTCAGTATATTATCCATTTCTGATACACTCTGCCTCACCAATATGCATTCGTTCTATGTCAGAGAGTAGCTAACAGCAGGAAATGAAGCAAATCACTCACAAACACACTGTAACCCACTTCCCCTTGGACCAATGTAACCTGATGTACACAAAACAGTCACATTTATATCCAAAGCATTTGGACGTTAAAGCTACCAAATGATGACTTTGAATAAAGAAATTATTAGTCGGATCTTTAAAGAGTCTTCAGGATCACGGGAAAAAGATGTGAGCTATGAGGCTGTGCTGTCAATGGTGCTGGTCTCCATGCTTCTGACAAGCTGTGTATTAATAAGGCCATGTTTAAAGGAGAGAAGGAGAGCTTGGGGTCTGATTACCTGCTGTCAGACAGAGCAGAGCGAGTCCTGCTGTCAGCGGAAGGTCAAGCCGTTTATTGCAAATTGCAGCACTGAACAAAAATCTGCTATTTGACAGTAACATCGATTTCGGGCTTCTCTCCAAAGTGGCCTCATGATGTTTCGTTTGACTGTCTCACGCAGAAGTGATTTTCTCAGCCTGTATACAAGTGTGCTGATCATTTGACAATTTGCCACTTTCATGTGTTTTTAGAATTAAATAAACTGTTTTTTTTTCAATGCTGTTAATTTTCACACATAGAAAAGGAGGTGGGAAAGTTGTCAATCTAAAGCAGGTGTCCAGGTCTAACCTAGTGAAATTAATACTGTCATAACCCTCATAAGCAAAGTGTCCTGTCGAGAATAACAAGCTCAGCAGAGACAAAACTGGAACTTGGGACTCTCCTGGTCAGTTGAATCAGCAGAAGAGCAATTCTTCTTCATTTCTTTCTCGCTTGAAGACAGCTGTACTAAATAGTCTGTGACTTCAGATTCCATGCACTCTTGCTATTCCTTAGCACTCCAAGTTCGACAGTTCTAGGTAGTAACTCTAAATTTGCCAGGTCAGCCACAATGAGAAAAAAAAAGCAGAAGGTTACCCTAGGGAAAGGTCAAACAGTTAAATGGTGTTCTAAACAATAGGAGTCACTGGGCGATGTCTTAAGGGGTGTGTGTGTGCTTTGTAACCCAGATGAACTGAACTGGTTACACAGTGTGTGTGCCTGAAGATCAGATTTAAAGCAGACTCAGTCCATGAGATATGTGAAATACCATTTGTCAGCAAAACAAAAAGTGTTGCTGATTACAGGAAGTGTGCTGTGTAAATATACAGTTAATTGGAAATAAAAGACGCAAGAAATCAGCTCACATGAGCAACATGAGCAGGCTGGCCTAAGATCAAGGTTCAGAGACAAAGCCCAGAGATAAGCCTCTTTCCAGAGAGGACAGCAGTTGTCCTCAGGAATGAAAGATCCAACCGATGTGGTGGAAGACACATTTGTGATGTGTGCCAGATATCAAACGGCATGGTGATTAGGACTGATGTCACACAGCTCCAGGGATCCAGGTTCAATTCCACTCTCAGGCGACTGTCTGTATTGAGTTTACACATTCTCCTAGTGTCTGTGTGGGTTTCCTCTGGGTGTTCTGGTTTCCTCCCGCAGTCCAAAGATGTGCAAGAAGAGTGAATTGACCATACTAAGTTGCCCAGTGTCCAGGGACGCGTAGGTTACATGAGTTAGCCACGGGAAATATAGGGTTGGGGGATGGGTCTGAGAGTGATACTGTTCGGAGCATTGGTGTGGACTTGTTGGACCGAATGGCCTGTTTCCACACTGTAGGGATTCTACGATTCAAATAATGAAGACTGAACAGTGTAAAGGATTGATCACATAAGCTACTTGCAAGGAAAAAGGAGTACAAGTGATAGGGAGCTCACTCATGAATATGTGTCGTCTGATCAATGGCTAGCAGTTAGGATTGAGCGGGGGGAATCCCCTGTTTTAGCCTGATCCTTAGACAAGTCCACCTGACCTGCGTCACTTGCAACTGTAAGCATGTATGGGTAAGCTTAGATCTGGCCGCATTTTGTAGTGTCTCTTGCTTCAATTAACTTGGTATATTCCATTGGGATATTGCTTGGGTTATTCATGGAATAGAATCCCTACAATCTGGAAACAGGCCCTTTGGCCCAAAAAGTCCGACCCTCCGCGCATCCCACCCAGACCCATCATCCCATAATACGCCTAATCTACACATCCCTGGACACTATGGGTAATTTAGCATGGCCAATCCACCTAAACTGTACATCTTTAGGCTGTGGGAAGAAACCCATGCAGACACAGGGAGAAACTCCACACAGATAGTCACCCAAGGATGGAATTGAACCAAGGTTCCTAGCGCTGTGAGGCAGCAGTGCTAACCATTGAGCCACCATGCTGTCCCATATTAATCCTGACAAAGTAGGAATAAATGTTTATACAGGAAAGAGAACATCACCAGGAAACCAATTAAAATAGAGATCACAAAAAGACTTTACACAGTGAATGGTAAGAATGTGGAATTTTCCATCACAATTGCATACCTGGAACAAAGACTGTGAAGCCTCTAAAGGAGAATTGAATAGTTGAATGTGAGATAAAAGTATTAAAATACAGAAAAAAAAGAGGTGAAGAATGGGATTAAACTGGGTGACTTACTGAAGGAAAGACATTTTCGAAACATAATGGGGCAAGAGGGAGGATGATGACAAGAAGTGTTTCAATCTTCTTTCTTACGACATGTAATGATTTTAGACCCGATAGTGCAATTCACTACACATTAGCATGTTATGACATATTCTGGAGAAAAAAGGAAATCAGGTATTCCACTGACTTTGCAAGTCCTAAAGCTCTAAGCAAATTTGAATTCATACACCTGATTTTATAGCCCACAGTTAAGATGGTAACCGAATAGAGAGAAAGACTTCCATCTAAAATCACTATGGCTGTATGTAATGACAGGTATGGCTGTTCCATCTAAAAATGTGAAAGGCTTTAAATTGAGGAAGATTAAAGCAATTTTCATAAACTAAGTTTACCCAAAGTGTTTGTGCACAGCAAGTTTAAAAGCTACAAAATATTCTGATTATGTAAATAGACTTTTATTGATTTTTTACCCTCTAAGCAAAGTCAATTCCTGGAGCGATTGTTCCAAAAATTGCATTGCAGAGCCACATTTGTTGGTCTCCTGGTGAGCTCACATTAACAAACAGCTTACTTGGTGCAAGTGCATCTTTGCCACATAGAATTAAAACTAAACTGAAAGGATCAATGTTAACAAAGAAAAAAAAACACTTTTATTGTGACAATGACTACCAAGACAACATAATACACTCACTATTTAGGAAACATTTGGTGGAGAGTTAAATTAAAGGGGAAGAAGAAAAAAGGACAAAAATAACAAAAATAGAAACTGCTGAAGAAACCCAGAAGGTCTGGCAGAGTATTTGGAGATAGAGTCAACGTTTCAGGACCAGTAACCCTTCTTCAGAACAGAGTTCTGTTAAGCACAAAAATAATTTCCATTAAAATAAAACCTTCATACGTATTAATTTCCAAACAATGCTTCAAGTTCATTGCAGGTAGAACAATTTAAAATAGATTTATAATTCAAGACAGATGTGCAATTTGAAAACAATACAAGGTGTGGATCAATAATTATGAGAACCTTGCACGCACAGATGATTATTGTGATGATGGGCTTGCATAAGCACCTAGGCAGTTCCTAATTTCCTGAAAGTGGTATCAGAAGTCCTTTAATTATTAAAACAAATGAACTTTCCCCAAGAAATTTTATTGGGTTTATTCCCTATTAAGGAAATGCTGAAAAGAAAAACAGACAATTTGTCTGCAGTGCTGGACAATTAGAGAATAAATCACAGTTCGACTGTGATCAGAGATTGATGTGAGGCATCTTGAATTTTTGCCATGTTTTTATCCCAATTCTCCTGGTTGGATCTTTCATATGCAACATCCACTTGACAGGAAAACAAACAGGAGATCTGTTTTTAAATTTGTGCAAATACTTCTTTTTAAAATCAAGCAAACAGGAGTACATTGGTGCCCTGGATATTCACCATCCCAAATGCCCCAAAGGTTTAGTGTTGAGGGTGTTATGTCAAATAGGTCAACAGCAGCCTGTTAGTACAATACTGAAGCACATATTCCTTTCACTTTCGTATTTGAATACAGCCCTGATGGATGAAAGACTCTTCCCTCTGCCATCAGCTTACATTTACATGGTGCTTGGGCAGTTTAAACATTGGCTTTATCAACTGCACAGCAAAACAGTGCCCACATTTTAAGGTTATATTGGAAAATGTATTGAGGAAGATTATGAAAATGATACACTTTTGAAGGGAGTCATTTCAGTGAAACTAAATGTCACTGAGTGCTTGCCAGCTTTGTCAATCACCACAAAGAAAACTCAGCTATACCCAGCTGGAGCATAAGAATTTCTGACACTGTAATCCCTCAATGAACACATGGATTTCCCTACAGCGCAACACCAGTAAATCACTAACACTGATGTGTTGTGCCAGATGATAAAAAAAAATGCAATAAACTCAATCTCAGTCAAGCAGTAATGTGTGTTTGCCTTATAGTACTTGGAATGTTATGCAAAAGGTGGAACTGTTAGAAAGAAGGTTACTGTAACAGCTCGATTGAATACCCTCTGCACTTTAAAACAGGTGAAAAATAAAACAAAGTTGCTGAAAAAGCTCAGCAGGTCTGGCAGCATCTGTGA
>JAHRHZ010000271.1:10201969-10214362 GCA_024137785.1 Ginglymostoma cirratum
TTTTTTTTTTTTTAAAAGCCATCAACAAATATGTTGTGGTTAAAAAAATGAATTGAGGTTAAAAGCAAATAAATATTGAAGAAAAGAGGAACAGGGGATATCTAGTGAGCTGTGGTGGGTGGGGAGGGGGGCAGTGTTTAGGTGTTTCCCCATTTTCAACTCCTGTGTTTGAAGGTATTCTTTCTATAAAGAGAGCAGATGTAGGGCACTTGGGTCATCAAATTTCCCTGCCACGCAATTAGATCACAACTATCCTGATAACCCCTCAATTGCATTTTCCTGGTGGAGAATAAAGAGAGAGGGGTGTGGGGAGGAGTGGGGGTGGCAATGCTGGAAGGTGGATAAAAGGAGCAGATAGGTGGAGAGAAGACGGACAGGTCCTGCCTTTTCCTCAAAACCCTTGATTCCTTTACTGATTAAAAATCTGTCTATTTCAGCTTTGAATACACTGAACACCCCAGCCTTCGCAGCCCTCTTGCAGTAAATACTTTCACAGATTCACTACCTTCAGGAGAAATTCCTCCTCATCTCTTGATTTAAATGTGGGATTATGCCCTCAGGTCCTGGACTCACCCATAAGGGAAAATTATCGAAATACTTTAACATTGCACCACTCCTTTTCTCAGAGGCACTACTCCTGTCTTTTCCCCGATTCTTGTTTTCAAAGACCTGGCTACATATTTTAAATAGTTTTGTTTTAAAAGAAGATTACATGATTCTAACTGATGCTTCTAAACAAAAAGGTCAGGAATAAAGTGTTCAGAATACCAGAATCCAAACACGATTTCAGACTGAAGGAATGCAATCTCTGGAACCATTTAATTTTCCTCAGCCCCAGTTGTCTGCTCTGGAAGGTTGAGACACAGGGTGTGGATGTAGGTTACAGCAGTTGGATCCAATTAAGCACTGGATAATGTCAGCTACTGTAACTATGGCATTCACATACTGTTCTGTCTCTCAAGTAGTGTCAATAACCAGTTAAATGCTCTTCAATTCAACTTGCGAAACTGAGACTACATCAGGGAAATCAAGTAAAATCAATATACAGTGAATGTGAAGGAGCTAAAATGTACTAATAAACTTGAAGTGATTCAGTGATCATAATTTCAACTGTGAGAGAGAGCCTAACAATGTATCTTCAATGAAAAGCAAAAGCAAAAGCAAATTGTTTTCAGAAAGAAGTATCGATGATGAAAATAGAGATTAAACATGGCATACCATGCTTATACTGCACGTTGCACAATTCTGAGTTGAGACATTAAAACATATCTAACAGTTTGCACATATTTTGGTGTTAATTCCGAGATTCTGGGGCTTGCACGTGGCATGCCAACTCCAGGCTGGTGGGGGTGGTGAAAGTGGGGACTGATTACTCTATTTGGGGATGGATGGAGGAACAATGGCTTCACCACGTCTTCTGTCACTGGTGAATATAAAGAACTTAGCTGATATCCACATGTTGTAGATTTTCATATATAACATATTGTTATTTGTTATTCTTTACTACACAAGTGGTAATAATTATAAGTAATGTTACTATGCTGCTTTGGTTTTATTGGCTTGGAGTATCCTGTTTATTTTGAAGTGTTAAAACGGGGATGGGGGAAATTACATCAGGAAATAGTCCATGAGGCACTGCACTATCGGAGGAAGGTTTATCCAACCCAAAACATTAACTCTGATTTTGCTCCATAGATGTTGTCAGACCTGCTAGGCTTTTCCAGCAATTTCTATTTTCTGTCACTGTGGTATTAGATTCTTCCTTCCTTTGGTCAATATAGCACACCATTACGGAACCATATTGACATGCAACAGATAATCATGAGCTTCTATTTTTCCACTATAAACTATGTTCATAAACACATACCCCATTTTTTCCATCCTCACCTCAAAAAGAAAAAGGAAGCAGAGGATCTCTTCCACACTACTGAGACCATTTGCGTCTTCTCCCTATGCTCATCAGGTCAAAGTGCCCCTCATGTTTCCCCTGCCCCAGCCATGAACTTGTAGGTTTCTCTAGTTTCCATCTCCCTGACATCCTCTCCAAGGTCTTCTTGACCTTGAAGCCAAGCTATTTCTCTCAACCTTATTTCTATCAAATTGCTGACCACTCACCTTCTGTCATGGCTCCAGTGTTAGCTATTATTTTTAAAAAACAGCTCCCAGTCCTCAAGTTTTTCACCACTCTTTTACACCATTTGTCATCACTGACCCAACATAAAAATCCCACCAATGACCCTTGTATTCTTGAAAATCACTAGCCCCATCTCTGACCTAATTTCCTCTCCAATGTCCTGTCACTCCAAATTCTGCATCCACCTTTCCTGGCATTTTATGATTGAATCTTTCCGATTGAGTTTCTGTACTGTGACAGAGCAGGTGAAACAGCTCAAAGTCACAAATGACAGCCGATGTGACTCCCTTCTTTCGTTATTTATCTACAGCTTTTGACACATTCGGCTACACTACTGGCCGCCTCCCTGTTCTCCAAACTGACGTGAGTGCCCTCACCAGGTTCCATTCTTATCTATCCAGTCAGATTCACGATCAGAATGTTGCCAGGGAAACAGCTGGATTAGCAACCTTTAAAACGTACTATGTAAATGCAGGCTGTTGCTGTTTTCTTAACTCATTCTTCCAAATCAAAGGAAATGTAAAATTGAATTCAAGATGGGGAGAGAATGTGAGGGAATATTTACTAATTCATAGGATTCTGATTACTAGCTCTACTCTAGGTTTTAATATAGAAAAAAATAAACTTCTGTGCTTGAAAATTGTTAGATTTGGTAAATTTCCAGTTATGTGGTTCAGGGGCTAGTTCTCCTTGGAAAAGCAAGGGGATTGAGGAAGGAGTTCCAAATCATGAGAAGTATCCATGGAATAGGCAGGGAGAAATCATTCCCATTGACAAAAAAGTGTCACAAACCAGGGGACATGAATTTAAGGTGGAGGTAAAATAACCAATAAAGGTGTCTTGAGGAAGAACTTCTTTATGCAGTGAGTAGTTAAGGTGGACATGCACTGTTGGAAACAGCGAAGTGGCAGATTCAATTATGGCTTTCCAAAAGGAATTGGTTAACTCTTTGAAGGGAATAGATAAACGAGATTGGGGCTGACTGCTTGATAGCTTTAACTTTTCAGCTACTTTCTTCTTCAAATCAGCACTGGCAGCTTTGTTCACTACTACAGGTATTCACTTCGTTCTTTATACCTTTATCATCCGTTCTCTTCTTACACTCCATGCCCAAAACTGTCTTCTTATACTACCCCTCAACCTGTCTCACTGCTAGTTTTGATGACTGTGTCGTGCTAAGTGCCAATGACAGGACTGTAGTCCCTGTATCCCCAGGAACACTTGCAATAATGGGAATAGAAGACTTGGAAAGGTCACATTCCCTGCCATTAGCACTGGGATCAACACAAAGTCCGGTTGGTGGAAAGAGAGAAAAAGTGAGAAGTCACAGATAGGGAGGAGAGGAGGTGAGACACAGACATTTCATTAAATGTAACAGCAGCATGTCATGATTTAGATTGTGACACTGAATGCATGGTCACTTACACAGAGACCACACTAGTCAGTGTGAATTGCAATTAGTGTGTCATTGTTCTGAAATAATTCAGGCATTGTGTTTCCTTTTCTTGAAAGAAAGGTGTTCCTAGTTTAAGAAGCAAAATAAAAGTTCCTATTCTTGGTTACTACCCAGTGATTTCAGTTTAAAAGTTTATGCATGAGGAATGAGACGTGAAACTTGATTAGGCTTGTTTGTGATGGCCCTTGGCACCCTGCAGCTTACGAACACGTGAGAAACCTCTTTGTAGGTTACGTGGAACAATCCCTCTTCCATACCTACACTGGCCCCACCTCTTCCTCCGTTACATTGACGACTGTATCGGCGCCGCCTCGTGCTCCCACGAGGAGCTCGAACAGTTCATCCACTTCACCAACACCTTCCACCCCAACCTGACGTTCACCTGGACCATCTCTAACACCTCTCTCACCTTCCTGGACCTCTCTGTCTCCATCTCGGGTAACCACCTAGAAACCGATATCCATTTCTAGCCCACCAACTCCCACAGCTACCTAGAATGCACCTCCTCCCACCCACCTTCCTGCATAAATGCCATCCCCTATTCCCAATTCCTACGCCTCCGCCGCATCTGCTCCCAGGATGAGGCATTCCACTCCTGTACATCTCAGATGTCCTCGTTCTTCGAGGACCGCAACTTCCAAACCCCGCCCCCCCCCCGCCCCCCGCAGTGGTCGAGAACGCCCTCTACCATGTCTCCCGCATTTCCCACAACTCATCCCTCACACCCCGTCCCTGCAATAACAACCAAAAAAATCCCCCTCGTCCTCACGTATCACCCCACCAACCTCCGGATCCAACGCATCATCCTCCGACATTTCCGCCATCTGCAATCGGACCCCACTACCAAAGACATTTTTCCCTCCCCACCCTTGTCTGCTTTCCTGAGGGACCACTCTCTCCGTGACTCCCTGCCCGCTCCACACTCCCCTCCAGCCCCACCACACCCGGCACTTTTCCCTGCAACTACAGGAAGTGCTACACCTGCCCCCACACCTCCTCCCTCACCCCAATCCCAGGCCCCAAGAAGACTTGCCACAGCAAGATGTTCACCTGCACATCCACTAATGTAGTACACTGCATCCGCTGTGCCTGTTGTGGTCTCCTCTACATCGGGGAAACCAAGAGGAGGCTTGGGGACCACTTTGCAGAGCACCTGTGCTCGGTTCGCAGTAAACAACTGCACCTCCCAGTCGCGAACCATTTCAACTCCCCCTCCCATTCCTCAGACGACATGTCCATCCTGGGCCTCCTGCAGTGCCACAACGATGCCACCCGAAGGCTGCAGGAACAGCAACTCATATTCAGCTTGGGAATCCTGCAGCCCAATGGTATCAATGTGGATTTCACAATCTTCAAAATCTCCCCTCCCCCTATTGCATCCCAAAACCAGCCCAGCTCGTCCCCGCCTCCCTAACCTGTTCTTCCTCTCACCTCTCCCCTCCTCCCACCTCAAGCCCCACCGCAATCTCCTACCTACTAACCTCATCCCGCCCCCTTGACCTGTCCGTCCTCCCTGGACTGACCTATCTCCTCCCCACCTACACTCACCTTTACTGGCTCCATCCCCGTCTCTTTGACTTGTCTGTCTCCTCTCCACCTATCTTCTCCCCGCCCTCCCTATTTATTTCAGAACCCTCTTCCCCTCCCCCATTTCTGATGAAGGGTCTTGGCCCGAAACGTCAAGCTTTCCTGCTTCTATGATGCTGTTTGGCCTGCTGTGTTCATCCAGCTCTACACCTTGTTATCTCGGATTCTCCGGCATCTGCAGTTCCTATTATATGTTTCAATGAATTTAATTTCAACATGTGTCTTTAGCACAAACTGGAAATGATATTAGAAAGCATTTCAAATATTCACTTAAGATCTTTATCAAGCCAACATTAAGCCCATTTGCCGAAAAAAAATTATAATCGATGGTATACAGCGCAGCCTTTTAGTCTTTGTTTTGATAGGTGGTCTGAGATCATCTCCAAAATTACTTCACAGCTACTTGGAGACTGAAGAGATTCTGAAATCAAAAATCTGAAGGCTCTCTGTTTCGAATTTTTTTCCTTGTTTCAGGGACTTTTTAAACCAACTAAGCATGAGGAGACTTGAATCTGAACCACATGTCACAATATTTACATATTGCATCAGCTCAGTAATCTCCTCCACAAGGAGAAAAGTTTGACATAGATAACACAGTGTGGAGCTGGAGGAACACAGCAGGCCAGGCAGATTCAGAGGAGCAGGAAAGTTGATGTTTCGGGTCAGGACGCTTCTTCAGAAATGAGGGAGGGGAAGGGAGCTGGGAAATAAATAGAGAAGAGGGGTGGGGCTGGGGAAGGTAGGTGGGATGGTGACAGGTGAGTACAGGTAGGCAAGAACAAATTGAATAGTTCAAGACTGGGCATCATTGAGGTACTCAATACATACCCATTACAGTTTTTAAACTGTACAGCTTGGTCTGTCTCAATCAAATGAAGGGGACCAATTCTAGTTCAACCGGAAGTGTGGAGGGATGAGCCAGGAGCAGAACCAGGCATGCCCCAACCAAACAAAATGTGTTAACTTGATGAAGCTAATACAGCAGAAACAGTATCCAACAGACAGCTCCATAACCACAAAACCCACAGGTCAGATCAAAATTCTGCTCACCTGGCCTAGGTAGTCGTGAATGCTGATGGGCAGTTAAACAACAAAAGGAAGCTCCACAAACATCCACATTCTCAAATGATGCCAGAGTCAAGAACGTGACTACGGGCTCTGGCGACCTCCTGGCTATATTGCTGGAGTCTTCTGATCTAGTAATAACCATGCCTCTAGCCAAACTGTTTCCTTACAGCTACAATAGTAGCAACTGCCTGCCAAAGTGGAAAGTTGCCCAAGTAGGTCTTGTCCACAAAACAAAAACAACAGCAAAACAAAATCAGGACAAATCCAATCTATGAGTGTACTCATCGTCATCAAAATGGAAGGTGTCGCCGACAGTACAAACAACATTTACCAAGCAACAAACTGTTCACCATTGTTCAAGCCGAGTATCAACAGGGCATTTCAGCTCCAAACTTCATTTTACTTTTGGCCCGAACATGGGATAGTAGAACTGAATTCCAGCAGTGAGGTCAGAGCGATTGCCTTTTACATTAAGGTGCATTTGATGAAGTTTGGTAACAAGCCGCCCTAACAATGTTGGAGTCAATGGGAATCATGGGTGTTGGTCTCTAATACTTAAGATTTATACATACTGAGCACCAGGTATGATTGTCTTGGTTACTGGAGGCCAATCATCTATGCAGAAGTTACTCAGGGAAGCGGCTTGGCCGAACTACCATCAGCTACTTCCATCAATGAACTTTTCTCCATTCTAAAGTTAGAAGAGAGAGAGATGTTTGATATTCAATTCAGAACTCCGCAGACAACAGTGTATAGCATGCACCATCCAAGCATGGGCTGATAAATGCAAGTAGTTCTCACGCCATACAGGTATGGTGCAACAACCATCTCTCATCAGAGCAGCTCCCCTCCCACATCATTGATTCCACAAATGTCCTAGGAATTATGACTGAACAGTAACTTTGACTCGAGCACCTACATCAGTATTATGACTGCACAAAGAGGTCAGAGGTTGGATATTCTATGGAGTCTAACTTACATCCTGACTACCCAAAGACTTTCCGCAAGGCACAAGAGTGCGTTGGAATTACTTCCATTTTCCTGGATGAATGCAGCTCCGATAACATTCAATAAGTTCAACAACATTCAGGGGTACGAAGCCCAATGTCTTATTTGTTCACAGGATATGGCTGTCACTGGCTAAGCCACATTTATTCCCCATTTCTAACTGTTCTTGCGAAGGTGATGGTCAGTTGAATTCTTTTCCACATGCAGTCTTTGAGGAGTGGGACACCCAGAGAGTGGTTAATAATAACAGTAATTGGGAAATTGCAGTGGAGACATGCTCCAAAACAAGCCAAACCATTTGAGTCCAGTTACACTGGCATCTAACTGACAATGTGGAAGATTAAACAGGTATGTCCTGTGTACGAGAAACAGAACAAATCCAACCTGGCCAGTTTTCATCTGAAGAATTATGTGCTCCAGAATGATTGAAGGAGTAAACCACTGTTATCCAGCAGCACTTGCAAAGGAAGAATTGGATCACTGGCACTTGCAGAACCCAAACTGAGTGTCAATCAATTCCTGACTTCATTAAAGCCTTGATCCAAACATGGACAAAAAACAGCTGAACTCTCCGTGGTGAGGAGAGAGTGACTGTCCTTGATGCCAAGCCAGCATTTGAACAAATATAGTACCAAGGAGCTCCAGCAAAATCATAGTCCATGGGAATTAGGGTGAAAACTGTCCACTGGTTGAATTCACGCTCAACATAAAAGGAAGATGATTGTCTTAGATCTCAGCAACACCCCCTCAAGAAAAAAGACAATTGCTGCAGGAGTTCCTCAGCGCAGTGACCTAGACACAGCTGTCTTCAGCTACTTCAATGCCCCTCCATCAAAAGGTTAGAGTTAGAATATTCATTGTGCAATTATCAACGTTCAGCACAATTCGTAACTTCTCTCAGCTACTGAAGCAGTCCATGTTCAAATGCAGCAAGATCTGGACATTCTCCATGCTTGCCAAGTGACAAGTAGCATTCATACCACGTAAGTGCCAGGCAGTAACCACCTCCAACAAGACAGAACTCCATCACTGTCCTTGATGTTCAATGGCATTACCAAGGATGAATCTCTCACCGGTGTCTAGGGGTTAGAACAAAGAACAAGACAGCACAGGAACAGGCTCTTTAGCCCTCCAAGCCTGCACCACATTGACCAGAAGCTGAACTGGACCAGCCACATAAATACAGAGGTGACGAGCAAAGATCAGAGGCTAGGAATTTCAATTGTAACGTCCTGTTTCCCAGTCAGGAATGTGATAGAATACTTTCCTGATGAGTGCAGCACCAACAACACAAGAAACTTGAGATAATCCATGACTTAACAACCTGCTTAAATTGCAAATCCATTCACTTCACCGTCAACATCATCATCACTACAGAGAAGCAGCAGCAAGTACTATTAACAAATACACTGCATTAACTCCCCTCTTGGTCGACACCCCATCCATCACCTTAAAACATTTATTCCTTCGGAGCAACTTGCCAAGTCTCCTTTGACTACAGGTTGCAATTTATGCGGCATCTACCTAGAAAAAGGGCAAGGGGTGTATGTGAGTATAATAACCCGTGTGTTCGCCATCAAGTCACACACTCTCCTGACTTGGAAATAGATTGCCCTTCCTTCACTATAAGTGAGTCAAAAACCTGGTACTGCATAACTAACTTCATAATTGAAAATACTGTATCCTAGACTGGATTGCTGTCGTAAAACAGATAGTTCACCATCACCTTCTCAAGGCAAGTAGGAATAGGCAGAGACTATTGGCCTGGGCAGTATATGCCATGGATGATATAAAATTAAGTGTCAATTGCATTTCACTACTAAAAGAGAACTTGTCAGAAGAGCCCAAAAACTACTTAAATTGCCTTCTATAATTGCTCCTTTAAAATAGCATACATTTTATTTGAGGATGATCCCTATCAGGAGGCCTGGTTCAAGTCCCACTTGCTCCAGTGATGTGTCATAACATGTCTGAACATGGTTGCTTAGAACATATCTATGATAGCTTCCTTCCACTTCTCCCAGATGTCTATTGATAGGCAGTGAACAATATTTTTCTACAATTGCCAGCTCCCAATTGCATTTCAAATTAAAGTTTGAACGGATCAAGGGGCAGCTTGTCTATTGGTATCTTAGATTATTGTATGAATTATCCCCAATATTACATAGGTAGCTAAAATATTCCACAAATCACAGTCACTCATTTCTGCAGCACAGAGACAATGCTATCTAATGGTGTTTGATATGAAACACATATGCACAGCATGGTTCAGTTTACCTCCAAATAATAAGGGTTTGGTTTCTTTAAAGCATTGATGCCCTGGTAATCACTGGAGATTACACAAACATTTTGTTTAGCATTCATTTAACAATGGTACAACAACAGAAAGCTAATTGTTTTTTGTATTAGCATTCAAAGAGAAGGGATGGTTGTACATTGCTATGAATGAACAAATATGAAACAGGGCCCTTCTTACTTACCCCCTCTGTCCAAAAGAAAAATAATCCCTCCGTAGTCCTCAATTGGGATTGAGAAATGAATTGCACAAACAACCCATAAAATTTCCAAACATTAAGAAAATATGATACACAAATATTAAAAGATGTAATCTCATGTTTCCGGGATTATTATCAGTGATGAAAACAAAACATTTCCATTTTAGAATTTTTTTTCTTGAATGAGAGGAATATTTTATTTTAAATTAAATGCAGTATGACAAGATGAGAGGGTGAAATTTTACATGTTGATACTTTAACTGGGGAAAAGAAACTCGTGTATAAAAATAGAGAGAACAAGGTGTAGAGCTGGATGAACACAGCAGGCCAGGCAGCATCAGAGGAGCAGGAAAGCTGATGTTTCGGGTCTGGACCCTTCTTCAGAAAACCTCAGCTTTTTTGCTCCTCTGATGCTGCTTGGCCTGCTGTATTCATTCAGCTCTACACCTTGTTATCTCACATTCTCTAGCATTGTCAGTTCCTACCACCCCTTCGTGTATAAAAATAAACTGTTTTTTTCACAACAACTTTCTTGGTGAAATGATCATGTCACAGAAGATATTTCCCTGCCCCTCAGCTCAATTTTGCTCATCCTGACTGGCACCATCATTGCTGAAGTTCTTCCAGCACTGGCCAGTTACACCCACTATGACTTAATTACACCCACTATGTATTTCCCTGCAGTCACAGAGATTCTGGGACATGTCTCCAGCAGCTCCATGGAAGGAACCGGTGGCAAAAATATTCGGGGTGATGGCCATGTTCAAACCACTGGTTACATGTGACCAGCAGATCCAGTGTTGAACAGATGATCTTCCATGAGATTCAAGGGCTCTGTCACCAGCTACAACACCCTGACATGCCATTAACACTTTTTTTAAGCGAGAAAATCGAGACAAAACTGAAGGCCAGCTTCGTATGCAGACAGATGCATCCTCCTGTGAAATCGATATCTGTGCTTTCCAACCAAATGCTCTGCTCTGCTCACTTCCGGCAGGTCTCCGAACCACAGATCTATCTTGGAGATCATCTTGCCTTGTCCGCACTTCAATCCAGGACAGCCATATTGCCATACATCCTGATCATGAGTCCGAAACCTCTAATAAGTATTCTGAGTAGCTTTTCCAACTGGAAGTAATGAAATGAGCCACTAAAATATTTATTGCTGTATTTATATGTGGACCCCACGAGCTGCCGCACTCTTCCTGGTCTCGTTGTGGAGTTTCAGAGAACACATTGATATTTAAAACAGTTGCAATGCCACAGTAACTCATGGGTAAACACTGCTAAAATTGTAACCCGCCTCTCTGCATGGGATTAACGATAACCAACGAAATGAACCAGCGATAAGACCTCAAGTTGCTAGTGTCAGAACTGGCGTGGTCATTATCTATAACCACACACTTATCCATGTTAAAAAGTAGACTTGTAGCTTTTCCTCATTAGTTCGGTTAAAGCACCAGCAATTCACAGTGAACTGTCTTCAACAAACGTCCTCTGTTACTTCTTTGAAGCAGAGCTTAAATGAAAAGTTTTTTTTGGGGAAGGAACATTTTCAGAAAATCGTCATCTGATCCACAGATAAAGCAAGCCCAGAAACCGTCCTCATTTACAAGAATGAGACTATGCTGGAGGAACTCATAATAATTTGCTGTCAGAATACCTTCAACACAGTGTGAAAACCTGACTTACAGTTATGTACCATTCTGCTAGTGTTTACCGTATCGACAAGTTGTTGATTTCCCTTATGCCGGAACACTGTTTAGACAAAAAACGGTCACAACAAGCCCACCAAGTTCAGGAGTGAACACTAAAGCTTTCTTCCGAACAACGTTAGCTACAGCATGCAGTCACATCTGGTCCTTTGCTCAAAACCCACGCTTTGGCTCAAAAGGAAATGTTAAAAAGTTCCGGAAATATATAAAAGTACCTCTGAGTTCAGCTAGCTTCGGATTCACTCGTCAGAAAACCTTTGGGAGTGGGGAGTGTACACCTGAGAAGAGACTTGAGTCGGGGTGGTCTGCAGGTGCCTGAAAGCCTCCGTTCTGGGCAGTCAGAGCTACGGCTAAGGTGTGGATGATGACTTGCATGAGTTCCCTGACCCAGTGAGTGGGTTTAGACACTCGGGGCGGAGTCTACATTCTGCAGAGCGAAACCCAGTCAGCCTCGATGTAGCAGCCTGATCCTTCACGTTGTGGAACTTGCCTAACAACAACGCCCCACCCTCCCAACAGAGAACTGTGTCAGTAACTACGCTCGCTCCCTGCAATTATAAAGTCGATGCTGATTCTACACTGTAATTGCTTTGTGTCTTTTTTCGTATAAGCTCGTCACAGTGGGTTTGGTTATTTCCCGTAATACAGGAAAAGCAAAAGTAACCGTCTTTTTAAAAACAATTGCCTGCTTGCGTGATACCCGAGGGTGGACAGTCAGCGAAGAACTAATGTTTCAGAGATATTAGGAACTGCAGATGCTGGAGAATCTGATATAACAAAGTGCAGAGCTGGATGAACACAGCAGGCCAAGCAGCATCAGAGGAGCAGGAAAGCTGACGTTTCAGGCCTAGACCCTTCTTCAGAAATTTCTGATTTCAGGATTTCTGATGAAGGGTCTAGGCCTGAAACGTCAGATTTCCTGCTCCTCTG
>JAHRHZ010000271.1:10226194-10241157 GCA_024137785.1 Ginglymostoma cirratum
AAGGGTTTAGGCCCGAAACGTCAAGTTTTCCTGCTCCTATGATGCTGCTTGACCTGCTGTGTTCATCCAGCCCCATGCTTGTTATCTCGGATTCTCCAGCATCTGCAGTACCTTTTATCTCTGATACAATTTTAACCACTCATTATACTGGCTGCTTTCAATATGTTTTCACTTAGAGCCAAATTGAGTGCTGCTAGGATTGACAGAAAATCTGGTTAGTTTTCATCAATAACTTGTTTGCTCAGGACATCATCCATAATGCATCCATTCACTGTGTATAAGAAAGTACTGAGCTGGAGCTGTTGCTGCTTTCAATGCAGTCCTGAAAATGTTCCATACTTGTGGAAGCGAGACTTCCATAGCTCTTGTGCACCTGCATTAGTGCTTCAACAGCTTGAAGAGCTATGAAAGGAGTAGGCACAGACATATTGCTACTTCAGAGTACCCTTCACTCTCCTCACTTCTAGCAAGTCTTTCTAATATTCAAGAAGTCATCTCAGGACTCTTCTGTTGTGGCCCCTTAATGTTGGCTTTTGGTTTTTCCGACAGTTCTGTGAAAACGCAATCTACTCTAGAACACCGTATCCACTGTTGCCATCTGTGTTTCATTTGAGTTCAGCTGCTCACATAACCTCGCATGGTGTGGGGGCGGGGGGGGGGGGGGGGGCGAATATGGTTGCACCGGAGATGGTGCAGAGGAGATTTCAGGATGTTAGGTAACACGGTGTAGAGCTGGATGAACACAGCAGGCCAAGCAGCATCAGAGGAGCAGGAAGGCTGACGTTTCGGGCATTCATCCAGCTCTACACTTTGTTATCTCAGATTCTCCAGCATCTGCAGTTCCTCCTATCTCTTAACCAGGATGTTGCTGGGGCTGGAGAATTTTAGTTATGAACAGTAATTGGATACACAGGGGTTTGTTTTCTTTGGAGCAGTGGAGGAGACAGGGAGGAACGTGATTGTGATTTATAAAATTATGAGGGGCATATACAGGGTAGACAGGAAGAAACCGTTCCTCTTGGTGGACGGATCAAAGACCAAGGGACATAGATTTAAGGTAAGGGCAGGTGGTTTGGATGGGACGTGAGGAAAAAATTCTCATGTAGATGCTGGCGACAATCTGGAGCTCACTGTGGGTGGCAGAGGCAGAAACCCTCACAACATTTAAGTAGCATTTGGATGTACACATGTGATTGCAAGGCATACAAGGTCAAGTGCTGGAAAATGGGATTAGAATAGTAAGGTTGTTGTTTCTAACCATGACTGATTATGCTGAGGCTAGACTTCAAAGTATTTCTGTAAACAGTACTGATTAACAATTTATGCATGATAATATAGTGACAGTCAGCTCTGTCTAAAGCTGCATATGTTCCTGCAGAATCTTTACTATAAATCACAGCTACGTCACAGCATACCTCAGAGGCTCCCCTCATATTCATTAAACACTACCTGGCATAGAAGGGGTTGGACAGTTCGAAATGACTGGAGTGTGGTGTAGAATATAAAGCCAACAGCACAGTTCAATCCTTGTACCTGCTGCAGTTGTTCATGGATGGCCAGGCACCTCACCTTGCCTCATGTTTATGAGTGGTGCCACTCAAGTTAGGCATAACCAATTGTCTCTCTCTAACGGACTATTTTGTGGACTATGGCTAATTACCTTAAGTGACAACCTCATTGGAGTTATTAACCGTGTGGAAGGGAACAGCTGGTGTGGAGACCCAATGCAAAAGATAAAGGGGATTTACTGATGGTGAAAGAGAATAAGAGACCTAAAATGGGTCTAAATTAAGGTGTGAAAGGGAGAGGATGTCTCCTGTCTGCTGACAACAAGGTGAACAAGACACAAACAAGACAAGGTTGTTGGAGAGAGGAGGGGGAGAGAAGGTAAGAACAGTGGAGTACAGACATTATGTAGTCAGTTTCTGAAGTTATAGAATTGAATATTTGAGATCTAAAGGCTGTAAAGTGCTCCAGTAGAAGAGGAGGTGCTGTTTCTTGAGCTTGTGTTGTATGTCTCTGCAACATTGTTGCAGGCCCAGGCCAGGAATATTAGCATGAGAACCAAACCTTGCACAAAAACAGATGTTGCTGGAAAAGCTGAGCAGCATCTGTGAAGAAAAAAGTCAGAGTTAACGTTTCGGGCCTGGTGACCCTTCCCCAGAGATCTGATTTATAGCAAATGCAGTTCTTTCAGTTTTTATAAAACCTTGCACCTGTGCTAACATTTCTGTCCTGGGCCTACTGCAATGCTTTAATGAGGTATAACGCAAGCTCGAACAGCAACACCTCATTTTCTGCTTAGGCACTTTACACAATGCCATCAGCAGTTTCCACACTCTAAATTAATTAGGGGAGGATTACCACTCCCAGAGTTAAGGGGGCTTGGTCAGCATGCTTCCTATTACAGCAGGCTCTTAAAATCCAGCCCTTTGTCTCCCGATATGAAGCTTTTGTGGTGCATTAGTCATTATTGTAGAGAGGGTGGTCCATATTGATGCAGTCTTTGCCAGTCCTATTTAGTTTCTAAGCAGAATGAAAAACACTCCTGTCCTTCTCTAAACTATCCAGGCCATTTATCAGCATGCTTTTTCTGAACAACAAGTCATAGAACACAAAGTAAATTAACCAGCATGCAACAAACTTGCCAAAAGGATGTAAAAATCTATCCCAAAGGATATTTTATGATTCTGGACCAAATCTGATGGGAATTGAACTTTTCCACCAAGGATTCAAAAACATTGTGATTTAAAATCACAGGGTCTTTCTGAGAGTTAGTTTATGGATGGGGTAACTTACAAGATAATGTGTGATAGTACATGTTTTCCAATTTCCTGACAGCATTGTTGTGTTTTCAAACTGGGTCATAAAATATACTTCTAAAAATGCACAGTAACATTTTATTACAGTCTGGATGATTCATAAACCTTTCAGCTTGACTGCTACAATTCTTAACCCACACTAAATCATATTGGTTCCTTTCTTTGGACAAGATGAGGACATAGGGACAGGGGTACCTTATTCAGCATGTCAAGCAAGTTCTGCCATTCAGTTTTAGACCGTTTTTAATATGTACGTCACTCCATTTAGCCTTTCTTGACTCAAATCCTTGATATTCTTACCCAATAACAATTTATTGATATCAATCTTGATAGCTTCCACCGGCACAGCATCAGGATACTCCTGGCTAGTAAGGGTAATCCCAGGCACATTGTCGTGTGACAAACAATCCCTTTATCCCTTCCTCTAGTTCCTTGAGTTTCTCCTTCTCCACACATGAAGATTATTTCCCCTGTTCCCCATATTCCTGATCGCTTATCTTTGCGCAGCTTCCCCTCTCTTGGATGTCACCAACCTAATCTGCATGAAATCTATCTCCTGCACTTTCTATTTTGCTTTCACTCAATTCTTCGTTGTACAGCTTTCAAACATAGCCAACACATATCATCTTTTCAGATTCCATCTCTTCAAAGCGCAACATCACCATTTACTCAAACAGCCCAACTTTGATTTAATTCCAGCTATAGTACTATATTTGCTTAATCTCCTTGCTGTTTCCAAAAACCCTCAAATTGTCATTTGTTTCCAAGTTCCAACGCTTATCTGGAGGTCTTGTGGTACAGTGACACCTCTGAACCAGAAAACTTGGATCCACTCCAGGACATGTGGACAAAAATTGACATTAACACTTCAGAGTGATAGAGAGGGTGTGTTGCATTCTCTTCCCTGTCAGGCCGACATAAAACATCCCAGAACACTATTTCCAAGAAAGACACGGGAGACATCTCTGGCATCCTAACCAATATTAACTGCTCAATCAAAATCAGAAAATACAGATTATTGGGTCCTAAATCTAAACTTTGTTTTAGTGAGAGCTTGCTGTTGAGCAAATCCTCTGCTGTGTTTCAAATTTATTGTGTGTAAAGAATGTTGGGACATGCCAAAGTCATGTATGGTGCGTAATAGATGCAATTTATTTCTTCTGAACTTAGTTTAATGTTTTGATGAGGTTGCAAATGTGGTAGATAAGGACAGTCTATGTATCTTATTGATATAAACTTTCAGGGAGACATTTGACAAAACGCCACAAAAGAAATTAATAAATAATGAGAGCACACTGAATTGGAAGCACTTTATTGGTTTGGATAGGGAATTGTTAGGAGAAGGGAGGACCAAATATGGTCAGTTGGCACACTGCCAAGATGCACACCCAGAACTCAACCCCTATTCATTATGATCATGGCAGATCATCCAACTCAATGGCCTGTTCCTACTTTTCCCCCTTTATTTTATTCATTCACAGGAATGAGGCATCACTAGCTAGGCCAGCATTTATTTTCCACGCCTAATTGTTTAGAGGGCAGTTAAGAGTCAACCACATTGCTGTGGGTCAGGAGTCACATCTAGGCCAGACTAGGTTAGGACAGCAGTTTCCTTCCCTAAAGGAAATTAGTGAACCAGATGGGGTTTTTCCCTGACAATCGGAAATGGATTCACGGTCAGTCGTTAAACTCCTAATTCCAGATTTTTATTGAATTCAAGTACTGCCATCTGATTTGAACCCAGGCCTCCAGAACAATACTGGGTCTCTGGATTATCCGTCCAGCAATAGGGCATCGCCTCCCCTTTGATCCCTTAGCCACACGTGCTATATCCAACACTTTCTTCAAATTATACAAAGTTGGTCTTGACTCCATTCCGTGGTAGTGATTTCAACCTCCAACAAACACTACCATCTTCCTTTCTGCCATGTATGGCTCCATCCATTACAGGGTTTTTCCTGATTACCATTGACTTCAGTTTTGCTAGAGCCTCTTGCCTCCTCATTGGTCAAATGCAACCTAGATGTCAAAGGGAGTCTCATCTCACTTCTTGAATTTAGTCCCTTTGTCCATTTTTGAACCAGGGTCTGTAATGAGGTCAGGAGATGAATGGTCCTGGCAAGACCTAAACCAACTATCGGTGCAGAGATTATTGCTAAGCAAGTTCTGCTTGGTACACTGTTGATAACACCTTCCATCTCTTTACTGATGATTGAGAGTAGATGGGGCAGTAATTGACCAGGGTTCGATTTGTCTTAGTGTACAGGATGTAGCTCGGCCATTTTCCACATTGTTGGGTAAATGCCATCATTACGGCAAAGTTGTCTTTTCTCTCAAAAAGGTTGAAAATAAAAGTGGATGGAAGTTACAGAGCTCTGGTAGACAGCATCAGGAATATTGTAATCGGATTTTGGCAACACCCGTCGGGGAAAGATATACTGGACTTGAAGGGGGCACACTGCAGATTCACCAGAATGACAATCGAGCTAAAATGATTAAATTATACAGAGGGATTACAAAGTACACAGTATTATTCCCTCAATGGAAAAGAGGAAGGGCTTATCTACTCAAGATGTTTAAGTTAATCAGAGGAATTTATATGATACATATAAAAACATGATTTCCTCTTGGACTGAGTACAGAACAAGGAATTTTCAGAGATAATGCCAGGAAGCACTATTTCACATAAGATTAGTACAAATGTGTGTGTTAATGGGCTGAGAAATGGCAGATGGAATTCAATCTGGATAAATGCGAGGCATTGCATTTTGGTACAGCAAACAAGGGTATGGTTTATACAAATAATGGTAGGGCCTTGGGTACTGTCGTAGAACAGAGGGACCTAGGGGTTCAGGTACAGGTTTCTTTGAAGTTTGTATCACATATAGACAGGGTGGTTAAACAGGCATTTCACATGCTTACCTCCATTGCTCAGTCCTTTGAGTAGGGGTCACCGGACCTGAAACATTAACTCTGTTTTCTCCTTCACAGATGTTGCCAGACCTGCTGAGCTTTTCCAGCAACTTTGTTTTTGTCTTGGAGTATAGGAGTTGGCAAGTCATGTTGCGATTCTACAGGACATTGGTGAGGCCTCTTCTGGAATACTGTGCCCAGTTCTTGTCGCCCAGTTATAGAGAAGGATATTATTAAGCTGGAGAGGGTTCAGAGGAGATTTACCAGGATGTTGCCAAGTATGGAAGGTTTGAGTTATAAAGAAAGGCTGGATAGACTTGGAGCATAGGAGATTGAGAGGTGACCTTATAGAAGTTTATAAAATAATGAGGGGTATAGATAGAGTTAATGGTAGTTGTCTTTTTGCCAGGATGGTGGGGATTTCGAGACTAGGGGCACATTTTTATGGTGAGACGAGAGAGATTTAGAAAAGACATGCGGGCAAATTTTTTTTTACAGAGGGTGGTTCGTGTGTGGAATAAACTTCCAGAGGAAGTGGTGGATGAGGGTACAATTACAATGTTTAAAAGACATTTGGAAAAGTACATGAATAGGAAAGGTTTGGAGGGAAAGGGGCCAGGAGCAGGCAGGTGGGACTAGTTTAGTTTGGGATTATGTTCAGCATGGACTGGTTGGACCGAAGGGTCTGTTTTTGTGCTGAATGACTCTATGAACCAATGTCTAGAACTCTCCCTCCCAAAATGCTGCTAATGCTGGGTGCCAATTTAAATAAAAATAAAATTTGAGTTTGAAACCTTTTTGTTCTGTAAGGATATGTAGGGATACAGAAGGAAGGTAGGTATTTGGAGTTGAGATACAGAACAACAATGATACAATGATCCCAATGGGCTGAATAGCTCACCTCTGTTCCCGTCTTCCTGTACAGCCAACTCTACCTTTTTGCTCCCCTTATGCAATCCAGTGGTTAGTACGTCAATTAGTTTTGAGCAAAATATGCCACTTTGAGTAGCTTCCACCCAAAAAAAAAACTGACATTGCCCTCAGACCCACTCTCTTATTGGTAATTCACTCGCTTTGAGGCATAACATGCATAACAATGCATCCAGCAGATTTCCTCTATTTGAGATTTTTACATCAATTCTGTCACAAATGCAATAGATCTGGCTGCCTCCCTTCCTTTGCCTTATGTGTTTAAAGAATTTAACTTCCTTTGCCCTGTGTGGCATACAAGTTACCAACAGAAGACAGGAAACACATTGATGTTTACCTCCTAGCAGCACACTAACACATGTTCTGCAATCTAGAATGAGCTCCATCAAATATTATTAATTATATTTGGCACTAAACTTAGAGTGGAAACTCCTGCTTGGTTTAACTGCTGCCTTTCTGAATGCAACAGCCAAAAAATCTACAGTGGTATCTTCACTCCCCACTTATGTCCTTTCATTTCCAGAATCCCCCCCAAAATACGAGCATTCTTAGCACCCCCCTCCTATCGTGCACATCCGTGGATGGAGGCACTCTCCAATGTACACTGATATCAGCCACTTCTCCATTTCAGCACTCAGCTGTGTGTTATCAGTCTGCACATTCAGCATTCAGACTGAAACAAAACCAGAAGTTGCTGCAAAAGCACAGCAGGTCTGGCAGCATCTGTGAAGAAAAAGCAAAGTTAATATTTCGGGTCCGGTGACCCTTCCTCAGAACTGATAGTAGCTAGGAAAATGTTGGTTTATATGCAGAAGATATGTTGCAGGGAGGGGTTAAGGAGTAAACAATAGCTGGGGATAGAGCCCAACGAGAGAGAAGAATAGTTGGACAGACAAAGGAGTTCATAACGATCTGGCTAGGAGGGTGAAGAGCTGTTCATGGAGACTGTTAGTGGCTAACAATAGGTAATGTATACATAGAACATAGAACATTACAGCACAGTACAGGCCCTTCGGCCCTCGCTGTTGCGCCGACCTGTGAAACCAATCTGAAGCCCATCTAACCTACACTATTCCATGATCATCCATATGTTTATCCAACGACCATTTAAATGCCCTTAAAGTTGGCGAGTCTACAACTGCTGCAGGCAAGGCATTCCACGCCCTTACTACTCTGAGGAAAGAATCTACCTCTGACATCTGTCCTATATCTATCACCCCTCAATTTAAAGCTATGTCCCCTCGTGCTAGCCGTCACCATCCGAGGAAAAAGGCTCTCACTGTCCACCCTATCTAATCCTCTATAATGGCAAGCTATGTGATAATAAGGCCTGGTGTATGGGGTAGGGGGCTAGGACATAGAGTTCAGGCTCTAAAATTATTGAACTCAATATTGAGTCTGGAGGGCTGCAGGGTCCCCAAGTGGAAAATGAGGTGCTGTTCTTCCAGCTTGTGCTGAGCTTCCCAGGAACACTGCAGCAAACCAGAGACAGAGATGTTGGCCAGGGAACAGGGTGGTGTGTTAAAATGGCAGGCAACTAGAAACTCAGGGTCTTTTTCGTGGGCAGAATGTAGATGTTCTGCGAAGTGGCCATTCAGTCCACGCTTCGTTTCACCAATATAGAGGAGACCATATTGTGAGCAGTAAATGCGGCAGACTGGATTGTGGGAAGTACAGGTAAAGTGCTACATCACCTGGAAGGTATGTTTGGGCCCTTGAATACTGAGGAGGGAGGAGGTAAAAGGGCAGGTGTTACACACCTTTGGTGGTTGCAGGGGAAGGTGCCATGGGACTATGGGGGGATGTTGGGAGTGTAGGGAACTGGGTGTCCCAGAGGAAATGGTCCCTGCAGAACGCAGACAAAGGGGGGTGGGAGGGTAATATGTGTCTGGTGGCGGCATCTCGCTGGAGGTGCCAGAAATGGCAGCTGATGATCTTCTGGATGCGGAAGCTGGTGTGAAGGTAGGTAAGGACAAGGGGAACCCTATCGCTGTTGCAGAAGGGAAGAGAGGGTTTGAGGGCAGAAGTGCTGGAGATGGGTTGGACCCAGTTGAGGTGCCTGTCAACAATGGTGCTAGGGAATGCTCAGTCGAGGAAGAAATTGGATGTTTCGGAGGCTCCCTTGTCAACATTGGCGTCTTTGGAACATATGCGACAGAGATGGAGGAGCTGAGAGAATGGAATAGAGCAATCAGACTGACTGAGCCAAAACATCCATCAGCTCAGGAGCTTTGGTCCTCAGCACAAATGCCGTGCCCTTACCATTGGTTTCAGTCTGTAGAGTGCCACTGTCTGAGGCTGTAGTAGGTTTTTTTCCTAACCTTGGAATCCTGTTTGAGCCTGAACTATGTTTCTGATCCTATATACTCTCTGTCACTGTGAAATGGCCACCTCCAAATCATTACTGACTTTTCATTGTACCTCAGGTCATGTTCTGCTGATAACCTGTCAGCTGTGACTCCGTTGGCAACAGTTGACTCTGAATCTCAAAGATTAATGTTCAAGTCCCACTCCAAAACTGAAAAATAAAGCTGATGTTGACATTCTACTGCCATACTGAGGGATTATAGCAGTTAATGTCATTTGGATGAGATTTTTAAATCAGTCCCTATCTGTTTGCTAGATTGAATGTAAAAGTCAGTCATACAGCACAGAAATACACCCCTTGGCTGAACTCATCCATGCTGGCCAGTTTTCCTAAATTGAACCAGTGCCATTTTCCTGTATTTGCCCCATATCCTGCTAAACCTTTCCTATCCATGAAACTGTCTTTGACCTCCTCTGGCAGCTAATTCCATATATGCAGCACCCTCTGTATGAAAACATTGCCCCTCTAAGTCCCTTTTAAATCTTTCCCATCTTACCTTAAGCCAATGCCCTCTGGTTTCAGACTCCCGTACTGTGGAGAAAATACCTTGGCTATTCACCTTATCGATGCCGCTTGTGATTTTACAAACCTTTATAAGGTCACCCCTCAGCTTCCTACACCCTACTGAAGAAGTCCCAGCCTACCTAGCCTCTTCTTATAACTTAAACCTTCCAGTCTCAGTAACATACTTAAGTGTTTTTTGCACCCCTTTTAACTTAAGATCCTGCCTACAGCAGGGTGATCAGATTTCTATGCAATATTCCAAATGAGGCCTCACCAATGTCGAATACAGCTGTAACATGACGTTCCAACTTCTGTACTCAATGCTCTGACTGATGAAGGCAAGCGTGCCAAATGCCTTCTTCAACCTGTGATGCCACTTTCCAGGAATTATGTATTCGCACCCCTAGGTCTCTCTGTTTGACACTCCCCAGGGCCCTATCATTATCTGTGTGAGTCCTGCCTTGGTTTATTTTACCAAAATGCAATACCTTGCATCGTAAAAGATCCAATGGAACTACTTCAAAGAAAATGTCCTTACTCCAAGGTCAGAGTGGGGTTTTTTCTCTGATGATTGCACAGTGGTTATTTGCACCTTCTCCAATACTGAAACAGTCTGTGTTCATATGCAGCAAGGACTAGATAATATCTGGGCTTGGACTGACAAGTGATATTCGCACTACACAAATGCCCAGGCAATCACCATCTCCAACAAGAGAGAATCTAATCATCTCCCCTTTGAATTCAATAGTATTACTATCTCCGAATCTCTCATTGTCAACATCCTGGGTGTTACCATTGACCAGACACTGAACTGGCCTAACCATCTATCAAAGGAAGAGCTAAGAATTCCATGGTTAGTATCTAATGGTAGAAAGAGAAATAACTAGAGGCCCCAGGTTTAAGGTGCATTGAATGGTGACAAAAGAAAAAAAGTTTTATTTATTCCAGGATTAGGTTTTGGAGGATACTGATAGAATTCCAAATCCAATAGCTGCCTTCAATAGGGAATTAGAAAAACACATAGATAAATAAGTGAGTGTAAAAAAGTTACAAGAATATAGGGAAAGGGCAGGAGAGTTGGACTAATGGAATTGTTCTTTGAAAATGCCAGTCCAAACTCAGAGTTACAAGACCTCCTTCTCTAATTATTTGTTGACTCTATCTGAGTTCATCACTTCCAGACTTGACTATTTCATTGCTTTTATTGCTGGTTTACTTGCCTTATGTCTCCACGTACAACAATTTGTCCAACAAGTTTCCTATGTTCAAATTACTCATTACCCTTGTCCTTCATAACTTATATTGCTGTCCTATTTCAAATTCAATTTCCATTTCATCAACCTTTCTGGCCTCTTTTCACCCTCTCTCAACTACCATGCCCAACCATAAGCTTGGCTTCCCACCCCCATCTTCTGCAATGTTCAGTTCCTCCAACACTGACTTCTTGAAAATTCCCACCTCTATTCATTTCATCAGCTGGAGCTCCATTCCTGAAATATTACATTTTTGTCTTTTCTTCTCACCATCAGCCTCTGTTCCATATTCTTCCTTATTCTGACTCTGTTAAACACCATGGAAATCTGTTTTATGGTAAAAATGCTATATCAATGCACATTGGACTTCCATCTATAAGATCTCTAAAGATACAGAAAAGCATTTGAGTCTGACACCAGGTGGTAACAGAAGAAGATTTTCATTAAGCCTAAGATATTTAGAATATAATGATATTATTACTCAAATCTTTAATACACATTTCCACACTTCATGTCTGTGCCAACATAAAACAGTCGCTAAATTTTAAAATAATTCCACTGGATGTGAAATGTATGTTTGATGTTTCTGACAAATTGCAATGAGGTACAATGGATGGAATATTCCAGCCCTTGAACAATGTGGGCATTGTTGAAGAAGTTGGGAGAATCACATGAAATGAGAAATGAGGAGCATCCTGTCATTGAGAGTAAAAAGTTCCATTTTCCAGCCAAGTGTGGAATGACAACACAAGATTCTTGATTGTGGGACGCAAGGGGTCTGTTTGCATGTATTAGTTTGCATTGACATCTTGATGACTACGTCATTGAAATGCAGTTTCTCATTCTCCCACCAATCCAACGTATAAGCCAGACCGATACCCCAGCAATTCCATCTCACTTGTTTGTTTCCCTGGACATCCATCAACACCAACATCTCGGGGCTCACTCCCTTGGACAGAAACCTCCCACATTCCGTATCCAGTACCACCTCCAGGTATCCATCAGCAAAGCAGATTGCCAATTACCTTAAGACCACAAGACCTCAAGAAATAGAAACAGAAGTAGGCCATTTGGCCTCTTGAGCCTGCTCCACCATTCAATAGGATCATGACTAAGCTGACATTCCTCATGTCCACTTTCCCGTAACACTGGATTCCCCTAATAATTTAGAATCTATCTCAGCCTTAAATATACACAAGGACTCTGTCCCCAGAGCTCTCTGTGGCAGGGAGTTCCAAGGACTCACATCCCTCAGCGAAGAAATTCTTCCTCATCTCAGTCTTAAGTTGGCATCCCTTAATTCTGATATTATGCCCTCTGGTCCCAGTCTCTCCTATAAGGGGAAACATCTTCTCAGCATTTATCCTGTAAAGAAGCCCCTTAAGAATTCTGTATGTTTCAATGAGATCAGCTCTCATTCTTCTAAACTGCAGTTAACCTTTGTTCATAAGACAATCCATTCATACCAGGGATGATGCTAATAACTTTCTCTACACTGCCTCCAATTTCATTCCTTAAATAAGGGGACCAAAACTGCTCACAGTACTCTGGTTGTAGTCTCACCAGTAACTTGTACAGTTGCAGTAAGACTTCCCTACTCTTATACTCCAAGCCCTTTGAATTGAGGGCCAACATTCCACTGGCCTTCCTGATTACCTGCTGCCACTGTGTGCTAGCTGTCTGTATTTCATTCGCAAGTATCCCCCAAGTTTCTTTGTGTTGCAGCTTTCTGCACCTTTTTTTATTCGAATAATACTCTGTTCTTTTGTTCTCCCTTCCAAAATGAACAACGTCACATTTTCCCACAATATACTCCATTTGCTAACATTTTGCCCGCTTACTTAACCTATCAATATCTGTCTGTAAACGGTTTGTATCCCTCTTGCAATCTGCCTTTCCACTTATTTTTGTGTCATCTGCAAAGGTGGCTACAGAATCTTCACTTCCATCCCCCAAGTCACTAACAAATGTTGTGAACGATTGCGGTTTCTGCACTGATCTCTGTGGAATCCCATGGGTCACCAACCTAAAAAAAACCCCTTACCCCTACTCACCACTTCCTGCCCAAATCTCTGTTGATGCCAATATATTAGCTTGAACAGTGTGGTCTCTTATGAAGTCTAAATACAACATAATTACTGGTTCCCCTCTATCCGCTTTGGTTGAAACTTGCTTGAAAAGCTGTAATAAATTAGTCACATACAACTTCCTTTCAATGAAGCCGTGCTAATTCTGCTTGACTAGATTATGATTTTCCAAATATTCTGCTATTACTTTCTTGATAATTGACTTCAACAGTTTTCCAACAATAGCTGTTAAACTAATCAACATATAGTTACCCACTTTTTGCCTCCTTCACTTTTTGAATAGGGTGTCAGATTTGCAGTTTTCTAATCCTTTGGTGCTTCTTCAGAATCCAATGATTTTTGGAAAATTACAGCCAATGCATCCACTATCTCTGTAGCTGCCTCTTTTGGGATCCTAGGATGCAAGTATCATGGCCAGGGGACATAATACTACTTCTTTAGTGTTGTTGATGGTACTTAATTCCTCCCTTGTATTTTTTAAACATTAATTGGATGTTCATGATACCTTCCACCTCAAAGACAGATGTAACTGACTTTTCTTTCCCATTTCCTTGTTCCTGAAAACCATCTCCCCAGATTCATTTTCGAAGGACCCTATGTTCACTTTGGCCTCTCTCTTCCTTTTTATATATTTAAAGAAACTCTTATTATCAGTTTCTATATTGCTCACTAGTTTGCCCTCGTACTTTATTTTCTCTGCCTTTATTATCTATTTAGTTTCTTTGCTGGATTCTGAATTTACCCCAGATTTTGGGCCTATCTTTTGACTTTGGGCTCCTTATATACTTTTTCTTTCAACTTAATAGTCTCCTTAACTTCCTTCATTAGCCTCTGTTGGCTTATTCCTGTCTTAAAATCTTTCTTCCTTACTGGGATGTCTTTTTGCTGAAAGTCATGAATTGCCTCCTTAAACATCTGCCACTGCTTGATTACAGTCATTCCCATTAATCCATCTGCCCAGTCCACTTTAGCAAACTCCATTCTCATTTCATTGTAATTCCCTTTAATTAAGTTAAACGTAATTATTTCTCAGCCAGGCTTCTCACTCTCAAACTGCATATTCCGGCAGACTTGACCAGGGTAAATAAATTGAACTATACAGGGCAGCTCCAGACATCTAGTTCTTGACTAGGTGTTCACTGAGCTTTAAAAAGTGGTGCTAATGCCAGGAATCCCTACTGGTCCCACTGCCTGCAGTGAATGGGACACCACAGGGACTTGGTGCATGGTTAATGAGTTTGGGAAAACCATAGAATCCCTACAGCGTGGAAGCAGACCACTTGGCCCATCAAGTCCATGGCAACCCTCCAAACAGCACCTCATCCAACCTCACCCCTCCCACCCTATTGTAGCATTTCCCATGGGAAATGCATCTAATCTACAAATCCCTAGACACTACGGGCAATTTAGCATGGACTGTAGGAGGAAACTGGAGTACCTGATGGAAACTGGGGAGAGTGTGCAAACTCCACACAGACAGTCACCCAAGAGTGAAATCGAACACAGATCCCTGGTGCTGTGAGGTAGCAGTGCTAACAACTGAGCCACAAGATTGTTTGCAAAGACTCACTAAGGCTTGTGGAGAGAAAACCTCCAGGTAACGCACCAAAAATGGTATTTAGCTGATTTCTGTTAAGGTTGAGTCCACAGTAACTTCTGTTATTTCTGTTTATTGAAGAAATAACTTCCATTTATATAATTTATTTCACAATCTCAGAATCACACAAAGTACCTTCCACCTACTTATGCTATTTTGAACTGTACTCATTTGTATAAAGTAGGAAATGAAGGATCCAATATGAGCACCACAAACAACGATGTGATAATGACCAGATAATCTGTTCAAGTGATGAATCAAAGGACAAATATTGGCTGGTACACCAACAGAAACCCCCTGCTCATTTGAAAGTGCTTCAGTTTAATGATTCATTCAAAAGTTAACATGTCCAATTGCACAGAGAGTATAAAGACTGTATGCTTAGACTATGGGATCATGTTTCTGAAGCAGGATTTGATGCAATACTGAGATAACAAGGTGCAGGGCTGGATGAACACAGCAGGCTAAGCAGCATCAGAGGAGCAGGAA
>JAHRHZ010000271.1:10241557-10269209 GCA_024137785.1 Ginglymostoma cirratum
CAGCTCCACACCTTGTTATCTCGGATTCTCCAGCATCTGCAGTACCTATTATCTCTGATAGAACTTAATGGAGTCTTTTCCTGGCCATTATCAGGCTTTTCATAATGAAAAATTGCTAAAGTGAAGTCCGCATTAAAATTCAGATTGTTTAAGCAAACTCACCAACACAGGAGCCGGTAAAGTATCAGCTCCAGCCATTTTTGTTGATAGCACAATTAAAGCATTTTGTTACGATTGTTATCTAATTGGAATGGAAAATTGTTAAACAGTAGCTAAGGAAACTAGAGTTGTTCAATTCAGCATAATTGACTGCATGGCTGACACGTATTGTCCATGACCAAAAATACACAGTTTGCACTGTGATGTACACTATGGTGGAAAGGCCAGCTAAATTAATTGATTAGCTGTTATGTCAAGAATAGGTGATCAAGTGAAGAATCAGAGAGCAGCCAGTGTCTGTGGAACAGTGTCCAAGTGATCACCAGTTTAAGACAGAAGGAAATGGGCAAAATTTTTTATACAGATTCGGACAAAACAAATAAGGACAATCTTGCATACAAGCATAATAAAAATACAATTATGTTTACACAGATTTGAATATCTCTTTGACAAACTGGGTGCATTCAACAACAGCTGTTGGCACACAAAGGAGAACATTCAAATGATTCTATAGCTATTTATAAAATGAATTAATGATACCAACACAACCCCATCTATCAGCGATAAAATGCTTTCAGCTGCCGGGCTCAATGCTATCCATTACTATTAATTCTGAGAGTAATAACGCCACTTTTATACGCTAATTAAGAGATAATGAACATAAGGGTGTTCTATTATCATCTGCTTTAGCACTGCTGGTTTATTTCCACACATAATGTAATTTAATGAATAAATAAATATAAACCACAAAAATATATATTCCTTTCGATTCGTGATCTCTCTCTTCAGTACAACGCAATAAGCATTCATGACTAGCAGGATTTATTGAGCTAATAGTACTCTTTCCCTGTTGGGTCCATCCATCTAATTTCTTATGATCTTTCCCATAAAAGTAACTTTGTGCTGAAGTGTTAAGCCTAGCTGGAAATACGAATTTACAATATTTTACCACCATTTAAGAGGGTCTAGTGACTGTACAACATAAATAGAAACAATTCAATTTTCTGGATTTTTGGAGGCCAGATGTATGACTCAGATGGGTGTTGGGACTGTATGGAAATCCTGATGTACTGACACAAGCGTGGACTGAACGGGAAAGTTTAACTTTCGCTGGGCAATTCACCTGTTCCCTGACACCCTTTGTGATTGTCTTTGTCTTTGATTCCAAGTTAGCGTCAGAGACTTGGGTCAGATTCAATGTACTTACACAAATAGTTACCCAGGAAACGTTAGACAGCCTAGGTTTAGTCTAGCTCCTGCATCACTACATAACTGGTCCCTTAACCACAGCCCCTACCCCCAACTACACCCCCTCCCCACTTTTCCCCACTAGACACTGACCACTCACTGACCTAACCCACTTACTCATTTGTTGGAAAAGCTCAACAGGTCTGGCAGCACCTGTGAAGGGAAAAACAGAGTTAACATTTCGGGTCCGGTGATTCTTCCTCAGAACCTCAGGTCACTAGACCCGAAATGTTAACTCTGTTTTTTGCCTCCACAGATGCTGCCAGACCTGCTGAGCTTTTCCAGCAACTTCTGTTTTTGTTTCTGATTTACAGCATCCACAGTTCTTTCAGTTTCCACTTACTCATTTCCCTCTCTCGTCCATGTACCCCCTATGAACCTGCGCATTTAATCACATTTAGACTGGACATTTAAACTTACCAAATAGCAGCCAGCGAAATAAGAAAGGGGCACGTTTCGACTTCCCCTGACTTCACTGCACTCTGTATTTCTGAGCCATTTGGGTTCAGCAGACTCCAGTAGAAATACTGAGCAGCGTGTGGTCAGGGAAATTTCTGGAGCAACGGCAACTTGACAATGATTGCTGCTCCTGAGAAGATCTGGGCCAATATCTTTTGTAGCAAAATATAACCATGCTTTGTCAATGAGTAAGAAGGTTGTGAGTTCTGAAATAACTCCATAGAGGCCGGTATCATGTCATCAAGTCACTCTTTACTTACATGTGGAGAGACCTTGACACTGGTCCAACTTCCTCAGTGCCAGCTCTCAGACTGACCAGAACCTCCGACAGTCCTATTTATATCTGTCAGCCAGGGCTTCCTGATTGGACCAGATTAACAGCCCCAATCGAGGAACTCATATTCTATGAGGTCCACCTGGCTGACCTCATTACAGTCACTACAGGTTCAAATCTCACTCAGTGTCAAGGCTGGCACTCCAGTGTGGTACCGAGGGAATGTATTATGAGGTACTGTCTTTTAACGAGATATTAAATTAAGGTCTGTTCTTTCAGGTGATCGGAATAGTGTCATGGCACCTTTTATAAGGAAAAGCATGGAAATATTCCTGGTGTCACCACTATTTATCACTCACTCTTGTCACTCCAAGAATAGATTATCTGGTCATTTTCAAATTGTTGTTTGTAGCTTGTGTGCATATTGGTGGCCATGTTTCCTTCATTACTATAGTGACTACACCTAAAAAGTAAAAATGGAAAATTTTTTGTATTCTATATTCATTCACATTGAAGGGTGTTGCAAGCTTGACCAGCATTTATTGGCCATCCCTAACTGACCAGAGGGTACAAATTGCTGGAAATACACAGTAAAGAGTAGAAAATAGTACATAGTGAAAGTGGAAATGTGCAAAGCTATGGGTGATATGATTTTGTCTGTGGAGGTATTTTACCTGACACAGCATTGCTTATATTATTTAATAGAATTAGAAACTGGGCATGGATATTATGGTATTGAAGAATACATTGGAGTTTTATTACAGCTAACTATTAAGTTCAAACATTACATTAACAGATCAATGAGTACTTTGTCTAATCTTAAGCTATTACATTATGAGAGGTTAGCACGCTTTCAATAGGGCGTCATGCTTCAAGTGATTCTGGGTGAGATGAGACAGGTACAATGGACTGAAATGGCCACTTTTTGTGCCATGTCATTTTATGATTTTGATGAGTTGGGATGATTCCATTTTTAATTCAAAACTCTGCATAAAGAGAGGGAGTGACAAATGTTGACTGCAAAGGGCAAGTCATGAGAGAAATTGAAGAGAGAGGATAAACCCTTTAGATTCAAAATAAATTTGTACAGGATTCAACAGTGTCTTGTGTCATTGAGGACAGTACCTGAGGGTGAAAGACAAGAGGTCAAGTTAAATTATTGAAGGAGCGTATTGCTGACTTTATAGTCTCATCTGGAATACAGAAAACACATATATGTATTTAGCAAAAATCTGATCAGGCAATGGGAACTTAGTTTGTTTTATCTGTCAGCTAATATGTCCCTCAAGCTGAACTGGTTCTAAAATATCCATGAGATCTTGGTTCTATGAAGTGATTTACTTGTATTGCAGTGTGGGTCCTCTAGCATTGGAACAACAAACAAAAAGACACATTCCAACAGTTTCATTGTTCAAGTGGTTGTTGATGAACAAGACTTCTGAGAGGTCTTATGGACTGGGAAATCTGCAAGTAGTATCCTTTGTTCTCAGCTATCTATAGCCAAAGAGATGGCTAGACTGGCAAATGTAGGGTTACCTACCTACATTAGGTAGATCATAGCACATAGCATATAGTTTTAGCCTCATACCACCTCACCTCCACCCCTGGATTTGGAGTGGCCACCAACAGCGCCACTTTATGGCATCAAGGTTCTACTACACAATATCACACTAGGTGGCTAATGCTTGCTTTTGCCCTATATATTGCTGCTTGCGATGGATATTCCAACACACTTTATATATCCTATAGCTACTTTGACTGTAGACTAGTAGCCAAATTATTCAACTCAAGCTCATCACTAGAATGAGTATGTTACTAAGCACAGTCTAAAAGAGGGTTCTAAGTGACTGCAGACCACAGGAAAGAAAAGATGGTTTCATTCCTATAAGGATTAGCTAACATGCAAATGAACAGGAAAGAAACAGCTACATGGACAAAACTTGCTCAAATCAGACTTGTAATTAAGTAGAATGACATATAATATCTGCCTGACAAGATTTATAGCAGCAAAAGCTCTCTTCATAAACCACTGCAAAGGAAAGCAGAAGTAAATCAAATGTAAACTGCTAAATAATTATGTTCCAAACCCCAATTACAAATGAACGCCTTTAATTGGGCTCTAGTGCAAAATAAATCACCCTATTTATTAGTTTCTGTGATAACAAATGTAATTATACTTTTGGGATTTGTTGACATCAATTACGTATGATATGTGCTCAGTTTCAACGTGAGGTTGGGGATCGGGAAAACAGCATGAACCACCCACACCACATTTTTATGTCCTGCACAGTAAGTTCATAAGGGCACTGGCAGCACCCATTTAGGGTTATCCTCAAAGGCCCTGTAACTCAAACCCCAAACCAATTACTTACAATCTGATCCTAAATCCTCTACCAAGCTCCTTTTCATACGAATAAACACCCCAGCACCTATTGATAGGTTATTTTACAATCCAGTGTAAGGAGCTGTTCCTTTATATTATTTGAGAAATGCTCACTTACAAATTGCTAGGCTACATTCTTGATTCAGTAGAAAGAATTCATTACTTTCCAGCTCAGTATTTGAAATAGAAACAATAGTTCATCTCTCCTCTTTTGCACTAAGTTGTAGGATGTTAATGGGGGAAGTAAGATTTAGGAAAGGTATTTATCCAAGATACTTCCACATTCATATCAAAAAGATTACTGCTGATATTTTTCAGTCTGAATTGGTTCTGAAGAAGTTATATTTGATGAAAACACTGTCTCTTTCCACAGATGCTGCCTGATCTGTTGAGTATTTCCAGCACCTTGTCTCATTTCAGATTTCCAGCATCTAACTTCGTACAATTCACTGGGGTTGCCTGACAGGCTGCTCAAAATACATAACCAAGAAATATAGGTTGGAACATCACTGATAACTCGATTGGAAACATGAACATATTTAGCAAAGATTGACCACAACTGATCGCACACAGTGGCACCACCAGGCTAGCCATCCAAATCATCAAACATATCTGGTGACTTTGGGAAAGTGACACCAATGGGTCAGTTAATTCACAGGAGATGGGTCAGATTTTACTGCAGGACTAACAACAAACAGACCTCATTTGAAAGCAAACTGCTTTACCCAGCAGAATGTTTAAAATGTGCATTATAACATAAAGTGTATTTATTATTCATGTGTGCTCTATGTAAAAAGAATCATTATGCATATTATGAAGTTCTGCATCTGAAACTATAGCAATGTTTCCTAATAAAAGCAGGATCATTTATTCAACAAAATGCAGTGAATGGAAGACAGTTGCATCATACATAAAATGTGAATAAAATCAATCCTAGTCATTTAAAGAAGTGTTGTTTTCAGGTATGTTTGATGGGGAATTTACTCAATCATCTTCATTTGGCCACCACTAGTCATATTGCATACAGTCATTATAATGATACAGTCATTATTGGGGAAACTCTCTGAAAATTGCTTTGAAAGCTTTAAGTCCTGTTTTCCAAGTCAGACGAATAGATCTTGGGCTATTGTGCGACAGTTCTCCTATTATTTCCTATGACGTTGTTCTGGGAATATTCACAGTTGATACTTACCATCTAAGCAATATATCAGAGAGACTGTCTGAATGTATCAATAAAACAGACAGTTTACAACTCCTGTCTGAAAATTTTGCTGAACATATCATGCCCTCAGATATAAAAAAGTGTGGAGTCCTTTGAATCAAACAATTCTCCATGGACCACACCTTCTCCTCAATGAGTTTTACATCTGATGCATTATCTTGCATGAAATGATATTACACATAATTTTACAGCATCTCAGAATTGTTACAATGCAGGAGGCCATTTGGCCCATCATGTTTGCATAATCGAGCCTCTCCAAATTTTCTAAGGAATGAGCCTCCATTAACCATTTTGACAATCTGGACAATTGAATTTGATCACCAAATTTAGGAATGTCACTTTTTTTTAAAATCTAGTTTCTTAATGAAAACTAGAAAAGCAAAGGACCAAGCACAGTTCTCCAAGGAACTCTACAAATCATCACTCAATATCTCACACTAAGTTTTGTTATCGTCTAACCAAAGTTTCGACACAATTGTGTCTGCCCAACTCTCGCAGCTTTAATGTGCTACAAGTCTGCAAAATGCATTTCCATCTCACATGGAGTTTGAAAGCAAAATGGATATTCAGTGCACAGCACTAGCCAAAATCTTGTTCTGCGCAAAATAAGTGCTTTTACCCGTGTAACCTGGTGTTCTCTATCTCTGTGAAGCAATTGGAAGTGCATTATTTCATTAAGGTTTATTTAAACAGGAGCGACATGCTACAATTCAATTAGTGTGTGTGGAGTTGGTACTGATTTGGTCCGTTTAAATGTTACAGTTGTAATAAATGTTACAGAATTGTAATGGGGAACAATTTTAGTTTTACATTTACATCTAAAATGTATGCATGTACTGTGGCCATCTGTCTAAAATGGATGAAACTTATTTTACAACCAGCACATCCAACAAATAGCTTTCTTTGCAGCACGTGTTGCTTTCACCATTATGAAGCAGTGGGACCGCAGGTAACATATGTTGGAAAACATGTTGATTGAAGTGAGTTTACGACCAAGTGTGACAACATTTAGGGAAAATATGATATACACTGTGAGATATATGACAGGTGCTTGCACAGTCAGGATAACAAAAGTACTTTTTTCTGGTTCAACTGTGCTAGAGGGCAAAGTTAATTAGAATTTTCTGTCTGTCAGATGTTCTGTTACTTAAAAGATATTTGCTCTTAAAATATCTTTACCCAGTCTGCTGTTCTTTAGCTTAAAATGAGTCTGCTTCCATTCTCTAATAGCTGACCTATTTCTGTATTAATGCATGGAGAATACTGATGTTGGCTAGCCAAGGATGAAGATCTCCAAAGGACACCTGTCAAAGATACTCAGCCATTAAAATATAGAAATTTGTAATTTTCCATCCAATGGTCACATTATGTCCTAACAGTCCATAAATCTTGAAATACAATAGGTAGTTATTGGATCAGACCCATCAATATTTGGTCAGATTAATGCGTAATTTTATACTCTTTAATTTTTAAAGATGGTTTTGCAGGATTGGAATACATAAGGTCAAATTGACAATGTTTGAAGATCTACATCTTGTCTCACCCCCTCCTCCCCCCTCAACCCACCCCCACCTCCCACCATCTCCTCATTTCAGATATGTACAGAGTGGAAGTCATTTTGGCCATGGAAACAAGTATGGTGTTTATTTAATAGTGGGGATGCTCAGAAAGTTTAAATAGCTGACTTGGAAAAATATGGCTCCTGTCAAACTAGATTAACATTCCCATCCTCCTCTTGGGCCTTGGTTCCATCTTAAATTTTGTAATTATCTTTATTGAACTGTGATGATTTCTCCGTTGTGGTCTAATTAACAATTATAAATTCTAATTTTTTTTCTGTAAGTAACAACGAGGTCAGTAACCTAATATGACATCAGCCATGCTTCCCATGCTAACAATAGTAACAGTTGTGCATCGAGCCTCATCTTAAAATATTGAATACTACAGATTAGTGTGTGTCTGTCATTACGGCAGAAGCCATGAACATTCAATGTTAAATTTCAACGTGTGAATATACACCAAGAATATAAACTGATTCTTCATTTCTTTATTCAACTGAACAAAGTGAAGCCATAGCCCAATTTTTCAATTCTTTAAGAGTTAAGATGGAACAAAACAAACAAATTATTTTCCATCTGTGAAAATTATATGACCAAAGCAACAGGTTTTCTGAGAAGGAAAGCTTGACGTTTCAGGCCTAGAGCCTTCATCAGAAATTTTCTGATGAAGGGTCTAGGCCCGAAACGTCAAGCTTTCCCGCTCCTATGATGCTGCTTGGCCTGCTGTGTTCATCCAGCCCCACACCTTGTTATCTCGGATTCTCCAGCATCTGCAGTACCTTTTATCTCTGAGGTTTTCTGAGAATGTCCTTTATGAAGATACAGTACTTAATATTGAACTGGCAAGCTTCCTTCTGAAGAAACTAATTACAGCACTGATTTAAAATGCAAGGACAAATCTGGAGGTAGATTTGTTCAAAATCAAATTGAATATGCCATTAAAACATCTTTAATCCCATTAAATTCTTTGATACTAAACAAAATTTAGACTAATAAAATTACTCCAAACCCTTTACATTCTATGCCAATGTAACTTGCTCACATTGATACTATCCAGGGCATTAACTGTTTAAGCCACTTGCCATAAGAATCAAATCATCATTCTCCTCAACTTTGTCAGTACTGTAACTTCTCAGCTTGAAAATCCATGCTGCAAACTAACATTTTGATTAAGAACTTCAGATATCTAGCGTGTATAAGCTATTTGGTGCATCAAGTGCTCTTCATCAAAATATTTGTAGGATTATTCTGTTATCAAGCTGTTGACTCTTCCCCTTAGGAGGACATTTCGTCCTACTTCACCCTTTCCTTGAAAAGGAAATAGTGGCAAAATTCATTTGAATTGTTGCACAGTCTTCACACAAACTGTGGATATGGTGATCATGAACATTGATTGGGACCCAGATCTGTTGTGTCTCTGTCGTTTTCAGTGATGACCAAAAGATACTCCGGGTTAGTAGGGGAAGGTGGATCTCCTGCGATCTCCACAGCAGCAACACTGAAGAAACTGGGGTGACATCATGTGCGAGGACTTTTAATTCATGGTTACTGCATCATTTGGTATCTGCTTAGAATGGCCAAATTGGGCTTTTTTAGAATTCCTTAGGCTTTGGAGTGAGGGCAAGGAAACTATCTTCCTCCTTCAATGATATAACAAAGCAAAGGGTTCATACAGTGCAGTGGTAGTGTCCCCACCTCTGAGCCAGAAGTCCCAGATTCAAGTTCCACCCGCTACAGAGGTGTGAGACAACACTTCGGAACAGGTTGATTAAAAATATCAAGAAAAAAGCCCGAGATTCTGTCACCATGAGGCAGATGTGTGGTTGGAAGGAACCCTTAGAGATGCCTGTTTGTAACTGCTCCAAGCTAATGAGGTGACCTCCCAGAGCACAGGAAAGCTCCCAGTTTAGAGCTCAATGGTAAAAATGAGCTCAAGGCCTTAAACCTATGAGGCCAAGGAACTTACCTGCACATTTTATATGGTGGAATTTTTTTATTTCCTCTTTGATCCGTACAGACGACTGACTGTAATGAAAATAAGATGTAGGTTTGGATGAAATGATCCAACTAGACAGATCGAGTTGCAGGCCTTGAGTAGTGTGTTGATGCATCCCGGTATAACTGGTGTAAATCTATGTTTGCTTGGAACAGTTAGTGACTAGAGCTGTGGTTTCTTTTAAACCACTGCAGTATTCTGGTGACTGGCAGCTCAAACTGCTGAATTTCACATTAAACTCTAGAACACTTTTGGGTCATATGACACTGCAAATCCCCACAATTGTCATTTTGTTTTGTGTCACTATTATTAGGGAGTCTAGTTGGGCAAAAGGAAATCTTTCCAGGGTGTTTGCTATGTAGATTTTCACAGCAGAGACAGGATTAGCACAGCATGCTGTGCTTTCTAATATATTGACCTGTGCTTTTCAACAAGATTCTTGGTTTTCAATACACAAGAGATCTAGGAGCCAACCAGAAATGAGAAGAACAGATAGCAAGCATTCCTGAACTTAAACTACGCTGCAGATCCTTTGCAATCTTTATAATAAATGATGCCAACAAGAATATGTGCATTCTTTCAACTTACTTTCTCCTTATAGTTTGACCAATAATTAATTTTAACAACTATGTATCCTATGGTTTTTACAGTTCTAAATGCCTTATTGTAAATAAGAAATATTATACTATTCCCTTTCCTCCCAAACTTCCCTTCACAAAACTTTGGTTTTCCAATGCAGCACAGAGCAATCAAACAGGTACAATAAGGGCATAAAATTGATTGAGAAATGAAACTACATTGTCCAGAGTGGTTGCAGGACTGTCAGAGGAGTGAGGAGCTATCAGTTTCCCAAGCATAAATGAGAAAAGTAATGTCCAGCCAAGTAATACTCCATCCTTTCCCTGTCACACAATCTCTGTGTTTAGTCAAGAGAAGCTGTGTCCTACCCAGCACTCACCAGTCTCAGAAAATATACTTCAATTTGGTAACCAGCTGTTATCAGGTGATGAAAAATACACCAAATGCATAAATGTCGAAAATCGCCATAAGATTGTCTTTTTTGGTTAACTAGCAAGTGTGCAGAATTCAGTTAAAAATTCTACACTGCAACTCAAAAAGAGTTATGGATTAACATTTGGAAGTTGAAGGTTTGCACACTAGCCATCTGTTTCAGGGAAACAAATGAAGCAAAATCCTGACTTTCTGTGAGCAGTAGGGATCCTCGTAAATTAATTTGGAAAGCACAATCGCTGGATGAAAGACATCAAACGAAAACTGTGCACAACTAGTTCAGAATTGTCAAGGTCTTTCAGAGAGCTATGAGAATGCATGGTATGGGGAATGGAAATGTCACATTGCAGCAGTATTACTGGGATGGATTGTCTCATGGTTCAGATAGGAGGTGGAACTTTTTACACGCATTTCATCTGTTTAACGGAGAACAATTTGATGTTGACACCAACGCATTTGTTCAGAATTTTATAGCCATAACAAGTGGAGGAACAGGCTGGATATCACATGTCATTTGTCCTGTATCAAAGGGGTCTAGAAACACTTGTGATTGTAATACTTTTCAGGATCATAAAATGTACCACTTGGTCTTAGATCAAATGTTGGGGAGTGAGTGTTCAATAAAATGTTAGAGAACACCAGCTCCTTCACCAACTTTCTCCTGGTCTGGATTGACAATGGCCTATCAATCACAAAACTGCTGATCTCAAGACCTGCTTCCTTAAATCTCTCATTGTTTTCAGAAGTATGCTAAAACCACTTTTCTTTAAATTGTGATGGTACTACAGCTTTAAGAGGTGTATTTTGTCCTTTTTTCATGAATGTTGAGACGGAGGCCCTGAATGGTCTGCTCAAATCCAATAAAGTAAACAGCTCGTGAGGTCTTGGGTGTTTTTTTGAAGTTGGAACAATAGAAGCAGCCTGAATCGGTGGGGTCAAGCTCCCATGGAACCAAGATTTTTAGTTTTAGCTTTCTGCAGTTGCTGGCGGCTTGAAGCTGGATGTAGAAGCACTTATTCCTCTCTCTGTTGCAGCTAAAAGCTGTGGTTCTCTTCCTGCTGCTAGAATTCCACATGAGACAATCTATTTTACAGAATTTGCCTTTGCCAAGTGTGCGTTTATGGGATGTTAGGATATTGGAACAATTAATTAATTGAAGTTAATATATATATTATTTTGTTAAGCATTTTGGAAGTTACAGTTAAGCCTTATTTACTTAATTTATATGTTGTCTGTACTTTAACTGGAGTGAAAAAATATTGTAATGTTTTGCTTAATGTTGAGTCGTTTCACCGATCAAATTTCATCTGGAACACAACGCCTTACACTTGCCTTTAAAATAAGAAATTGTTAAGATCTAGACTAGCTTCTTAATATATTTTGAGGGGATTTGGTTTGGTCCATCAAAATATTTTTAAACCTTTCATAAACGCTTTGTTTCCCTATCCTGCGGCACTATTTGAAAAAGAGTAGGAATGCTGTCTCCTGACTACTTATCCTTCAACCACTGGATTATCTGGACATTTATCTCCTGGATGTTTGTGGGGCCTTGCTGTGCAGAAATTAGCTGCCATGTTTATCTCCATAGCAACACTGATTATAAAGTGAAGCATTTTGGAATGCCCTGATATTGTAAAAGATATAATATGAATAAAGTTCTCTCTTTTATCACAAAATTTCCCCACAGGCCTTTCATGACCATAGTCTTAAAATAGACCAGATGTTTAATTAATTCACTGCTAAAGGAATAACATTTGGTAATGCATAGCTCGACTTAACACCACTTAGCACTCAAACTTGACATGACTTTTAATGAAAGGGGGCAGCTTACCCTTGAATGTGTCAGTCCTTTATGGAACTCAAGGCTCTCATTTTAGATTGTTCTCTCTTAACTTGCTCAAGCCATGATTTGGAAGAGATGCATATTACCGATTATGCTGAAGCTGTATAAGGCTCTGGTCAGACTGAATATTGTGTGTAGCTTTGATCCCTTATCTATGGAAGGATGTGCTGGCCTTGGAAGGGGTCGAGAGGAGGTTTACCAGAAAGATCCTGGGGATGAAGGGCTTGTGAAATGAAGAGCGGTTGAGGATTCTGTGTCTGTACTTAATGGAGTATAGAAGGAAGAAGGGAGATTTAATTGAAATTTACAGGACCCTGAAAGAGTGGCTGTGGAGAAGATTTTTCTACTAGTAGGAAGACTAGGACCTGAGGGCACAGCCTCAGTGCGAAGAGATGACCCTTTAGAATGGAGATGAGGAGTAATTTCTTCAGACAGAAGGTGATTAATCTGTGGAACTCATTGTCACAGGAGGCTGTGGAGGCAAGTCATTGAGTGTATATAAGACAGAGATAGTTAGAGTCTTGATTAATAAGGGGATCAAATATTACAGGGAGAAGGCAGGAGAATGGGGTTGAGAAACATATCAGCATAAACAAATGGTGGAGCAGACTAAATAGGCCAAATGGCCTAAGTTTGCTCCTATGTCTTGTCGTCTTATGAAACTTGAAGTGAACAGACAACCGAACAGCACACTTCAACTCAAAATGTTGAAAATCTCTCTCTCTCCCATCTGAGCAGGCTAATTCTTCCCTTGTGCAGTCTTGATGCTAAAAGAACATTGAATGCCAAATGGCATGAGGCCAAGATGGTGCACAAAGCCATCTTCCAACTGGATCCGTACAATTGTGTCAATTACTGTAATGCAGACACATTTTACTTTTGTTACATTTGAGTAGTTAATTTATAAGTCATTTTTCTCGGGAAATGAGGGATGTGAGAAAGGTAGTAGTTGTTTCTCCAAGAAATTGGCAGTGGGCCTTCTTCTTTAGCCACTGCAGTTCTTATGGTAATGGTACTCACGCAATAATTTCATGGAGGGAGATACACATGAGGTAATCTGTGCATTATAGATCATTTAGAGTGCCAATGTTGGAGGAGCTGGATATAGATAGATAGATGACATTGGCAGAGTTATACTGAAGCAGTTCCATTTGGAAAGCAGGTATTTTTGATCCAGCAATCTTGCAAATTACTGAAGCTAATGATCAATGCTAAGCGTGCATGTTTGGATGACATCCCTTTTAAAATAAATAGGTTAATCTCAGCATTAAAACAAAGGATAGAAGAAAGTTGCATAAATGGGAAAAGCATCCGTTGGCGCAACCAACAACAACTTCTCAGCTCAAAAGTCATGCTGAAACAGTGAGAAGCAATGTGGAACATTACAAATACATTACTGTGCTGGCATATCATGTACGTGATTTAAGATTATAGTGGTTTTCCCTCTACCTTTGTGCTTTCAAAATGTAGGAACAGGTCACAATGGCAAAACAGTTGTTGTGCCTACTAACCCAGAAGCTTGAACAAAAGGGCAAAGAATGTAGGTTTAAAATCACAAAACAGCTTAATAATTTAAGCTTTAAAAATACCACTAAGGGTCTTGAATGGCACAGAAACTCAACTGTAATAACCACCATCATATTTACCTGGTCTGGCTTTTTATGTGAATCCATCACATTCTCAAATTAATGTGCCACTGCTATCTGAGATGACCTGGCCAACAGTTCAGTTGTATCTGGGATGAGTGGCAGTAAAGAATAGCCTTGCAACATACTGAGAATTAATTTTAAAATTTAATAACATTCCAAAATGTTAACACCAAATGTTGAGAGTTGTAGCAAATGTCGTGTGTTCCTATTTGTCAAAAATTAAATTTGGGTCCCCAGAAACTAAATGATATACATGGTGTATACTAGTCATTTCTAAAATTATCATTCTACTGCTGTGATGTGGTCTAACCTAAACACAAGTCTAAAAATAATGGTTTATCAATAATTCTGTTGGCAGGAAAGGTTATCTAACAGCAGGATATGAATTATTTCTTTCTTCCAACTCTCTAGTCTTGTCATACTAAATTAAAGCAATCAACATAAATAGAAAATCAGAAGTACACACTTGAACCAGTGGAGCTGAGCGAGAAAGAACAGAGTCCCAGTGTACTCTGTGGCCTGTGGGATGTAGAATCTTCGCTGAAATATCATATCAGTTATAAGCAAGCTCCTAACCCACAACATAGGAAATGTCAAACCACTTTCTATCAAACAGCAGGCAAACAGATGAGTGTTGGCGGATTTCTATTTGTCTTTCTCTGCTTTACAATCAGTTTCTTGAGCAATATTAAAAAGGCAGGTTGCAGAATTCATTATCAATGTTAGTGAATGCATAATAAGGAGATTTACACAAATGTGCATTTGCACTACCACACAGTGTGAAGGAACCGATTAGCAGGTTCCCACTGAAACACTCGGAAGTTAAAAGGAAATTAAGTATCTTAGTGATGGAAAAGCTACTGGGTAGTTTCAGAGGAAATAACTTACTTTTGTTAAGTACCATTGGGAAGATTCAGAAGTATACAGCGGCTACTAAATGCCACAAGGATGTGAGACAACTAAGAATAGTAAAAGCTCATGTACCTAAAACAAAGACTGACTGTTTCCCATGATTACTTACCTCCCTTAGGAGACTAACTAGGTCAGCAGGATCCCACTGCAGTACACATTTACCATATCTTGTCGGGAGGGGTGTGTTCGTAGGGGCGAGCGGTTTATCATAGCGAGTTGAATAAAATTCACATCACAGGAATGGGGTCTTTGTGTCAACTAGTGTAATTCACATAATCCTCATACACTACATTCTCTAACCCTATCAGCATTGCCTATCTTCCTCACGTATAATTTAGTTTTTATTTAAATGCTTTTATACTGTTTTTCTTCATTCTCAGCACTCTAAGTAAGAGTGGATGTACGCACATACATGTCAACCTGTATAAATAGCAAAAGTTACCAATAGCTTCTAACTAGCTGACAATTCAAAAGTTCAGAATGTAGACCCATAGCATGCAATGAAAATGTGGTTGGACATGAGTATGTCATTGCCTAAACTGAAGGTACGCTCAGTGCTCTATTCATTGTGAGACTGTAGAAATTGTTGGCTTTTATTGATAAATTCTAATACATTCTGCTGCGAAATCTGAAAAATAGTTGTGAAATTGTTCATACTGTGTCACAGTGATGAGGAGGGATTTTCCTCTCCCCCTGTTTGCACATTCTCCCTGTGTCTGTGTGGGTTTCCTCCAGGTGCTCCGATTTCCTGTCACAGTCCAAAGATGTGCAGGTTAGGCGGATTGGCCATACTAAATTGCCCATAGTGTCCAGGAACGTGCAGGCTAGGTGGGTTAGCCATGATAAATGAGGGGTTACAGGAATGGGGGGAGGGTGGCTGGATCTGGGTGGCATGCCCTTTGGAGGCTTGGGGTAGAATCATTGGGTTGAATGGCCTCTTTCAGCACCGTAGAGGTTCTATTCTCTTCTATTCAATCTTAACTATTCACAGGAGTCATTTTCATTCTCTTATTTTCCCACCTGTATCCTCTCGCTATAATTCCTGACCCAACTCTCCCCTTAGCTTACAGGAGCATTCTTCTCACATTCTTCTTGCTTCTTTTACCTTTTCTTTCCAATTAGATTGGTGCATTTCAGGCTCCTGAGCATTCCTGAATCCCTTTCAAAGCTGCGTTGTCCTTCAACACAATGCTGTTTTACCGGTGGAGCAAATGTTACTGTATGCTGTGTACCTAATTCCACCTGCAGCATGTAGACGGCTCTCATCTTCTGGAGTATGGCAATATCAAATACCAACGGCACAGGATTAGAGGCGCATCAGTGCTGATTCTGATTCACAAAAGGAGTCAACTGTACAGGGTAAAACATTGACCACTGGCATTCACGTCATCATATTTCCCTTATTGTGTGAAAAGTATCTCCACACAGGAAGATCGCTTGATAAAAGTAAACAAATCCAGATTCCTAATGTGTTAGAATTATGAATAATCATCATGTCACTTTTACAGCATAAGGACTCTCAAGTAAAAAAACCCAAAATGGGTGCTTTTGTATGAGATTCAGGCACTTTTTTTTATTGTGGCTAGATCTGGACTTCTCAGTTGATTCCATTTGGTTCACTATATTATTGTTTACACATAATAATGATCTATATTAAACAAAACACGCTCTTAAACAAAGATATGAATTCATATTTCCTTTCCACTAATGTCAGCTGTTTCCCATACCTGTCAAGTTGAATGTCCTGCCCATGCTAAATAAACAACTTTGGCTGACAAAGTCATTTCGATCCAGGAGACAAAGGGCAATCTTGTCTGTGACCATTTCCTCACAGTCATCAAAGAAATGCGAAATACAAACCTCAGATCTGGAGTATTTAATTTACGTATTGACAACTGGCTATTACATGAAATGGTACACACTAAGCAAGACTTAAAAAATGAAGAAAAAATTGTCGTAACGTTGACATCCCAGAACTGATGGTCTGTTCATTTTACTGCTCAAGCACACATTGCTTTTTGCCAAAAGTGCTTCACTCAGATTAATTGCACTGCTGCTTACTGAGTGGGTAGAGCCGAGAGTCAGCTCATGGCCCGACACATGGACAACAGTAGACATTTGTGCCCACTCCAGGAGTTACAGGCAAAGGTTCACTGTGAAAATCTCACCCTGTTGACTCCAGTAGGTTTTACATGCTCTTTATGGACACCTAGTGTGCATTGCCTTCCAAAAGCTCCTCTTCTATGCTGTACAAACCTTTTATTTGATGAAAACACACGAGGTTCTATCAAAAATAGTATTAAGCCACATTACTTTGTCATTTCATAAAATTATCATTCATTTTAAATTCTGCTTGCGAACTGTCTATTTTAACAAATAGATGAAGATTGCCCACCTTTAACCCAAGTTATGATCAGTGAAAGCAAGAGAATTCTGTTATCATTGCCCAATGTAACAATTTAAGAGATTACTTGGTGCTGTGTTATAGAACATGCACACAACATATTGAGAAGGGATTACACATGATAGGCTGCAATATATTTAAAGTGGGAATGCCAAAAAAGGATAAAATCTGCATGTACTGTTACAATTAACCGCTTCGAGTCTGTAGAATCGTATTCCTTTTCCAATTCACACCAATCGCCAGTCTCACACTATGCTAGAACTGTAATAGCTCTACACATGCAATATTAAATGCTGTCAGTGTCATCTTAGCATGCCCTGGATGAATCAGACCACTTCCAATTGGTGGGCTCACTCTGGATTTTTCTTTAAGTAAGTAGCAGCTCCTCAACCTCTCCACTGACCTGCTCAAATACATCGACAGCAAATTATAAATTTTAATTTCAACCACCAACAATAAGTTAAACTCTGAAGGCAAAAAACGACATCATGAATAATTGACCATACACTAATCAAAATGAATATTGTGCTTGTAATTAATAAGCTCTTCATTTTAAGCAGTTTTTACAATGTACACCAGATTTCTCATTACATTGTGTCACAGTGAGAAAGGTATTCTGCTTTATAATGAGTGTGACCATAGGCATGTTACAGAAGTTAATGTGATATTTACAGAAAGTGTATATTATGTGCAAGATTTCTAGCCAAATAGAAACAGATACGATTAAGTTTCAGAGTCAGTCAGAAACAGAACAAAATTAAAATGAATGCATTGAATGGCAAGGCAGTTTCCCATCAATATTGATCACTTACCTACTGGACTCAAATCAGGAATGACGTGAAATATTCACTACTGATTGGTTAGTATTAGCTACAACAACATTGAAGAAGCTCAGCACAGTCCAGGAATAAGCAATTTGCTTGACTGGCACTTTTGCCATCAGATGCAACATCCATCCCCAGCACCGCTGGAACCCTGTGGTTGTAGCATGCATGATTTATCAGATCTACTGTAGAAACTTAGAAGGTTATTGCAACAACACCTCTTCGTGAATCACGATGAAGGACAAGAACGATCTGTCGTAAGAATATTTTCATTCACGATTTCTCCTCCAAGACACGCACCATCCTGTTTGTTCTTGATATTCATTTATTGCCAATTGTTAATTATGCTGAGACAGTGTTGCTAGGCTTTCACTTTGAGCTGTTGCAGTTTAAATGAATAGGCCATTGCAATGCTATTGGATACACAGTTCCAGGATTTTGACTCAATGACAATTAAGGATACAAGTCCAAAAAATGGTGATATACGTGAATGACTTGGAGGTGTTGCTCCTTTTCTGTTGCCCTTGTCCTTTTAAATGGTAGAAATGACTGGTTTGGGAGTTACTGTAGGATACATCATGGCAAGTTGCTTGCTGCAGTGCAACTTGTAGAGAATTTGAACTACTAGGAGAGGTTTATGGTAGTGGATACAGTAGTGACCATGTAGCCTTGTCCTGGATAGTGCTGAGCTTCTTCAGTGTTATAGCAGCTTCACGCATCCTGATAAATTTGATTTGATTAATTATTGCCACGTGTACCGAAGTAAAGTGAAAAGTTGTGGTTGGTGTATAGTGCAAGCAGATCATACCATAAGAAGTGCATAAGGGTAATAGAACAGAGTGAGGAATACAATGTTACAGCTGCAGAGAAGGTGCACAAAGAGGGAGTTCTGTGCCTAGGGAAAGTAAGTGGTACTTGTCACTCGATCTGTGCAAACCTGGATGTTGCTCAAACCTTGCTGCATGTACCCATGGACGGTCTCCACCTGAGCTGTGCTGGAGCTGATGTTTTTATCAACTTCAAAACTAGGGAACTAGAGAGGATTTTAAATTGAATAATGGGAGTAAGGAACCAAATTTGGAAAGATGTGTTAAATCAAGGCCAAAGAGAAAGCTATTTATATGGGAAATGATAAACCTAACGTGACAGAAAGGGACAGAGACAATGAATTCAAGAATCAGCCTACAGTTAATACTAGAAATTACAGATGGAATAAAAGGATAAAAGTAACAGCTCTGAATCGGAATGCACATAACTTTCAAAACAAAACAGACACACTGAGAGTCCGAATTGAAATAAGTATGATTACAGCCATTACAGACACAAGTCTGCAGGATGACATGAATTGGGACTTGAATCTTGAAGGGTCAGGATACTTAAGATGACAGGAAAGTAGGAAAGGGTGGGGATTGGCTAGTTAATTAATGTTGGCTTGAACACATTTGAGAGGGAAAATCTAAATTCAGAAAAGCAAAATGTGAAACCAGTTTAGGTCGACAGGTCCCTAACAGTAACCATATGGGACATAATGAGAGCCTGTCAGAAAGGCACAAAGATAATAATGGGAGATATTAATCAATTGGAAAAGTCAGATGGGCAAAAGTACCCTAGGTGAAGAGATCATAGAATGTTTTTGGGAAAGCTTCTTAGAACAGCATGTCCTAGAGCCAACTAGAGAGCAGGCTATTGTGCAATGAAGGATTCATTCAAAATCTCATGGTGAAGGCATCCTAGAAAGCAGTGACCATGAATGTATCCATTCTGTTTGAGGGAGTGGAGAGTGAGTTTAAGACTATACTTCAAAATTTGAATAAGGGCATAAAAGCAGAGTTGGTTAAAGTGAATTGACAGATTTGGTTAAAGGACAGGCCAATAGAGATGCAGTGGCAGACATTTAAGGGGATATTTCAGAGTATACAGAATAAGACCATAAGACATAGGAGCGGAAATTAAGCTATTTGGCCCATCAGGTCTGCTCCGCCATTCAATCATGACTGCTAAGTTTCTGAACCCCATTCTCCCACTTTCTCCCCGTAACCTTTGATTCCTTTGACAAGCTAAGAAGCTTTCTACCTCTGTCCTTAATGTACTCAATGACCTAGTCTCCACAGCATTCTGTGCCAGTGAATACCATAAATTCACCACTCTCTGGCTGAAAAAGTTTCTCCTAATCTCTGTTCTAAAGGGTCTTCCCTTTACTCGAAGGCTGTGCCCTCGGGTCCTAGTCTCGCCAACCAATGGAAACGTCTTCCCAGCATCCACTCTGTCCAGGCAGTTCAGTATTCTGTAAGTTCCAATTAGATTCCCCCTCATCCTTCTAAATTCTGTTGAGCCAAAGTCAGCCAGAGTTCTCAAATGTTCCTCATATGTTAAGCCTTTTATTCCTGGGATCATTCTTGTGAACCTCATATGGACCCGCTCCAGGGCCAGTACCTCTTCCTGAGGTATGGGGCCCAAAATTGCTCACAACACTCTAAATTTCGCCTGACCAGAGCTTTATAAAGCCTCAGAAGTATGTTCCTGTTTTTATATTCATGTCCTCTCAAAATAAATGCCAACATTGCATTTGCCTTCCCAACTATGAACTCAACCTGCAAGTTTACCTTAAGATAATCCAGTACTAGGACTCCCAAGGCCCTTTGCACTTTAGATTTCTGAATTTTCTCCCCATTTAGAAAATAGTCTATGCCTCTATTCTTCCTACCAAAATTCATGACTTCACACTTTCCCACATGTATTCCACCTGCCCATTTTTTGCCCACTCTCCTAACCTGTCCTGATCCTTCTGCAGCCTCCCTGCCTCCTCAATACTACCTGTCCCTCCACCTATCTTTGTATCATCTGCAAACTTAGACCCAATGCCCTCGGTTCCTTCATCTAGATCATTAATGCGTAAAATGAAAAGTTGTGGTCCCAACATTGATCCTCGTGGAACACCACTTGTCACTGGCTGCCATCCTGAGAAAGACCCTTTTAACCCCACCCTCTGCTTTCTGCCAGAAGCCAATCTTCTATCCATGCTAGCTCCTTGCCTCTAACACCATGGGCCCTTAACTTACTCAGCAGCCTCCTGTGTGGCACCTTGTCAAAGGCCAAATTGAAGTCCAGGTAGATACCATCCATTGGCTCTCCTTAGTCTAACCTGCTCATTACCTCCTCAAAGAATTGTAATAGATTTGTCAGGCATAACCTCCCCTTGATGAAACCATGCTGATTTTGCCCTATTTTACCATGCACTTCCAAGTATTTAGAAATCTCATCCTTCACAATGGACTCCATAATCTTACCAACAACTGAGGTCAGGCTAATCAGCATGTAATTTTCTGTCTTTTGCTTTACTCCCTTTTTAAATGGGGGGTTACATTAGCAAATTTCCAGTCCTCTGGGACCCTCCCTGACTCCAGTTATTCTTGGAAGATCACCACTAATGCCTCCACTATCTTGTCAGCTATCTCCTTCAGAACTCTTGGCGTAGCCCATCTGGTCCAGGTTATTTATCCATCTTCAGACCTTAAATAGATACATTTCAATGAATAAGAAAAATTCTAGGGACAGAATGACCATCTGAGTTTAACTAGAAATGTTAAAGATAGTATCAACATAAAAGAGAAAGCATGTTATTGTGCAAAGACAGGTGGACGTAGGAAGATTGGACTAACTATAAAAGAAACAAAGAGTCAGTTACCAAAAAATGGTAAAATTAGAAGATAAGAAAAAGATAGTTGTAAATTTAAAAAGAGAATAAGAGTCTCTTATATTTTGAGAAGAAAAATAAAGTATGTGATGGTTGTTTGAAAGTGCGATTGGAGAATTAATATGAGGAAATGGCAGGTGAAATGAACAGGTGTTTTACACTATGTTTCACTGTAGAGGATACAAGAAACATTCCTAAGGCAGTGATACATCATAAAATGGAAGGGAAGGAGGAACGCAGGAAAATCATGAGCACCAGACAGACATGTTGTACTGAGTAAATTGTTGGAGCTATAAGGGTAACAAGTACCCAGATCCTCACAAACTTCATTCTAGGGTGTTAAAAGAAGTGGATGGTGAGATTGTTGATGAAATTATTTTAATTTTCCAAAGTTTCATTAATATGAGACATTAGACTGGAACATAGTGAATATAACTCCTTTATCTAAAAAAGGAGGGAGTCAGAAAGGAGGAAGCCACTGGGGTTCCTCAGTTATCAGTGTTGGGACTGCAACTATTTACAATATATGTTAATAACTTGGACGGAAGAAGTGAATGTACTGTAGCCAGATTTACAGGTGACACAAAAATAGGTGGAAAGGCAAGTTGCGAGATGAATACAAACAGTTTGTAAAGGGATACTTATAGGTTGGGTAAAAATAGGCAAAAATTTGGCAAATGGCGTAATAGTATGGGAAAATGTAATGTTGTTCATTTTGGGGGTAATGTGCTGTGAATAAAGGAGAATCAGTGAATGTGTTATGTTTTGAGGCCTTTGATATGGTGCCACAACGAAGGTTGTTGTAGAGAATACAAATTCATGGTGTAGTGGGTGGTTTATTGCCATGGGTAGAAGATCGGCTGGCCAACAGGAAGCAGATAGGTGTAAACAGGTCTCTTCTAGTTGAAAAGATGCTGAACTGGTGCTGGAACCTCAACTTTCTATAAGTTATATGCATGACTTAGATGAAGGGATGGAAGGTATTGTTGCTTTCACTTTATTGGTCAGGAAATTTACAACAAGGGTCAGGATGTTATGTTTCTGAAGAAGGGTCCTGACCCAAAACGGCAGCCTTCCTGCTCCTCTGATACTGCCTGGCCTGCTGTGTTCCTCCAGCTCCATGCTGTGTTATCTCAGACTCCAGCGTCGGCAGTTCTTACTATCTCTCAGGATGCTATGTTGCAGCTTTATAAGACTGGTTAGGCCACACTTAGAATACTGCATTCAGTTCTGGTTGCTACATTACAGGGAGGATGTGGAGGCTTTGGAGAGGGTGCAGAAGAGGTTTACTAGGTTGCTGTCTGGATTAGAGGGTACGAGCTGCAAGGAGAGGCTAAAAAAAACTTTGGTTGATTTCTCTGGAGTGGCGGAGGCTGTGGAGTGACTTGATAGAAGTCTATAAAATTATGAGATGCATAGACCGGGCTGATGGTCAGAATCTTTTTCCCAGAGTTGAAATGTTTAATAATAGGGGACATGCATTTAAGATCAGAGGAGGAAAGTTCAAAGGAGATGTGAGAGGCAGGTTTTTTATGCAGAGAGTGGTAGGAGTCTGGAATGTGCTGCCAGTTGTGGTGATAGAGGCAGATATGGCCAGGGTGTTTAAGGGACATTAGATAAACAAATGAATATGCAAGGAATAGAGGGATATGGACCAAGAGCAGGCAGAAGGGATTAGTTTAATTTGCCATCATGTTCAGCACAATATCTCAGTTGAAGAGACTGTTCTGTACTGTACTGTTCTATGTTCTATCATCAAATTTGCTGGTGATGTAAAAATAGGTAGGAAGGTAGGTTGTGAAAAGGATGCAAGGAGGTTACAGAAAAATAGTGATAGTTTAAGTGATTGGGTCAAGATGTTGCCTATGGAATATAATGTGGAAAAAAAAATGAAGTGGTCCATTTTGGCCGGAAGAATAGAAACAAAGCATGTTATCTAAATGATGAGAGATTGCAGACCACTGAGATGCAGGGGAATCTGGGTGTCCTCATGCATGAATTGCAAAAGGTCAATATGCACGTTTGGCAAGTAATTAGGAAAACGAATAAAATGTTATCATTTATTATCGGGGAGCCGAATACAAAACTCAGCAGGTTATGCTTCAGTTATACAAGGTAGAGGTGAGACCACATTTAGAATACCCTCTGTAGCATTGGTCACCTTATTTAAGGAAGAATGTAAATGCATTGGAGGCAGTTCAGGGAAGGTTTGCTAGTATAATGCCTGGAACGTGTAGCTTGTCTTTTGAAGAAAGCTTGGGCAGGCTAGGCCTATATGCACTGAAGTATCAAACAGCAAGAGATGACTTGATTGAAATATACAACCTCTTGAATGGTTTTAATGGGATAGGTGTGGAGAAGATGTTTCCTCTTATGGGAGACAACAGAACTATGGATCATTCTAAAAATCAGGGGTTGCCCATTTAAAACAAAGATTAGGTGAATTTTCTTTATTAAGCAAGGGGCTAAAGGTTATCTGGGGTAGGCAGGAATGTGGATTTGAGGTTGCAATCAGATCAGCCATGATCTTACTGCATGGCAGAGCAAGCTAAAGGGAGTGATTTGTATGTTCAGATGGATCGATATGTAAAGGTTCCTTACAAACTAGAACTGATTGGTGAAAGATGGTTGCATTCCATTCAATGCTGCCAGCTGGATCTCAGCTTTTGCTTTCTACTTTACTGTAGTTAATAAAATCATCCTCTCTATTAAGAAATATTTTATGCACTTTCATATTTAATTCACAGCCTGAATGAATGAACTCCTTTCCTAATGTAAGTTCTAAATTATAATCTAGAATAATCACACTGAAAATAATGGAACAAAATTGGTCATACATTGACTATAATTCCTATTGTTATTAATTAGTCAAAATCTCATTACCACTAGAAGCAGGAAAACTAAGTTGTCAGCATTTCTTTAAGGCAAATATTAGAATACTTCCCACACAAGGATTATTTGAGTTGATGTTAGATCTGTGAATACAGCAAGTCACTTCAGTCAATGCACTTATAGCTTTTGAAATGACATGTAGTCCTGACAATCAGCTTAGCTATTAGTCTATGCTAAAATGAATTGAATGCAGCTGTAATTCAGTACAATTTATAACACTGCCTTCAGATGGCACAAATCAGTATAGCCCTCTGCTGATGCAATACATAAAAATTCCACCACTGAAAAAACTACCCTTTGGATTTGCTACAATTTCCACTGAAAAGGAATTCATGGACTTTTACAATTCTACATGAAGAAGATAGAATAATTCATACATTATTTTTCAGACCTAATTAATTTGATTTTAGTCTACAAAATATTCTAACAAAGGTTTTGTTAGCCTTTCCAGGATTGGAATGAAATCTTATGTACCATTAAAAAGTAAGTTTGATATTAGGATTTTTTTACCTTCTATGGTATAAATAATATTCAGTTGGGAAACACAGGGTGCAGCTGAACCTTATAGCTAAGGAAGTCTGAGTTTTGGCTCCTAGTCTCTGCTGATCAAAACTAGGACAGCTATAGGAGCACTCCAATTGGTCAAAGGAGAGCAAATGAATCAGTCAAATTTCTGGCTACCTAGGGCAATAGAGACCAAAAGTAAAAGATAGACTGCACAACTTGTGTTCACAGGATTGGGATGGGCTCCAAATTCTGCCACTGCTTGCAATAGGCTGGATTCTCATATAAAGCATGGCCACTCAGTTATTCTACAGGGCATTCAGTGGAAGTCCTCTTCAACTGGAGCCTGATGTATTCAGGAGAAGGAGGACACTGGCAAAAAAAAAATGCTTTCAAACAAACTTACTGTTCAGTTAAACCTCATCTCAACAGAATTTCAGTTTTAAAATAATCTGTAATGGATGATTTCTTCTTTGCAGAAAGCTTCAGAATGTCTCCAGCTTCCCAAGTCTTAAACTTACAAAGAATGAAAAATGTGTTTACTGAAAAAGCAATGTTCCATATACCAAATGAATCATTTTTTAAAAAAACTTTATGTTAAAAATAGTCAATCCCATTAGTGACAACATCTGTCTCGCGGAAGACAATAGACCAATGATTTTATATAATAGAACAGCTGCTGAACTCTATTGCTATGTCAATTCTCTTACTGACTAATGTCATGGAAAACGCCAACATGTGTCCACTTGCATTGCGGTGTTCACTAAAACGAACGCCTAGAGATGGTTACTATCAATTCATTCATCTTTTTGTTTTGCTTCGAATTGAAGTCTAAAAAGAGTTCATGTTATTCCGGAAGCTTTGGTTCATGAACAGGCATTTTACATTTCTGTAAGTTTCTAACTCTAAAGACGAAAAATGATCATTTTAAAGGACAACTTTCAATAATAATGCAAACCAAGCAAAACCCTCCTTTCCCATAGCCATCGTTTTTAACATTAAAAACTGCGGCAGCATGATTGCAGCAAACTGTACAAGTTAAGAGTTAGTCATTATTGCCGGGAGTTAAGCTTGTGATAGCTGACTTCTTCCCCTCCGTGCCCTCAAATAACCGAAGGAAACGAAATCTTTCCCGTTATTTCCTCCAAGCCCTTCCAAAAGATGCATCCTTTGTGAAATTCTTGGATGTTTATCCTGTAGATGTAGGTATACAAACTTCGGTTGATAGCCAGTGAAATTCCCCTTGAATCAGGCACTTCCATCAGATTCGGAATTAACGGAGCCCGCCTGAGTTCACAACGGGGTTGGATTTTTATCACGGATTTCTCAGGGTCTGCAAGCGCTCCTCGTAAACTAATCTGCAGCGGCGTTTCAAAAATAAACTGGGAAACATGCTTTGCGTGTGTGTGTACGCGCAGTTTTATTTTACGTGTAAAAGACAACTTACAGGCGATTGTCAAACAAAACTAGAGAGGATTTCAGCAGTGAAACAGTTAAACTTGGTTGAATATAGTCTCCTTACCTTCGTTGTGCACATTTCCAATCCCTTCTCCAGTGCCTTTTCACACGAGGTTTGTAAATCCTGGTCCAGAGAGTGAAGGGAGCACAGTCCTGTAGCCGGGTCCACATAACAGTCGCATTTTTTCCATGTGTTTATGTGTCTGCTCTTACACAGACCAAGTCACGTTAACGTCAGTGGGGAGGAAGTTAACCACAAATCCCCGCCGCATCAGCTGCCCCCCTCCCCTTGGAAAAGCAAGCGCTGATAAATACTCGACAGCCGAAGAGAGAGAGACAGAACATCTCCCGAGAGCCGAGAGAGCGGTGTTCACCATCTGCATCTGTTTGTAGCACGGGTTACCGGCTTTGTCCCGGGGCTTCTCACTGTGCCATGTAAATCAGAAACAACTCAACAGCTTGTTAGTGATGCCCATCTGTTAACTTAGCCGCTTGTCTGCTGATCTCTTTAAGCACAGACACTGCAGAGCGCAGTCGGATCAGCTCAACCAAGACGTGTAATGCAATTCTTCAGCCTAGGGAATTATCTGATATAGGAATGGATTGCTATATAGAGATGTGGTAATAAGCCTTCACAATGCTAAAGCCTCAGCATTAAACTCCAGACATCCTGACCGCAGCTCTGTTAAAAAGCTGTAATTTTGATTTTCTTCCTCCACACACTGAAACTAACTATAAATCACATAATGAAATCTCCCTGGATAGCTCATAGTCTCAAAATAATTCTCGCCAGAAAGGAAAGTTAACATAAAAATAAACACATCCACGTTTAGTAAGCCAAAGAAAAGCTGCACAGCAGCATTGAACAGATTTGCAATCACTTTACAAACACTATGCACTTGTTCAGAAAATGTTCCAAGCATCAGCCCAGTGATTACAGACTAACTTCATTGATGAGAGATAGTAGGAACTGCCAATGCTGGAGTCTGAGATAACACAGTGTGGGGCTGGAAGAACACAGCAGGCCAGGCAGCATCAGAGGAGCAGGAAAGCTGACGTTTCGGGTCGGGACTCTTCTTCAGAAATGCTTTCACTTCTGAAGAAGGGTCCCAATCCGAAATGTCAGCTTTCCTGCTCCTCTGATGCTGCCTGGCCTGCTGT
>JAHRHZ010000271.1:10269609-10297955 GCA_024137785.1 Ginglymostoma cirratum
GCAGGCCAGGCAGCATCAGAGGAGCAGGAAAGCTGACGTTTCGGGTCGGGACTCTTCTTCAGAAATGCTTTCACTTCTGAAGAAGGGTCCCAATCCGAAATGTCAGCTTTCCTGCTCCTCTGATGCTGCCTGGCCTGCTGTCTTCCTCCAGCTCCACACTGTGTTAACTTCATTGATGGGTAAGCTTCCAGAAACTATCATCGAGATGAAGTTAGTAGTCACATGGAGAACTTTGGGTTGAATAGGAAGAACCAGCATGAATTTCTAAAGTGGAAACGGTGTTTTATTAACTTGCTGGAGTGTTTCTTAGGAGGTAACAGAAAGGGTTATCAAGGATAATGCTGTGGATGCAGTGTATGGAGACTTTCAAAGGCATGAGATACATTTCCACCTGCCAGAATTGTAAGAAACTTATAGCTTGTTCGTCAAAAGAGATAGGAGCAAGGTGGATACATACTTGTCTGAGGAATAGAAAACAGAGAGTAATGGTTAATGGATAGTTTTCTGTTTAGAAGACAGTTTGTGGAATTCTCAAGAGGTTGATATCGTAACCCTTGCTTTTCACTATAAGTAAATAATCTAGCTCCTGGTGTGCAATGTAGAGCTCCAAAAGGATGTAGACAAGTCGGTTGTATGGGCAGACAGATGCCAGATGAAATTCAGCACAAAGAGCATGAGGACATGTGCATACATCATTGAAGGTGGTGGGAAAAATAGAGAGAGTGGTTAATAAATACTACGATACTGTATGCTTTCATAAAAAGGGGAGGCGAGCAAGGACGTTATGCTGAACATATGCAGGGTACATTTTTTTCAACTCACCCATGGCATGTGGGTGTCACTGATGTTATTGCTTGTCCCTATTTGCCTTGAGAAGGTGGTGGTGAGCTGCCTTCTTGAATGGCTGCAGTCCCTGTGCTATAGGTAGACCCACAATGCCCACAGGGAGATAATTCCACATTTTGACCCAGCGACACTGAAGGAATGGTGATATATTTCCTACTCAGGATGGTGACTGACTTGGATGGGAACTTACAGGTGGTGGTGTTCCCATATATCTGCTGTCCTTATCCTTCTCGATGGAAGTGGTTGTGAGTTTGGAAGGTGCTGCCTGAGGATCTTTGGTAAATTTCTGCAGTGCACCTTTAGATAGTACACACTGCTGCTAATGAGGGGCAATGGTGGAGGGAATAGATGCTTGTGGATGTGGTGTCAATCAAGTGGGCTATTTTGTCCTGGATGGTGCCAAGCTTCTTGAATGTTGTTGGAGTTGCACTCATCCAGACAAGTGGGGAGTATTCCATCACACTCCTGACTTGTGCCTTGTAGATGCTGAATAGGCTTTGGGGCGTCAGGAGGTGAGTTATTCCCCTTAGCTTTCCCTTGCCTCTGACTGCCTCTTGAAGCCACTGTATTTATATGGCTAGTCCAGATGAGTTTCTGGTCAATGGTAACCTCTGGGATATTATAGTGGGGGATTCAGCAATGGTAATACCATCGAATGTCAAGGGGCGGTGATTAGATTGTCTCTCATTGGTGTTGATCATCGCCCAGCATTTGTGTGGTGTGAATGTTACTTGCTGTTTGTCAGCCTTTTGTTGAGATCTCATTGCCTCAGCTGGAGTATTGTGTGCAGTTCTGGATGCTGCACTATAGGAAGAATGTGAATGCATTAGAGAGAGTGCAGGGAGATTGACAAAAATAGTTGCACAGGTAGGAAACTTCAGTTACAAGGATAGATTGAAGAGGTTAGGACTCTTCTCCTTGGAGAGAGGAAGGCTAAGAGGAGATTTGATTTGAAGTCTCCAAATCATGAGAGGTCTTAGATAGGGAGGAACTGTTCGCAATCATAAAAGAAACATGAACGAGAAGGCACAGCTTTGAAGTCATTTGCAAAAATAGCGCATGGGATGAGAGAAAAACCTTTTCACACGTGTGATTCAGGTCTGAAATGCACTGCCTGGAAGTGTGATGGAGGCAGGTTCAATAAAGGCATTCACCGAGGGCATTGGATAATCATTTGACTAGAAGCATTGTGCAATGATATTTGAAAAATGCAGAAGAATTGTATTGAGTCATATTGCTCCTTTGGTGACACAATGAACTGAATGGCCTTTTTCTGTGCCATAATATTGAGCACCTTTTTTAAACACAGAATGCATTCACATTAAGAGAAGAGTTGGTTGATATAATCTGTATTTAAAGTTTAGCATGTTGTGTGCTATTACCCGTTTACAACATTCACCTCCTGCAGTCACACTTCCATTGTCACATATGAGTTGATTACCTCATCTTTGCAATAATTGAAAAATGAAATAGGTGGAAGAATTTCAAACCAAAGGGAGGGGAATACATTGGGAAACTAATTACAAGTGTCCACTTAGGATTTATAAAAGCAGGTAGACTTAATCACTACTAATTAAACATGAGTAGAAAGGCATTATTTGCATTAAAGAAAAATGCAAAATATTTTTGTCTCAGGACTGGAATTTCTAATGTCAATAACATCAAAAAGTGCTATTATTCTCAATAACATGATTTATATATATACATACAAACTGGTCGGCTTTTAACATCTTGGTTAAAGGTTGTACATTATGATCTTATTCTTAGCCATCAAGTTGGGCTACAACCAGATATTTTTTTTGAGAGCATTCTTTGTTAGCTGAATGTGGATCACACAGGCTGAACCCTTTTTCCAAGATGTAGGCAGTACCACATAGTTTGCCCAACTAATAGACTAGGACTTCAAGATAACAAGCATGGGGCTGGATGAACACAGCAGGTCAAGCAGCATCATAGGAGCAGGAAAACTTGACGTTTCGGGCCTAAACCCTTCATCAGAAAATCAGACTAGGACTTCATCTGTGTTACAGCTGCTAAACAGCAACATAAGCCAAGATATAGCAGATAGTATATGCACAATATTATAAACTGAGTGGGCCAGCCACTACGTTTCTGAAGTCTAATAAAGCAACATGCACTGTCCAGGCATGGAACAGGCATGAAGGCCTTTGTGCAGTTAACAGATCTAACGCCTCCTTGTGACTTCCAAAACAAACCTCATGTTCTTTTGAAATATCATATTGTCCAACTCCTTGTGAGCAACATCATGGGCAATTTGCTAATATTAAATGTTTAGACCTTTAAAGGTTGCTGCATTGGCATTACTGCAGAGGAAGCCTCTGTCACAGGAGCTGTTTACAGCTGCTTTGCCTGCTGGAGGGCCATGGAGCCAGATAGTGTTGATGGAGCCTATTGCTTAAGGCCAAGAGGTTGAACAGTCTCTCAATGAAGGAGCTCGTGCACTCAAAGTCCTGTGGTATTGTGGAGCACATGAGATGACTACAGTCCTTCATTCTCAGTTGATAACTGCACTGTGCCTCAGGCAATTCTATCATGGTACGTGTGTCTCATGTTGATTCTCCAGGCTGATCTGGCTGTTTTGTAGCTTCTGAAGCTCTGCCTTTCTTCCCTACTGTTCCTCCATCTTCACAGGGATAGTGGCCACAGCCAACTCCGCACCGCTGTTATTTTCTCCACTCTGACTTGTTGCCAGTTATTCATTAGTGACTGGAATACAAAAGGTTCAAAGTCAAACACTGTGCTATGGGTCTGGAATTACATGCAGGCTCTGTAAGGAAGGGCAGATTTCTTCCTCAAAGGACATTAATAAAGTCATAGAATCATACAGCAGGGAAACAGGGACTTCGGTCCAACCAGTCCTTGCCGAACATAATCCCAAACTAAACTAGTCCCACCTGCCTGCTCCTGGACCATATCCCTCTAAACCTTTCCTATTCATGTAGTTTTCCAAATGTCTTTTAAATATTGTAAGTGTATCCATATCCACCACTTCCTCAGGAAGTTCATTCCACACTCAAACCACCCTGTATGTAAAATATTTGCCTCTCGTGTCTTTTTTAAATCTCTCTCCTCTCACCTTAAAAATGTGCTCCCTAACCTTGAAATTCCCCATTTTAGTGAAATGACAACTACCACTAACTCTATCTATACCCCTTGTTATTTTATAAATTTCTATAAGATCACCTCTGAACCTTCTATGCTCCAATGAAAAATGTCCCAGCCTATCCAGCCTTTCTTTGAAGCAGACGGGTTTTTATGACAATCAACAGTAGTTTCACAGTCACCATTAGGCTTGCTTTTAGTTGTAGATTTTCATTGGGTGCAAATTTCACCATTTGACATAGGGGATTTGAATCTCTGTTTCTAGATAGAGTCAGAGTCACAAGAGTTGTACAGCACAGAAACAGACCCTTTGGTGCAAATTGTCCATGCTGACCCATATCCTAAATTCATCTATTCCCATTTGCCAACATTTGGCGCATACCCCTTTAACCCCTTCCTTTTCATGCATCCATCCAAATGTCTTTTAAATGTTGTAATTGTACCAGCCTCCACCACTACATTGGGACTGGATTACTGGCCCAGTGACATTATCAGGACAATACCCCCCTCCCTGTGCCAGGTCTCTAATAACACACGTGAATGCTCCAAGGTGTGATTGTCTGTCCTGGTGAGGATGTGCATGCACAGAGATATTCTCATCTTCAAGTGTCCACCAGAACAGCTTGGCGGTGCTGTGACTCCTCTCTGTCTGCAGCAGGCTCTATGGGAGACATAGTGGCAAGGAGAAATCAGCACAATCCACAGATGGTAAGATATATGAAATAATGAGATGATAACTTACATACTGATGGGTCATAGTAAGGGGACGACTGCCCCATGCATCCTTTGAATCTCCTGAACTTGTGGCTTGTTAAAATCTGTTCACCCTCCACATCCCGATCAATGCTGATTGCCATTTCCTCTTCCAGCTCCAATGTCCTGTTGGATTCACCTCTGGCCAGTTCTGGACCAGCTCCCTGAAATACATTAAAGGCACGAGCTGGGGTACTGTGAGTCAGAGCATCTTGCCCCTTGGTGCTGTTCTCCTGTTTGACCTGTGAGGTAAGAAACGACATCATTTGGTCAATGCCACCCTCCCTCACCACTTAAAGCTTTTAATTCAGATAAGATGTTGCAGATTTCCTGTAACCTACTGTCCAAAAGCCCTCAGATTGTTAACTAAACTTATGGGTCATCAATGCTATAATGCTCATGCCTTTTCTATAACAGGAGACATTATTTTATTCATTCACAGGAGATGATATTGCCAGCATTTGTTGCCCATCTCCAATTGCCCTTGAGAATGTGATAGTGAGCTGTCCTCTTGAACTGCTGCAGTTCATGTGGTATAGTACTGGGTGTCCGTCCACAGGGAGCTCAAGATTTTGACTCTAGCAATGAAGCTATGGAGATGCAGTCCACAGTCATGATGGAGAGTAGCTTGGAGGGGATCGTGCAGGTGGTGGTTCCTTCTATGTTCCTTCCAGATTGTAGAGGTGGCAGGTTTGAAAGGTGCTGTTGCAGGAGCCTTGTTGAGTTGTTGTATGTATATTGTAGGTGGTATACGCTGCTGCAACCACGCATTAGTGATGAAGGCAGTGAATATTTTGGGTGGTGGATGGGATGCCAATCAAGCATGTAGCTTTGTCCAGGGTGGTGTTGGCCCTTCAGGAAACCCCATGGCTTTGTACTCTGCTGACTGCTGATGTAGAGTGTTACACAATGGACCCTGTTTGCCAGATGTAAACAGGCCATCAAAACACATTCTTCATTACAACTAGTACTTCCTGACTGCTTCTCTCCTGATGCCACTTCCTGCCTTGCCTTCTTGGTAGGCCTTGCAGGCTTCTGAGGGACAGGATCCTTCTCCATTCTGTCGTCACCTCCCCCAACAACTCAATGAGGTGCCAGAGAAGTACTGGTGTTGGGATGGGGCAGGCTTTGTCTCTGCTTAGCATTAACCACAGCAATGGCTGATGCTCCTCCTTTAATTCACATAGACTGCTTCCTGTATCCTCTCTCCTTCCTGTGTCTGCCACCACTAATATGGCAGAGAGCCTGAGTCTGGGCCCAGATGTTTCAACTTGTAGACAATGCAGTGTGGGATTGGGGCCTGGAAGCAAATGTGACAATGGGGTCTTGAGCTGAGATCCCATTCCAAGTGGATGGCTGGATTGTGATGCCAACATTGTGGGTTCAATTCCTGCACTGGCTGAAGCATCATAGAGTTGTATAGCATAGCAACAGATCCTTTGGTCCAACTAGTCCCTGCCAACCAAATTTCCCAAACTAAACTAGTCCCACCTGCCTGCATTTGGCCCTTCCAAAGCTTTCCTATTCATGCGCCTATCTAAATGCCTTTTAAGTGTTGTAAATGTACTTGCATCTACCACTTTTACACAGAGGATTCTTCATATGTGGAATCAGCTGCCAGCGGAAAAGTTGTCCGTCAAGTCCCTTTTAAATCGCTCTCCTCTCACCTTAAAGATATGCCCTCTAGCTTAGATTTCTCCCAGCCTAGGGAAAAGATCTTTGCTATTCATCTTATCTATGCCCCTCATGATTTTATAAACCTCTGTAAGGTTACCCCTCAACTTCCTATGGTCCAGTGAAAAAAGTGCCTTTCTAAACCGGCCTATCCTTATAACTCAAATCCTCCAGTCCCAGCAACTCCCAGTAAATCTTTCCAGAACCCTCTCCAATTTACTAATATCCTTCCTTTACTGTACACAGTACTCCTAAAGTGGCCTCTCCAACGTCCTGTACAACCTCAACATGACTTCCCAACTCCTATACTCAAAAGTCTAAGTAACGAAGGCAAGCATGCTAGATGCCTTTTTAACCACCTTGTTTACCTGCAATGTACCTGAACTATGTATCTGAACCCTTGTGTCTCTCTGTTCAACAACACTACCCAGGGTCTTACCCTTAACTGTCTCCCTCCCAAACTCTCCCCTTGCCTAAGGTGTGGTGACCCTCAGATTAAACAACCATCAGTTTTCTCTCTCTCTCTCTAATGAGAAAGCAGCCCTATATGGTGACCCTACCTGCAGTATCCTTGAATTTAGGATAAAGTCTTTCAGCACATGTCAGACCAATCCATGTAGATTTTGGTAACTTAAACAGTTCTGGAAACCACAAAGACTTCTACAAATTGCAGCGAAAGTCAGTAGAAAACAATAATTAACCAATTTGTAAATAGCTAATAGTTCTTTTCCATTTACCACTAGTGGTAGCGAGGCCCTTCCTGCTGCTTAAATACATGCTCAGCTCTGTATTTACCAGAAACTACCAGCAACAGTGAATTTAATAATAACAGTGCTGGGATTAAGCCTGGGTTACATGCTATTTAGTGTTACAATATACCTACGCTGATATCTTCAGTGAGACTAGCTGCCATGCAACTCAATGTCTATTGCAGGTCATGTGTATACATTATGCAAATGACATTTTATTGTCAGAATGCCATGTCAGTAAACCTGGTCCTAAAGAGTGGAATTTCTCAGCCTGTGCATTACCCAAGGTATCTCTAGTGTTAGTTAGCTCAGTTGGTTGGATGGCTGGTTTACAATACAGAATAATACCAACCGTGTGGGCTCAATTCCTGCACTAGCTGAGGTCATTATGAAGGTCCTGTCTTGTCTCATGGCTGAGGTGTGGTGACCCTTAATTTAAACCATCATCTCTCTTTAATAAGAGAGCAGCCCTATGGTGATTTTATCTTTTATTCTTACAAAGCACTGCATCCTATTATCAAGCAGAATGCTTTGGGGAAACTCTTTGATGCATGCATCTATTTTACTGACTGTAGTTTATCATGATTAATGTAACAAATATACATGCAAAGGAGTATCTTCAGTTAATGTTTCACATCATTGATTTTAACGTAGGAATATTACCATGCCAAGATGAATATTTTAAACTGCATATAGAATTACATTTGTGTTGCAAGAGGCTGCAATTGACAACTGTGAACAATGAGCTGGCAAAATCAATTCACACTTGCTGTAACTTTACTTCATATTTTAAAAGGTGCGTTTATCCTCTGACAGAAGTCCCCACTTTAAAATCAATTTTGCAGTGATTGCAATGGTTAATTAATACAGCTCATTGCCACTAGCCTGATAGATATGCAAGGTATGGTGATGAATAATGAACTTTTGCAATGGTCTTGCTGCTCTCCTTGTCAGTGGACTTCATGTTCCTTATATGGCAGATGCTGTGTCCTGAGAGGTAATCAAGCCCCATAATGATCTTGCATGCTTCAGTGATCACTGTATCCTAGATCAATATCTCTGAAAGGTCCTTATAATCCCTACTGTGTGGAGACAGGGCCTTCGGCCCAACAAGTCCACACTGACCCTCAGAGCATCCCACCCAGACTCACCCCCCACAACCCACCTAATCTACATGTCCCTGAACACTATGGGCAATTTAGCATGGCCAGTTCACCTAGCCTGCACATCTTTCGACTGTGGAAGGAAACCCACGCAGACACAGGGAGAATGTGCAAACTCCACACAGACAGTTGCCCGAGGCTGGAATCGAACCCGGGCCCCTGGCGCTGTGAGGCAGCAATGCTAACCACGGAGCCACCACGCCGCCCCTTTGCTGAAAGTTGGTACATTCAGCAAACTGTGCTCCAAAGGTAGGATCAACTTGGAAAATCATTGTAATGTATTTCCAGAAATTCAATACACAATGTGTCAGGTAGCTATAACATTAACAGTGAGAAAGGTAAAGACAGCAGGTGTGATTGGTTTTCTAGTGAATGGTATGCTGAATACACAACATGACTTGTGTACCATTCATGAATTACATTGGTCAGGTGGATGGGAGGTGGGGGAATGTTAACTGGAATTTCTCAGTGGCATTTGTAAGGACATGAGGGGTGGAGCAAGAGTTTAGTTTCAGGTGTGTTTAAGAAATATGTTTAAGAAAGAAAAATGTTGAAGTGAGATGTTTAAGAAAGAAGTAGATGGATTTCTAGATACTAAAAGTGTCAAAGCTTTTGGGGAAAGGTCAGGAGTGTGGCATCAAGATGGCAAGGATTGAGCATGAGCATGTTGAATGGTGGAAGTTGCTCATTGAGATGAATGGCCTACTCATGCTACTTTTCTTTCCGTTTTTACAAAAGGCTGTTTGAGTTCTGTTCATGCCATGTCAGTTCCTGAACGTCTTATAGTCTTGGCCCAGTCAGAAAAAAAGCTGAATTCCTGAAGTAGGATAAGATTGATGCCCCTTGACATTAAAGCAACATTTGATCAAGAATGGAATTGAAGAACCTGAGCAAAACTGGAGTAAATGTGAATCATGGAAAAACTCTTGATTCATTGGAGCCATACCTTGTGTATAGGAAAATGTTGAGGAGTACTGATGAAGAATCACCTGATTTGAAACATTAACTCTGCTTTCCTCCCACAGATGCCGCCAGACCTGCTGAGATTCACTAGTATTTTTTTTTGAATGGTTGAGGTTGCTGGAATTCAAACATCTCAGTCCCAGGATATTCTGGGAGTAGGAGTTTCTTAGGGTGCCATGCTAGGCCCAATCATTCTCAGTAACTTTATCAATGACCTATCCCCCACCATAAAGTTAGAAGTAGGAATGTTCATTGATGGTTGTACCATGCACAGTATCACTTACAACTCCTCAGATACTGAAGCAGCCCATACTCACATTGCAGCAAGACTTGGACAATATTTAAGTTTGGGCGGACAAGCCGCAAGTAAGATTCGTGCCACACAAGTGCCTGGCGATGACCATCTCAAACAAGAGGGAACCTAACAATGTGTGGAGCTGGATGAACACAGCAGGCCAAGCAGCATCTTAGGAGCAGGAAAGCTTGACGTTTCTGATTTCTGATGAAGGGTCTAGGCCCGAAACGTCAAGCTTTCCTGTTCCTAAGATGCTGCTTGGCCTGCTGTGTTCATCCAGCTCCACACCTTGTTATCTTGGATTCTCCAGCATCTGCAGTACCTATTATCTCTGGAACCTAACAGTGTTCCCTTTATGTTCAATGGCAGGACTATCACTGAACTCCTGACTATCAACATCCTGGGGCTTACCACTAGAGAGAAACTGCACTATACGAATCATATAAATAATTTGGTTGCAAGAACAGGTCAGAGGCTGGGAATTCTGTAATAAATAATTCACCTCTGAAATCCTCAGAGCCTGTCAACTGGTTACAAAGCACACATCTATACCACCTACAAGTCGCACTGTAGCAATTCATCAAGATGTTTTCTTCTGTTCATTTGAAACCCAGCATCTCAACTATGTAGAAGAATAAGGACAGCAAACACATGTAAATACCACCACCTGCAAGCCCCCCTCCATGTCACACATCTTCCTGGCTTGGAAAAATATCACCATTCCTTCATTGCCACTGGATCAAAATTTCGGAATTTCTTTTCTTACCGGTACAGTAGGTGCACTTGCACCGCAGGGACTACAGTGAATCAAGAAGGTGGCTCACGACCACTTTCATAGAGACAATCAAGGGTGGGAAACAAATGTTGTTTTAGCCAATGGTGCTCACATCCTGTGAAAAAATAAACTTCAAAAATCACTGACATTTTTTTGCTAGTTCAATAAGTTCTCGCACTGTTATTTATTCACTCATAAGGCTCTGATTTCATATAATGGTGGGTCATCAAACAGTTTCAATCAGCTCCTTCCCTGATAAAGTGCCTTAGATTCTGGGTGCCCCTGTTAACTTTTAGAAGGCACAGTTGCAAAATGAGATTAACTGTCACTTATAAATTCATGGCTTACCTGAATTGTTTTACCTCCTGCCATTAATCACCTTACAACATATTAGCTTTTAGGGCTACAGGGAAAGGACAAAAGAGCAAGATGGGATTAAAAGCTCTTGCACACAGCTGATTACTGAATGGCCTTGTTTGCTGCTGTAGCATTGTGTAATCCTGTATGATTTGTCAATTGTGTAATTGACAAATCATATTACCACCAGTGTATCTGATAAAAATGATGGGATCATCTAAACTGCTTGTTACTGTTATTGGATAGAGATGCCTATGGTCCTATTTATGGACCATTGCTCATTACTTATTTCATTTTGAATAAGTCTTTTTCCTCAAAAGACCGGGGGAATTCACTAAAGTTAGTAATGAGTTTTCCACAGTCCTGGGGAAATCTACTAATATTCTAATGTAAATGCAAAAACATTTTTTGATTAAGGAATGTCATCAAAACCACCTCTACGGAAAGGCAAGTCATACTGTGCCACTACATCATACTGAGAAAGAACTTATTTAAAGGAAGGCAAGGGGTTGATGAGGATAAAAATGGCGTTGAAATAGAAAAAAAAACTGACACTGCAATCTGTTTTATTGCAGAATTTCTCTATGGGTGGAATTGTGATTTTCTAGAAGATATTTCACAGGACTGTTTCTTTCCAAGTGGGAAAATGTAACATATTAAGAAACTGCATGTAAGAGATATGTGATATATTAAAGATAACAAAACATGTTAAACTTCCATCATTTTTCTTGCAATCAATGTGAGAATCAGAGATTAACGTTAATTTGAGCTACAACTTTAAATATAATCAATATGGTGGTTGCCTCTCAACAGCGACAGGGAATTTTCCTGTAAAAGCTGTTTTAAGATTGCAAAGTGCTTTATGAATTTGGCTCTTCATATTTTACTATTTCTGCTTCTCCAATACTTCCGGGTACCACACTGTCTTAGCCCATCTGTTGCTAAAACTTTCATCAATGCCTTTGTAACCCTTGGACCTAACTATTTTAGCACTACCCTTGCTGATCTCTTACATTCCACGTAAGCTTAAAGGCAATCAAACTTTTTGCTGCCCTTGCCCTTCTCTGCACTAAAGCCTTAAACTTACCAACCCCATGCTTGCTGGTCTATATTAGCTCCCAATTAGCATTGCCAAAAGTTGTCATTCTTGTTTTCAAAACAATTTACGACTTGTTCCCCTCTATCTACATATGTTATGGAAACAATTGCTGCTAATTTAAATATCTGGTCAATTAAAGGCCAGACAGCAAGTTCACGTGGATATTGCTTGTCATTTATTGGCCAAGCATGAAGGTTTTCCAGGTTTAAAATACAAGGGCAGGAAAGTCATGCTGAAAATGAAACACAGCAGGCCAGGCAGCATCAGAGGAGCAGGAATGTTGATGTTTCAGGTCAGAATCCTTCTCCAATCACCTCTACAGAAAAGTGAACAGTTCTCAGCATCACATGTGGCTTTTGTGCATCCCTTGCTCCCCCTGAAAAGGTGATGGTGAGATGGCTTTCTGAACTACTGCAAACCATTTGGTGTAGGTAGACCCACAGTACTGTTAGAGAGGGGGTCATAATATCTTGACACAGCAACAGTGAAGGAACGGTGATATATTTCTGTGTCAGGATGGTCAATAGCTTGGAGGGGAACTTGCAAGTGGTGGTTCCCACGTATCTGCTGCCCTGGTCCTTCTAGATGGAAGTGGTTGTGGTTTTAGAAGGTGCTGTCAATGGAGCCTTGGTGAATTTCAGCAGTGTATCTTGTAGATAGTACACACTGAATATTAGTGATTAAGAGAATGAATGTTTGTGGATGTGGTACTAATCAAGTGGGCTGCTTTTTCCTGGATAGTGTCAAGCTTCTTGAGTGTTATTGGAGCTGCGCTCATCTGGGCATGTGAGAGTATTCCATCACATGCCTGAAATGTGCCTTGTAACTGGTTGAGAGGCATTGGGATGTCAGAAGGTGAGTTTTTTCTGTAGATTCCTTCTGATCTGTTCTTGTAGCCACAGTATTTATATGACTAGTCCAGTTCAGATCCTAGTCAATGGATACGGCTTATGATGCTGATTGTGAGGGTTTCAATGTTGGTCATGCCGTTGAATGTCAAGGTGCAGTGGTCAGGTACTCTCTTATGGACATGGTCATTGCCTGGTACTTGTGTGGCATAATGTAACTTGCCATTTAACTGTCCAAACCTGACATAGTCCAAGACTTGCTGCATTTGGACTTGGACTGCTTCAGGATCTGAGGGGGCACAAGCTGAACTGAACATGCAAACATCCCCACTTCTGATCTTATGATGGAAAGAGGTCATTGATGAAGCAGCTGAAGATGTTTGGCCCAGGACACTACCCTGAGGAACTAGGATTCTTGTGGTACAGTGTACCAAGAGACCTGGGTTCAAGTCCCGTCTGCTATGGAGGTGTGTAATAACATCTCTGAAGACGTTGATTAGAAAATACATACTCTGAGGAATTCCTGCAGAAATGTACAGGACCTGAGATCACTGACCTCAAACAACTACAACCATCTTCCTTTGTGCTCCATATGAGTACAGCCAGCAGAGAGTATTGTTATTGATTCCAGTTCTGTTAGGGATCTTCAATGCCACACTTGTCAAATGCAGCCTTGATGTAAGGGCTATCACTCTCACCTCACCTCTGGAATTCAGCTCTTTTGTCTATGTTTGAACCAAGGCTGTAATGAGGTCAGGAGCTGAGTTGTCCTGGCAGAATGTAACCTGGGATTCACTGAGCAGATTATCACTGGACAGGTGCTGTTATATTGCCCTGTTGATGACACCTTCCATCATTGAGAATAGACTGATGGAGGAGGAATTAGATTTCTCCTGCATTTTCTGTACAGGAATACTTGGACATTTTTCTACATTGTCAGTTGATGCCAGAGTTATAGCTGTACCTAGAACAGCTTGGCTATTGGCATAGCAAGTTCTGAAGCACAAGTATTGTCAGGATGTTGTCAGGGCCCATACCCTCTGCGGTATCTACTGCTCTCATATTTGTTGCTTGACATCACCCATGGAGTGAATGGAATCAGCTGAAGCCTGGCATCTATGATGCTGTGGACCTCTGGAGGAGGCTGAGATGGATCATCTCTTCAGGACATCTGCCTGAAGATTCTGCTTCACTCTTATGTTCAAATTCTGAAGGGGGAAAGGAAGAACTAGTGGTACGAGAATCTCGAAACTGGAATACATTGCAAGTCGTGGGAGTCAGAGCTCTGTGATGATGCACCCGATGGATAATCAATAGCTGGTGTCTAAAGGAGGAGCAGGTGAAGGTAAGAAGTCACATGATAACATCTCCTGGAACACAGAGCTTTAAGGCAAATCAATTCTTGGATATTGAAGTTTGAACCATAGCCTTTTATTACAATAACATTCTCACTTCACGTTTTTAAAAGAACCTTAACCAAATCAGTGCTTCAGTGATTAGCATTGCTGCCTCACAGCACCAGGGGTCTGGGTTCGATTCCAGCTGTGGATGACTATCTATGTGGAGTTTGCAGGCTCTCCTCGTGTCTGTGTTTCCTATTGGGTGCTCTGGTTTCCTCCCACTGTCCAAAAATGGGTTGGCCATGCTAAATTGTCCCATAATGTCCAGGGGTGTGCAGGCTAGGTGGGTTAGCCATGGTAAATGTGGAGTTACAGGGATACGGTGAGGGTCTGGGTGAGATGCTTAAAAAATGGCAGCATGGTACCTCAGTGGTTAGCACTGTTACCTTACAGCACCAGGGACCTGGGTTTGATTCCAGCCATGGGTAACTACATGTGTGAAATTTGCACATTCTCCCCATGTCTGTGTGAGTTTCCTCTGGATGCTCTGGTTTCCTCCCACGGTCCAAAGATGTGCAGATTAGGTGGATTGGCCATGCTAAATTGCCCTTAGTATTTAGGGTGGGACATGCATGGATAGGGTAGGGGATGGGTCTGGGTCAGATGCTCTTTGGAGGGTTGGTGTGGACTCAATGGGCCGATGATCCTAATTCTACGCTGTCGGAATTCTATGATTCTATGAAATCTTGACTTGTCACAAGATCCCAGCATAGTCTGTTCTACCTTAAGTTTACTGTGCAATGGTCAATATGATGTACACTCCATCTTTAAAACCTGATTTATTTTTCATTTGTACACAGGGTTGTAACCATTTCTGAAGAAGGGTCTAGGCCCAAAAGGTTAGCTTTCCTGCTCCTCTGATGCTGCTGGGCCTGCAGTGTTCATCCAGCTGTACATCTTGTTATCTCGGGTTGTAACCATAGATAGTTTTTTAAACGAGAAAACAGAGCATGTAAGAACACAGAACGGCCTCTCTGTTGCACCTTCTGACCAGGTTCTTAGCCACAAAGTGCACTCGCCGTGGCTGTTCATAGTGCAGGTCTGGCCTCTCTCCTGAGCAATCCTTCATCTTATCTGGAGTTTGAAAAAAGGACAGTTTTCAGAGGGACACAATGCACAAACCTCTAAAGAAGGAAAATAAAGGTACCCAACACTGCCTTCAACCTGAAGGCTGTCTCTGCATGCAACTTCATCAAGTTATGTGTAGACTCTCAGCATGCAAACTCTGAGGTTCTGTTGTGAAGGATGGGTCTGGGCATTTTGACACAGAACATAACAAGCGGTTGGACTGTATTGTGCCTCCTGCCATTAGCAGATAAATTCATGCGGAAGTGCACCTTTAACCTGAAGTCCCTGAGTAATAAAACCCATAATGTTTATAAGGTCATGTGGGAAAAGGAGAAGATAGCTCCTATTGGATTGTTCCCTGAGCACAATCCCAATGTGATTTGGCTGAATGACTCATTGCCAGAGAACCAAGATGTAGCTTGGCTGATGGTGAGAAAGGTCCTTCCTGTTAGATGTTTCCTACATGCCTAGAGTCTCTGCCCCCCTGCACATTGGCCATGAGGTAGCTGTGGTCAGCTCCTTGTGAAATTTCCATTTGAGAATTAGATCTGGAGAGAAATGCACTGATTTCTGTCAAGGTACTTTCCAAGCAGCTCTGTAATGCAGGACTCTGTGCTCAACAGACTATTGCAGGGACTTACACTGAGTCAAACACCAACCGTTTCTGAAAAGCATCAATTTGTTGTAGGAAGCTCTTCAGTCTGCCCAAAACCTGCTGGTCTTCCAGTGCACTGAGTGTTGGAGACTGGCATTTGAAGGTGCAGGCCCACATGCTGAGGGGTTCACCAAAGCTTGGGGCGGCTGCTACAGAGGTTCAATGGAGAAGGGTCACTGCCTAGAACTTTTCAACCGTAAAATGCTGAGGAACTGGAAACTGCCAAACCCCTTGGATTGTGTGTCTCACAAAGAATATATTATGTAAATCAAGAGTATTATAGACATATTGAGGCATCACATTTCTGTAGCCGACAGTGAGACATCAGAATGGTGTGTAGCCTCCTGGAGACAAGGTCAAGGATATCTCGGAGAAGGTGTAGAATGTTCTCAAAAGGGAGAGGGACCAGTGGATGGAACTAATGACATAGGAAGAGAAAAGGATGAAATTCTGAGGAGAGAATATAGGAATTTAGGCAGGCAGTTAAAAAGTATGTCCTCATGGGTAGTAATATCTGGATTACTCCCAGTACCACGAGCTAGTGAGGATAGGAATAAGAGGAAACAGCAGATGAGTGTGTGGCTGAGGAGCTGGTGCAGGAGAGAAGGATTCGCATTTTTGGATCATTGGAATCTCTTCTGGGGTAAAGGTGACCTCTTTAAGAAGGGCAGATTGCACCTGAATAGGAAGGGGACTCAGAAACTGGCAGAGAGATTTTCTACAGCTGCTTGAGAGGATTTAAACTAGTAATGTGGTGTGGGGATGGAGTCTATGGGGTGGCTGGGGAGGAAAGAGATCAGTTTGTCAGTCTGAGAGTAGCACAGTTGGGACAAGGAGTAAGTCAAACAGTCAGGACAGGCAGGAACAAAGCAGAGAACAAGGTAGTACTGATAAATTAAAGTGCATTTATTTCAATGCAAGAGGCCTAACAGGTGAGGCATTGAATTCAGGGTATGGTTGGGAACATGGGACTGGGATATCATAGCAATTAAAGAGACGTGGCTCAGGGATGGACAGGACTGGCAGCTTAATATTCCAGGGTATAGATGTTATAGGAAGGATAGAAAGGGGGCAAGTGAGGAGGGGGCTTGGTGTTTCTGTTTAGGGGTAACATTACAGCTGTACTTAGGGAGGATATTCTGGAGAATTCGTCCAAGGAAATTATTTGGGTGGAAATGAGAAATAAGAAAGGGATGATCACCTTATAGGGATTGTACTATAGACACCTCAATAGTCAGCAGGATATTAAGAGAACAATTTGTAAGGAGATCGCAGTTATCTGTAAGAATGGTAGAGTGGTTACGGCATAAGATTTTAACTTTCTAAACATCGTCTGGGACTGCCATGGTGTTAAGGGTTTGGATGAGGGGAATTTGTTAAGTGTGTACAAGGAAATTTCCAATTCAGTATGTGGGTATGCATACTAGAGAAGGTGCAAAACTTGACCTACTCATGGGAGATAAGGCAGGGCAGGTGACTCAGGTGCCCATGGGGGACCACTTTGGGGCCAGTGACCATAATTCTATTAGACTTAAAATAATGAAGGGAAAGGATAGGCCAGATTTAAAAATTAAAGTTCTAAATTAGAGGAAGGTCAATTTTGACAGTTTTGGGCAAGAACTTTCAGAAGAACTATAGACCGGTGAGCCTGACATCAGTGGTGGGCAAGTTGTTGGAGGAAATCCTGAGGGACAGGATTTACATGTATTTGGAAATGCAAGGACTGATTAGGGACAGTCAACATGGCTTTATGCATGGGAAATCCTATCTCACTAACTGGATTGGGGAGATGTTCGCAGATAAAGGAACGGCTGGAAAATGAAAAGCGTACAAAAATTACATAACAAGAGTCCAGAGACAGTATGTTCCTGTTAGGGTGAAGGGCAAGGCTGGTAGGTGTAGGGAATACTGGATGATTAGAGAAATTGAGGTTTTGGTCAAGAATAAGCAGGAAACATATGTCAGGTAGAGATAGCAGAGATTGAGTGTATCCCTAGAACAGTATAAAGGCAGTAGAAATATACTTAAGAGGGAAATCAGGAGGGCAAAAGGGGACATGAGATAGCTTTGCCAAAGAAGATTAAGGAGAATCCAAAGGGATTCTACAAATACATTAAGGACTAAAGGATAACCAGGGAGAAAATAGGTGCAGGAAGACTAGAGGGTGGCTAACGCGGTGCTACTATTTAAGAAAGGTGGTAAAGAAAAGCCAGTGAGCTATGGACCAGTGAGCCTGACATCAGTGGTGGGCAAGTTGTTGGAGGGAACCCTGAGGGACAGGATTTACATATACTTGGAAAGGCAAGGACTGATTAGGGATGGTCAACATGGCTTTGTGCATGGGAAATCATGTCTCACTTATTTGATTGAGTTTTTTGAAGAAGTAACGAAGTGAATTGATGAGGGCAGAGCGGTGTACATGAGCTATTTGGACTTCAGTAAGACGTTCAATAAGGTTCCTCATGGTAGACTGGTTAGCAAAGTTAGATCACACGGAAATCTGGGAGAACTAGCTATTTGCATACAAAACTGGCTTGAAGTTAGAAGACAGATGGTGGTAGTGGAGGTAACACAGTGTGGAGCTGAAGAAACACAGCAGGCTAGGTAGCATCAGAGGAGCAGGAAAGCTGATGTTTCGGGTCAGAACCTTTCTTCAGAAATCTTCAGAAATTGTGCTCCTCTGATGCTACCTGGCCTATTGTGTTCCTCTAGCTCCAAACTGTGTTATCTCTGATTCTAGCATCAGCAGTTCTTACTATCTCTGGTGGTAGTGGAGGGTTGCTTTTCAGGCTGTAGAACTGTGACCAGAAGTGTGCCACCAGGATCGGTACTGGGTCCACTGCTTTTTATCATTTATATGAATGATTAGGATGTGAACATAGGAGTTATAGTTAGTAAGTTTGCAGATGACACTAAAATTGGAGGTGTAGTGGATAGCAAAGAAGGTTACCTCAGAGTACTACAGGACCTTGATGAGATAGGCCAATGGGCTAAGGAGTGCTCGGTGGAGGTGAATTTCAGTAAATGTGAGGTGCTGCATTTTGGAAAGACAAATCATGGCAGGACTTAAACACTTAATGGTAAGGTCCTGGGGAGTATTGCTCGACAAAGAAACCTTGGAGTGCAGGTTCATAATTTCTTGAAAGTGGAGACGCAGGTAGACAGGGTAGTGAAGAATGCTTGGTACGCTTGCCTTTATTGGTCGGTGCATTGAGTATAGGATTTGGGAGGTCATGTTGCGGCTGTATAGCACATTGATTAGGCCACTCTTGTGTGCAATTCTGGTCTTCTTGCTAAAAGGAAGGATATTGTGAAACTTGAAAGGGTTCAGAAAATATTTACGAGGATGTTGCCAGGGTTGGAGGATTTGAGCTATAGGGAGAGGCTGAATAGGCTGGCGCTGTTTTCCCTGGAGCATTGAAGGTTGAGGGGTGACCTTATAGAGGTTTATAAAATCATGAGGGGCTTGGATAGAGGATGGTGTGTGTATGGAATGAGGTGCCAGAGGAAGTGGTAGAGGCTGGTACAATGACAACATTTAAAAGGCATCTGGATTGGTACATGAATAGGAAGGGTTCAGACGGAAATGGGCCAAATGTTGGCAAATGGGACTAGATTAATTTAGGATTTCTGGTTGGCATGGATGAGTTGGACTAAAGCATCTGTTTCTGTGCCGTATATCTCTATGACTCTCTCACTCAATCTCAGAATGAGGCATATTATATAATATCGATTGCATTTTCTCCGATTTCCAATTTGAAACATTTTGCCCTCTGGCTGTATACCTGAGGTGAAATGTATTTTGTAAATATTAAGACTGTTAGAGTCATATCAACTGGAACATATTGTCTTGGGGCATGTTGAATTTTCTTGTAAATCCTTTGAATAGTCGAGCTGACATGGGCTTATTTACAAAGTTTATAAATAATCTGTACTTTGGGGAAATATTCTGTCACAAACCAGCTGACTAATGTGCTTCAAACATGGGAGACTTTGTTTGTATTCAGGACTGCAAATAATAAAGCCCACAATCTTTCAATGATGGACTTGGTCGAAGGTGCCACAACTTAAAATACACTTGCCTGCACCAGCCTTGGTACTGTTTGGTGGTTCAGCAATGGACATTGTCTGATTCCCTCTTCGAGTGCAGCCTACAGCTGACAGACTCAACTGCCCATCTCCTGCCATCGTCCAGGCGATAATTCTCTAATGTGTTAGACTAGATTTGCAGCTCGGGTTGTGAATGTTGTGGTTGGTTGGCACAGTTCTCTCTCCTCTTGTGTCATGGGGCGATCATGGGGTTAATTTAGTTTTGGGGTTAAGGAATGCTGAAAGACAAACTGTGACAAAAGGCTGATGACAAGGGTATCTGTGCAGACAGCGGCATTCTGATTCCCAGGGTACAGAGGTATGTTTTAGAGTATTGACGTTGAATGGAATGTGAAGGGCAAGGTTATGCCCTTCAGGTCACGCATTATTCTGACTAGGAACTGCGTCATCATTCCTTCAATGACTCCCGGTCATAAGGCCAGATCTCCCTTCCCATCAGCACTTTCAATGTGCCTGTACTAGGGAGATAGCCATTGGTTCAAAAAGGTTTCTTTTCATGGAAAGTCAGAGATGGGGCAAAGTGTAGGCCTTGACAAAGACACATGTGGTGCATGAATAAATAAAATGAAAAGGAGCTGGACCTTCCTGTGCTGCAGTTAGGAGACCGTCTATACCTACAGGCCACAATTCTCTTCAAAAATAGTATTTGATGCTGTATTGTTTGGTAGTTATAAATCTGTGATTGACGATGGTTTTGGTTAACAAAACATTATGAGGTAAAAAGTGAGTATACAGAGTTTGGTCATTTATGATCCCATTGAGCAGCAGAACAGGTGCAAGGGGACAAAAGGCCTCTTGCAGTTCTTATGTTTTATTTTTGGCTAACTGCATGTCACCTTGAGTTTGGCGGAGTAAAATCTGCCATGTGGTTGGCAAGTTTTCTTGCCGTATCTTAACAAACTTCCTGACTTGCTGACCTGATGGTGAGCATCACATGGCATCACACACCATTCCTGAAGGAGCACGCCACTCTCAAGACATCTGCCATAAGACCAGCATGCCTTGCAACTGTGACATCATCCACATCACCAGCAGTGTACCTATGGGCACTGGCATCTGGCAGCTACCCTGCTCATGACTGGGTGGAGATGGCTGCCAAAGGCAGGTGCCACTGAGTTTCTCTGACAGTATCCCATAGCTCTGGTTGATGGAATCGAACATGGAAGGCCAAACCTCTTCCCCGAGGACAGAAAGGGGAGGCACACCATCGGATGCAATCTGCCTGTTCAGAGATTTCCACGCATGCCAGTAGATGGCATCATCAGATCGGCATCATCAGCAGATCGGGCAGCAGTGCTGAAAGAAGGTCAATGATCTTCTCTGTGCCATTACGGTAAATGCCATACACTGCCCTTTGCTATGTCACATTCACTCTACCTCCTACCAAGGCTTCTGCTCTGACACCTCCCTCTGTTGCATGCAACATGTTCCCTCATTTGCACCTCTTAATGACCCCATTCTCTCACTCCACTAACACTGGATCATTTACATGTTGCCTCCTCATTCCCTCAGAACACCGCAACACCTTTCTGATCGCACACACCAGGGCTAACAGCTGTGCCATCCATTTGTGTTTAACCCAATTGCCCTTTTTTGCCTTATTACAGGAGGAGATATCCAACAACAGGACGGAGTGAAGACAAAGCAATGGGTGGGTTCTGAAATTCTGTGTCCTTGCCCCACTCCGGCCCCCCCCACCTCATGAGGAGAGGATACTCGCCCTGGCTGGTGAGGACTGGGATAGGTATTGGTGCCCTGGCAGCTTTTTAAGTACCACTTGTAATGGCACTAAAGGCTGGCATTTGGCAGGCAGTCAGTGAGCTACATTAGGCACCACCTCTCACTATTGGCCATGACGCCTCTACTATTTGTGTCTTGCAGATGCAGCTAGTGTGCTAAGCTGAGAGGCAGCCATCTCTCCCAGGGGAGACAACCCTGACATTGGTGGGGAAGAGACTGTTTATGGCCCAAATATACCATTGGCAAGGCTGCCCACCGGCGTCCACCAGCAGTGACACCGACAGGTTGGTGGGCTCAATGGGTGAAGGGAGTGTGGGATGGGGGAACCTGCTGAGGACCTCACACTAACAGGTGAACAAATGGGGGAGGGAAAGATGCCTTACAGTAATGGTGCACCTGGAGGAATGCTTGTGACCAGGCACCTGCACAGCCTGCAGCAGAAAAAGATGTGGTCCCAGTTATGGGGGACTTTGTGGACACATTCAGAGGTGAGAATAACCACCATGGCTCCCCTTGCTAGAGCAAATCATCCAGTCCAGTGACCTTCAAACTGCCTACATCGACAGGTTGATGGCTACAATGGAGAGACAGCACCCTCCGGGGCTGTTGGACTGCCGCACATACTGCTCTGCATCTTTTTCCCTGAAGCACAAAGGCACAGACACACTGTGCCATGCCACACTGACTGAACACCTGTGTGTGGACGATGCCTAGGACTAGTAGGCAAGTCTACCCTTTACGAATCACTGTGACCGCCTGAGAGATGGGTGTGCCCCTGTGGTGTTGGGTGTGAACAACTCCCTGACAGTTTTCAGATGAGCTCAACTGCTTGCTGCAGATGCACCGAGCTTGGTGCAATGGTTGCTGGTGGGTGGTAAGCCTGACGTTGCTCATTGATGTGTGAGGATATGTAGGAGCCCTTGAATGAGCACTACTACACAGGACATCCACCTGCCTAGTGCCAATTGTCAGTGTCAGGCATGGCAGGGCAAGGTTCACATGCTGTGAGTATACAGCAGAATTGAGGTGAATATGCACTGTGAGCAAGGGAGTAGCCCTGGCAGGCAGTCTGACCTACTCAGTGGACTGGGTGCCTGTTGTTGTGCCCGATACTGCTGTGTATCTTTCGGTACCTGTGTGCCTGCTTCAGGAGTGTAGGATTGGTGAGTGTAATGGCAGGGCATTGCATGGGTGCCAGGATGGTGGAGATGGCTCCCTGAAAGTCAGATGCCAGTGCTCTTGGTGGAAGGATAAAGGTGACAGGTGCTGATGGGTGGTAGCCTTCTCTGCTGTTTGGCTGTAGGCAATTTGGAGGTTTTTGGGAGCTAGCGTGAGCTGAACTTTCCAGGCATCTGCTTTGATTTCTACATCAAGTTTTCATGGCAGCTAGTTTGCGTGCTGTGGTTGGTAAATTTACAACCTGCGGTGAGTTGAGCTCATCCGTTTAACAAGCAATAAAGAGTGTCTGTTGGGAACTTTCTGTTCCCTAAGAGAATCTTGCCTCTCCACTTCAGCAAAAGGGGACGTTGTGGTGAGATGATCTCATCTTTGTGACAGCCAGCTACCTGATTCTACTAGTTATTTCACCATAGTCTACATTGCTCAGCTTCTTATAAGATTCCACTCTATGCTCTCTTTAAAGCTCAATTTAAAATCAATATTTGCCAGCAGCATATCTCTGATGGTATTTTCATATGTGGTAGCGCAGCAGCTTTTTTGATCATGTAAGCATTTGATCTTCAGTCTCTGAGTTAACCTGTGAAGCTTCAGTCAGATTCCTAACTAAATATTGATCCAGCTCTTACTATCAAATGTCTTCAAGATGCTTTCCAGTGCTCACTCATTTCTTATTGATAATAAGAATGCATTGACCTGATAATTTTACTGGATAATTGCATCCAGATTCAACACTGGAGGTTCTGCTCCAGTTTGTATGGAGCTCCAACTAGATAGTGTTGCGGAGGACATATCTGGACATTGCTCAGTAATCTCCCCAGTTAATCTAATGAAGGTCAGATACCCACCTTTGGAGATTCTATTACATAGCTTAAGCCATTTGGACCTTCCAATACTGTCAGTTTTGATAAATTCAAAAACTTCCCTCTCTCTGTAAATCTTTCCCAGTCTCATAATTTCCAAAAACTCTCCAATTCCAATCTCTTGGACCGTCCCAATTTTTATCAGCTCTGGTGACCATACCTTTATTATGTGGGAATAAACACAGCCATTTTCTCCCTTTACCTCTATGCCTCTCAGACTGTCTTCCTGCACCTTTAGCAGCCCCCTCTTAAAGCCCACCTCTTTGTCATAGTAGCTCCTCATGTGAGTTGTTGTTAAATTTTGTTTGACAATGTTCCTATAAGCAGCTTGGAGGGTTTTACAATGTTGATAGGCACTATATAAGTGCAGGTTGATGCTGTTGCCTGGTGACTAATGGAAACATTAAACACTCTTCTGTCAGTAATGGCTGGATTATCTTGATGTGACCATTTTTGTAAATATCATGCACCTATTATCACTGAGTTTCTTCACTAAATAATACACAGAAAATATGGCACAGAAACAGGCCATTCGGCCCTATCAGGCCAGGTTGGTGTTTATGCTCCATTTGCTTCCTCCCATTTTTCCTCAACTAAATTGATCATTTTTTTCTGATGAAGGGTCTAGGCCCAAAACGTCAAGCTTCCCTGCTCCTATGATGCTGCTTGGCCTGCTGTGTTCATCCAGCTCTACACCTTGTTATCTTGGATTCTCCAGCATCTGCAGTACCTATTATCTCTGATCATTTTAACTATCTATTTCTTTCTTCCTCACATGCTTGTCTAGTTTCTCCTTAATTACATCCATATTTTTGCCTCAATTTCCCTGTGGCAGCGAATTCTATGTGGTCCACAGTCTCTGGGTAAAAAGTTTCTTCTGAATTCTCTTTGGATTTCTTGGTGACTATCTCATACTAGTGGCCTCCAGTTCTGCTTATCCCCACAAGTGGAAACATTATCTCTGTATTCATTCTAACAAAGCCTTACATAGTTTTAAAGACCATCATTAGATCATTCCCAGCAATCTGTTCTCAAGAAAAAAGACATCCAGCTTAGCAACCTTTTATTGATATATATATCCATGTATTCCTGGTAACATCCTCCTCTGGTACCCTCTCTGATGTCTCTATATCCTTTACAGAATTTGGCAATCAAATCTGTACAGAGTGCTCTAAGTGCTGTCTAATGAAGGTTTGATAGAGGTTTAGCATAGCCCTCCTTGTTTTTCAGCTCTACCTCTTTAGTCATAAAGGGTCTGATTTGATTTTGTTTAGTCTTGCTAACCTGTGGCACAACATCGGTGATTTATGCATTTGTCTTCTCTGTGTGTGTGTGTGTGTTTGTGTGTGTGTAAGGAGGGAGGTGTTGGGGCACACACTGTCTTCCAGCCACGGCCGTCCCAAACTTGCTGGTATGTTATCAGTAATGGAGTGGTTCCATGATGTGGGGAACTCAAGCAGCATTGATTGCATGCCAGGTAAGTGATCTCCTTTGCAGATGTCCTCTGGGCCCAGCAGAGGAACCTCAAACCCAAAGGTATCACCACGTCCTTTAACCCTCACAAAGTATACTCTGCCTCCCCTCTGAGAATCCTGACCTGGCCTCCTTAATGTGGTCCATGAGTCCTAGGCACGGCCACTGCTTCTGGCTGATTTGGCCAAGACCAGGAATAGGCTATTTGGTCCTTCGAGCCTGCTCCACCATTCCATACGATCATGGCTCTTCGTCCCACCTAGTATCCTGTTCCTGCTTTCACCTCATACCCCTTGATCCCTTCAGCCCCAAGAACTATATCTAAGTCCTTCTTGAAAACATTCAACATTTTGGCTTCAACTCCTTTCTGTGGCAGGGAACTCCACAGACTTGCCACTCTCTAGATAAAGAAATATCTCCTCATCTCTGTCCTAAATGGCCTGCCTTGTTTCGTTAGACTGTAAGGCCCAGTTCTGACCTTCCTAGTCATTGGGAACATCCATCCTGCATCTAACCTGACTGGTCCCGTGAGAATTTTATAGGCTTCTATGAGATCATCCCTCATTCTTCTAACCTCCAGTGAATGAAGTCCTAAACAATGCAATCTCTCTTCATACATCAGTCCTGCCGTCCCAGGAACCAGCCCGGTAAACCTTCAGTGCACTCCCTCTATAGCCAGACATTCTTTCTCAGATAAGGAGACCCGAACCCATACACAATACTCCAGTTGTGGTCTCACCAATGTCCGATATAATCACAGCAAGATGTCCCTACTCCTGTATTCGAATCCTCTTGTTATGAAGTCCAACATATCATTTGCCTACATCACGGCCTGTTGAACCTACATGTTTACACTCAATGATTGATGTGCAAGAACACACGTGTCATTGCACCTCCCACTTCCCAATCCATCATCATCAGATAATAATCTGCTTCCTGTATTTTTGCTACCAAAGAGGATAATCTCAGATTTATCCACGTTATACTTCATCTACCATATATTTTCTTGCTCATTCAACTAGCAATGAAGCATCTCCACATCTTCCTCACAGTTTACCTCCGTACAACCCCGAGCTTTGTGTCATCTGCAAAATTGGAGATATTACGTTGAGCTCCGTCATCTAAATCTTCACATTGTGGATAGCTGGAGTTCAAGCAGTCAAGACTGATCCCTGCTGATCCTGCAGTCACTTCCTACTTGGAAAAATGACCCATTTATCCGACTTATTATATTCTATCTGTCAACCAGTTCTCTATCTACATCAGTACACTACCCTCAATCCCATGCTGTCTACTTTTACACGTTAATCTCTTATGTGGGGACTCGTCATTTATATAAATGATTTGGATGTGAATATAGGAGGTATGGTTCGTGAGTTTGCAGTTGACACCAAAATTGGAGGTGTAATGGACAGCGAAGGAGGTTACCTCAGAATACAACAGGATCTTGATCAGATGGGCCAATGGGCCAAGGAGTGGCAGATGGAGTTTAATTTTGATAAATGTGAGAAGCTGCATTTTGGAAAGGCAAATCAGGACATGTTTTGTACACATAATGGTAAGGTCCTGCAGAGTGTTGCTGAACAAAGAGACCTTGGAGTGCAAGTTCCTTGAAAGTGGAGTTGCAGGTAAATAGGATAGAGAAGGCATCATTTAGTATGCTTGTCTTTACTGGTCAGTGCATTGAGTATAGGAGTTGGGAGGTCATGTTGTGGCTGTACTGGACATTAGTTAGGCCACTATTGGAATATTGCTTGCAATTCTGGTTTCCTGTTTTAAGAAGGATATTGTGAAACTTGAAAGGGTTCAGAAAAGGTTTACAAGGATGTTGCCGGGACTGGAGGCTTTGAGCTATAGGGAGAGGCTGAATAGGCTGAGCCTATTTTCCCTGGAATGTTGAAGGCTGAGGGGTGACCTTATAGAGGTTTATAAAATCATGAGGGGCATGTATATTGTAAATAGACAAGGTCTTTTCCCTGGGGCGAGGAGTCCAAAACTAGAGGTCATAGGTTTAAGGTAACAGGGGAAAGATTCAAAAGGGACCTAAGGGGTAACTTTTTCATGCAGAAGGTGGCTCATGTATGCAATGAAGTGGTGGAGGCAGGTGCAAATACAACATTTTAAAGAGATCTGAATGAGCATATGAACAAGAAGCGTTCAGAGGGATATGGGCAAAATGCTAGTAAATGGGACTAGATTTATGTAGGATATCTGGTTGTCATGGACGAGTTGGACCGAAGGATCTGTTTCCATGCTGTACATTTCTATGACTCTGTGATTCTATTATCAAAAACCTTTTGTAAGTCCAAGTACATCACATCTACTGGCTCCCCCTTATCAAATCTACCAGTTACAAGCTTGAAAAATTTCATTTGGTTTGTCAATCCTTATTTCCCTTTTGTAAATCCATGCAGACTCTGCCCCTGTTTACCAAGTGCTCTGCTGTTAAATCTTTTATAATTGTTGTGGCATAGGGAAAGCAAATCAGACCAAATCAGACTCTCTAATGCTGGATTCACAAACTAATCACATTAAAACATTCAATGGTCCTCAAAATTGACCAATTCCTCCTAGCCAGACTTTATAAATGAAAAGTCTTCGATATCAACTTTATAATTTAAATAAAACTTAACAATTTATTAGTAATAATGTTGCTTTAACAGAACTTAGGTGAACTTCAAGGTAATCTAACTGATATCTCTGATCTAAACCCAACATTCTTTAATCACCAATCTCCATTCATATTTGGTTGAGAAGACAAACACATTTAAGGGCTAAATTAAGAAAAAGAGTCATAAATTGTGAGTTCAATAACCATTTCAACGATGAATATGAAGCTTTCACTAAATCTAATGGATTGTATTACGGGCAGGTAGGACTGTTTCTTGTTTGAATTCTAAAGTTATCAGTCAATGCAAATACTTTCCACAGTCTTCTGGAGAGTTTTTCTAATTTCTTACAGACTGGAGTTCTTTTTTCAGGACTTTCAATAAGTCAATAACTGGAGAATAACTAGACAGAGCAAAACCAAATGTCCTAGTCCTGCAGCTTCAATAGCAGTATCATCTCGTGCCCACAAAAACCCGGTCAAGAACCAATTCATCCTTTGATAACAAGCATGGGGCTGGATGAACACAGCAGGTCAAGCAGCATCATAGGAGCAGGAAAACTTGACGTTTCGGGCCTAAACCCTTCATCAGAAAACCCTTCATCATT
>JAHRHZ010000271.1:10298355-10320594 GCA_024137785.1 Ginglymostoma cirratum
AATGATGAAGGGTTTTCTGATGAAGGGTTTAGGCCCGAAACGTCAAGTTTTCCTGCTCCTATGATGCTGCTTGACCTGCTGTGTTCATCCAGCCCCATGCTTGTTATCTCGGATTCTCCAGCATCTGCAGTACCTTTTATCTCCAGTTCATCCTTTGGTTTCTTTTTCTTTTTCCACATTCTCTGTGGTTGGCTGGTCAGCAGTGGTCTTCCCTTCATTGACCAATTCAACATCCAACCAGTTGCCAGTCCCTGTGATTAATGATATCTATGTGCTAGTTAATTTATAGTGTTCTTACAGCAGTAGTTAGCCTGCATTCAGGCCAGTTCCCAATGACAAACATCAGTTTTTTGCATTCTCTCCCTTTTTTTGAAACAAGTTGCCATTCAAAGTTCAGTTCACAACTTCAACTCAGTTCAAAACCAAAAATTAGAAAAACAGAAGAAAATTAATGCTGATCTCAACAATAATGGACTCCAGTATTTTCCCCACCACTGATGTCAGCCTAAGTGACCTACAATTCTCTGTTCTTCTCTGTACCTCCCTTCTAAATTGTGGAGTGACATGAGATACCCTCCAATCCATAGACACTGTTCCAGAGTGGGATGTAGATTATTGGGCCCTGGGGATTTATTGGCCTTTAATCCCACCAATTTCCCCAACCTGATTTTCTTCAGTTTCCCCCTGTGTTCCTCTACATTTTTATCATGTTATTTGTGTCCTTTGTGAAACAGAATCAAAATATGTATTTAATTGATCTTTCATCTCTTTGCTCCCTATTATAACTTGCCGCGTTCCTGATATCATTTAATTATTCTCAAACAATAGGGTTCTCATTATTATGGGTGATTACATTCTTTGGTGGCTTTTTGCAATCATTGGTAAGTTTCTAACTAAAGTGAGACTCACTTACTAAGCAGCCTTGCCCAATGTAGCAAAGTAAGCTCAGCAAATATGCTGATATTATTGAAATTCACATCGCGTTGCTGTCCAGGAATTAATATGACCACATTAATGATGTCATATAAATAAATGTAGACTCAAAATTCGCACTGTAAAGTGCTAACAAATCAAAAATCTTTGGCAAGCATTGAGACCAGAATAAATATCCTTACTTCAAAATTAAACTGTAAATTTAAATCGATCAGCCTCATTTGTGAAGATACACATTGCGCCATTCTGCCATTATATATTGTCGAGATCAGCCAGATGTTTCATAAGATTTGGCTGTTGATTTTCCAAGACCAGCGAGGAATGCAGATCAGAAGGCTGGATCCATTGCACATAAGTGGTCAGAAAATAATATAAACTATCAGATGGCCAAGCACCCAAATTTCCAATAAGTTCTCAGGGGTCTTAGCTGGGATTTTGAAACGTGAGTTTATTTGAGTGATTGGGTTTGGTGAGAGATAAAAACGGTCTCATGAAGTCGCAAAGTTACCCCTTAATTTTTCAAAGATTAGACATTACTGGTTGCTGCTTCACATTTGATGAATGATTCAACATAGTAGGCATTGTGACTAGTGGATTAAGCATAGCTGCAATGGGACATAATGTATGCCATGCTGTAAAGACTATTGGGAGATTTTGGCGACTGGATGTTTCTGAAGATGGCTGACAGGAGTGCCAACCGGAGACCAAAGTGGATTGTGGACTGGCTTCGACACAAAGATGGCTTTTCAGTTGAATATGAGGTAACATCCTTAGAAATCTTTGTTTCTGTGCTGACCCATCCAAAACTGTTGCTTATATCTTAACCTGCACGAATCCAATCCACCTAGCAACCCATCTGCTTGCTGACCTAGATTGGACAAAAAGGAAGTGTCTCAGTTTTTTCATCAAAATGAAAAATCCACAAGATCTGGCTCTACAAAAATAGCTGTTGCCCATTGCAAGTGAGAAATTACATATGGGCACATGTGCTCAGAGTCCTTAAAACAGAACCTTAAAAGATTGTTGAAATATACTCCTTATTGCATTTAGCATACTGAAGTTGCCAGCCAGAAATAGGTTTACACCAGTTCGGCTTGACTCTCTAAATTATACAAGGATCTTCATAATGCATCATTAATGTTGCATGTTGGATATTTTTAAACTATTTAATAGAGGTCACTGCTTTTTCCAAGGGTCTAATTACTAAACTCCCTCACATACTGAGGCTTGCAAATTACATCAACAGAGCAGTTTAGCAACAAGCAAAGGGAATTGTTAAAGAAAAAAGTTCTTGAACTGGAATCTCATCATGTCTCCTTCACCCTTCTCCAACCTGGTGTTAAGTTTACAAATAATGCTTCTGCCGCTTGGCATCCATGTTCTAAAGCAAAAAAAAAAATTCTGTTCACGGATGGAGGGACAAGCCTGGAGCCAGCAATCGCTTTGTGTAGAAAATGGCCAATTATTCCCCTGCCGAGGCACATTTCACTGTCACTGATCTGAAATATGCCTTTCACACCACCAATCATTGTCTGGCCAGTTGAAGTATTGTGATTTATGTAACTTAGGCATGTGTTTTGAAGGCCAATCTGCAGATAACATTAAATAGCTAGGTACTGATACTCTGCTCCAAAAACAGCAGAATACTGTGGATACTGGAAATCTGAAATGTAAAAACTATGCTGGAAATGCACAGCAGGTCTGGCAGCATCTACTCAACTCAAATTCAGCAACTTTTATCAGATCAACACGCTTTAGAAACTGAGGAAGAGTCACCCAACAAAATGTTAACTCTGATTTTTCTTCACAGATGCTGCCAGACCTGCTGAGCTTTTCCAGCAATTTCTGTTTTTGTTTCTGATATACAGCATCGGCAGTTCTTTTGGTTTTTATCCTTCAGAAGCTGTTTTCTTCTGAATCACAATTTCTCTATGTTAACCATTTTTGTGAAAGTCAAAGACGCAGCCAAATTGTACTCATGAATACTTCACGTTTCCAGTGGATAATAGAGATTTCTCTGATCATTTTCAAGACTTATACACTTACGAAATCTATTTAATTATAAACATAACTGTCAGTTCAAATCCTTGGAGTTTAGATACTTAACCTTGAAACTTATGAATCTAGGCAGAATGCTATTTTCTTAACACTAGACTCATTTTCTTTGGAGATTATGATTTGATTTCCATGGCATATGGCGTTTTGTTCACGATATTGAGTTTTTAAGGACTGAACCCTGTGGATTAGTTTTAAGCTATCTGTCCAAAGGTCTGAGCAATAAGCATTATACACTATATGAAAGAAAGAGAAAACTTAAACATAAGAATAATAAAAATTAGTCTCAAACCTTCTAATTGTCCTTTTCGTGTAATCTGCAAATTTCAGGGCTGGACATACCTAATATTTCTGGAGCAAATTCCTCAGAAAAAACATTTTGTTACAAATTCATGTTGGAGCCTATCTTTGCTAATGTTCACAAGCTGTCGTTCTGGAAAGTAAGTTTCCGCATGCAATTCAGCATTGTTAAGTTGTATTGCCTATAATTACCCAAACTTTTAACCCCTCTTACCCCATAACCTCTCTTTGAGATGTCCTCTCTGCAGTGTACCAGGGAACTGTGTTGAGATGTTTATTCTCAACATACATAAATAACATTCCTAACAAGTTAAATAATGGTGTGTGATTGTTTGCAGATAATTTCATGGTTTACAGATCACTGAAGATCGTATCAATTCATTATAAGATGATCTCTCAGAACTGTAAAGATGGCAGGATCAATAGGAGATGGCATAAAAATGTCAAAAGTGCTATGTTGTGAATATTACCAGCAGAAATAATTCACCTCAGGAAGCTTTAAGTTGTGAAATTAAATTCTCTAACAGATTGATAACCATTTCTGGGGGATTCAGTTTGAAAAACAATCTGCAAAGGGACTTCCATTTTCAATGTATAACAGACAAAGCAATCAGGTTTCTTTGGATTGTGAAGCAGAATCTTTGGCATTGCAATAAGTATATCAGACGTATCAGCTTACCAAACATTTCTTTGTACAATCCTGGCAGATGAAAATGAGGCCTGTGATTCTTATATAGTGAAAAATATAAATATGGTTGAAGGCACATTATTCTGCACACATCAGTATGGGAAATACACTGGTATCATGTCCCTCATCAAAAGTTTGGAGTAGGAATACGTCAGCAAAGGAGGGAGAAAAAAGACGGACCATGCTGTATAAAATATGAAATGGACTAATGGGAATTCATGGAAACAGCTACGTCCGGAGACGGCAAAAAGCAAGATAGTTATCCAGACAAATTATAAATTCATTTTTTTCCCAAGATAGTTTATCAATAATTTTCCACTCATCGTTAATCCCATAATGGAAGCTGGAAAAGGAAATGGTGACAGCCCTGTTACTTGAAATCTTCAAGACCCATTTGTAGATTATTTCCATTTCATTGTTTTCATGATTAAGACTACAATCTCAACAAATCACGGCTGGTTCAGATACCACTACCCATATAAATGTTGGTGGGTCACAGCTATCTGTCTGTGATACTGACATAACTAAAGCAGAAGCCAAATATACTTCTCTTGATATAGGTTAGAAGCCACAAGACACCAGGTTATTGTCCAACAAGTTTATTTGAAAACACAAGCTTTCGGAGCCTCGTTTCTTCTTCAGGTGTTAATAAGAGAAGTGGCATCAGACTCAGCATTTTAAGATTGAAAGGGTCACACAATTTATGAGGACGTATTAACCAAACCTGAGATGCTGTTAAATCTTTAATCAATTAGAAGGTTTTAATTGACTAATGCGTATGTGTAAAACGTCAAATTTCTTTCAAAAGTCACTGCCGTGAGAGAACTAAAGGCTTTGTCAATACAAAGAAGAGGTGATGATTTAGGCCAGGCAATGCATGTTAAGTGTGAGGCCTTGTTTAGAATCTGTCTGTGTTTTAGTTTGGAGTCAGATTAGTTTTATTTCTAAAGTATGAATATATTAAATGCCACATTGACTGACTGTCTATAAATTGTGTGCTTTTTGAAGCAGATGCAATAGAATGGATTACTGCATGGAAGTGTACAACAACTGAACAACCAGTTACACTACAGCCAACTACCTGCTGAATTGAACAAAAAACACACCTGTCAACTGAACAGACTGATCAAGACCTTTGATCCAGACCTTCAGAGCACCCTATGCACTCTCATCCCGCGTACTTTCCATGTAGGGGACTTCTACTGCCTCCCAAAGATGCAGAAAGCCAACACACCTGGTTGTCCCATTGCTTCAGGCAATGGGACTCTGTGTGAGAACCTCTCTGGCTATGTTGAGGGCATCTTGAAACCCATTGAACAGGGAACCCCCAGCTTCTGTCGTGACACTACAGATTTCTTACAGAAACTCAGCACCCAAGGACCAGTTGAACCAAGAACATTCCTCATCACAATGAACATTTTAGCACGCTACACCAGCATCTCCCATGACAACAGCATCGCTGCAACAGCCTCAGTAACTCCATAATTCCAACTGCCAATTTCCAGACGCCATCCTACAACTCATCCACTTCATCCTCGCCCACAATGTCTTCACCTTTGACAATCAGTTCCTCATCCAGACACACAGAACAGCCATGGGAACCAGATTTGCTCCCCAATATGCCAACAATTTCATGCACAGGTTCAAACAAGACTTCTTTGCTGCACAGAAACTCCGACCAACGCTATACACCAGATATATTGACAACATTTTCTTCCTTTGGACTCATGGCGAGGAATCACTGAAACAACCACACAGCGATATCAACAAGTTTCATCCCAACATCAGGCTTACCATGGACTACTCTTTAGAATCAGTCTCATTTTTGGACACACACATCTCCATCAGGGATGGACACCTCAGTACCTCACTCTACTGCATGCCTACGGATAACCTCACAATGCTGCATTTCTCTAACTTCCACCCTAAACGTATTTAAACAGCCATTCCCTACAGATAACCCCTGCACATACACAGGATCTGTTCAGATGAGGAGGAAAGTGACGGACACCTGAAGGTGTTGAAAGACTTCCTCATAGGAACGGGATATGATGCTCAACTCATTGATTGCCAGTTCCAACGTGCCACAGCGAAAAACCATAATGACCTCAGAAGACAGACATGTAATATGTCCGATAGGGTACCCTTCATCACCCAGTACTACCTGGGAGTGGAGAAACTATGCCATGTTCTTCACAGCCTTCCACAAATTATCAATGATGAGGAGCGCCTTGCCAAGATCTTCCTCATGCCTCCACTTCTCACCTTCAAACAACTGCCAAACCTTAAACAGACCATTGTTCGCAGAAAACTGGCCAGCCTTCAGGACAACATTGACCACAACAACACGATACATCCCTGACACGACAACCTCTGTAAACCATGTCAGATCTTCGACATGGACACCACCATCACAAGTGGGAACACCACCCACCATTGTACACAGCAGGTACTCATGTAACTCGGCCAATGTTGTCTATCTCATGCACCGCAGGCAAGGATGACCCGAGGCATGGTATATTGGCGAAACCATACAGATACTACAAAAATGGATGAATGGACTCCATGTAATAATCGCCAAACAGGGATGTTCCCTCCCAGTGGGGGATCACTTCAGTGGTCAAGGCCATTTGGCCTCAGATCTTCGGGTAACTGTCCTCCAAAGCAGCCTTTGGGACACGCAACAACGCAGAGTCACCAGGCAGAGGCTGATAGCCACGTTCGGTACCCATGAGGACAGCCTCAACCAGGATCTTGGGTTCATGTTGCACTGCAGGTGACCCCACCACAATACACTCTTATACACACACTCACATATATGCACGTGTATACACACACACACACACACAAACACACACATGCGCGCAAATCTGTGGGGTGAATTTGCAATTGCAGATACATTCTATTTTGTTCAAAAACAGCCAATTTATAGACTGTCAGTCAATGTGGCATTTAATAAATTCCTACTTGGGAAATAAAACCAGTCTGACTCTATACCAAAACACAGGCAGATTCTAAACAAGGCCTCACACCTAATATGTATTGTCTGACCTAAAATGTCACCTCTTTACATTGATAAGACCGTCAGTTCTTACAGAGCAGTGACTTGAAAGAAATTCAGGGTTTTACTTATACATATTAACCAATTAAAACCTCCTAACTGATTAAAGATTTAACAGCATCTTAGGTTTGTTTAATACATCCCCATCAGTTGTGTGACCCTTTGATTTTTTACTTATGAATTCTGTGTCTCATACTACCTCTTCTCACCAACACCTGAAGAAGGAGCGAGCCTCCAAAAGCTTGTGTTTTCCAATAAACCTGTTCGACTATAACCTGGTGTCGTGTGATTTCTGACCTTGTCCACCCCAGTCCAACAGAAACACCTCCACATTATTCTCTTGGTATGTCTGCAAAAAAACACACAGTGACATCTTTCATTTAGTTGCTTCTTCCTCATTCATTTGCATTTATCTTTGTTGCTTAATTTCTTTTATGGTCCCTTGTTTTCATCAGTCTCCCCTTCACCTATTTCCCTCTTCATTCAGTCTTTTTTGACATCTGACCTGTTTTTGTTTCCTTTGCCACTCAATTTTCATCTTTCTTTTGTATAAGGTAATGGTTCTGAAAGAGTTAATGTTGGTGACTGCAGTGAACTCTAACCAATCTGATGATTTCATACTAGATTGGGTGGGGATAAGGCAGAACAACTTAGGATGTCATGGAGTGATTAACTATATTCCTAGGCCCCTCAAGTTCTTAGTTACAATGTTGATCTTACTAATGTAGCTTGAACTTGATAGTTAACATGCAATACAGTGCATTGTTTTCAGACAATAGCCTCTTATATAAGACACGTTTATGTCAGCAAACTATTCCAATCAAAGTTTGATAGTGTTGGGATTCCAAAATATACGCCATTATCTATTTTAGTTGTTTAAGGTATTACCTTTTACCTATAACTCTCTGAAGTTGCTGCATAAAAATAAAGGGAGAAGGGACTCAAAATCTGGATCATGGCAGGAAGCAGGGCCGGATCTCAACTCAGATGAGAAATAGCATTTTGAATTTACTTGGAAAACAGATGACAGAAAGAGATTCAGAAGAACCCCAAGGAGCAGTGACTTTCAGGAATCTCCAAAGACAAACTCTGAGCACTAGGTTTCTAATAGAAGCCAGAAAACATTGATAAATTTGACTAGTTGTAAGTGCAGGTTAGAATTTTCCAAGAAGCCACATATAAACTGTATTTTCTCAGTTGCCTGTAAGGAAATAACCACTGACAAACCAATTCAATGGCTAATAAATAGAAGGGTAAGATGTGGGTGCAAAGGTGGGCTATTTGGCCAATCAAAGCTGCTCTGCATTCAAAGGCTGTCCTTAAATACAATTTCCTGTATTTTCCCCATCACCCTTTACTCCGTAACTGCTGACAATCTGTCTGTCTCAGCCTTGAACATACTTGATGTTTCAGCCTTGACAGCCTTCTACAGTAAAGAATTCCACAGATTCATTACCCTCTGAGAGAGGAAATTCCTCCTCATCGACACATTAACTGGGTCATCCTGTTTATTAAGTTACATAACATTTCTGCACATGCTCAGTTGCAGGCTTGCAGCATTGTATGGATGTGAATGGAACAGGAAGCACTTTGGATTGACTCATATCCTTCAGATGTTGCATCTTTTAAAGAAAATGAAAGAGTGTTCAAGTAAATTCTCTCATTTCTACCTCAAGCTGGGGATGTTAAAGCTTACAGGAAAAGGCAATTAGAACTGCACCTATAACAGTGAAAACATTTCTGTAATCCAACCAATTTTCTTTTTGCAAAATGTTCAGTTACTTTAGTTAGTACAGTTCATTAAAGATCTGGCTAGTCCTAATGGACCCACTGATTCCCTGAATTCATCATCTTGCTTTATTCTGTTACACCCACTTCCAGACTGAATTAGTCCTGGGAGTGATAATTTGAGACTTATATGAGTCACCTGCACTACATTCATTAGATAAGCAATCAGTTGGAAAATGAAACCAAAACAGAAAATGCTGGAGAACATCTGTGGAGAGAAAACAGCATTAATACTTTGAGTCCAGTGACCCTTCTTCAGAACTGAGATGCTACCAGACCTGCTGAGTTTCTCCAGCAATTTCCATGCTTGTTTCAGATTTCCAGCACTCGCAGATCTTTGTTGTTAGTAGAAACGAACATATTTGTGTCAAAGAGCCGGTTGTCTGTGATATTACATGCTCTGTTTTACAATTCTCACCATCTATCTAGACTGTTTGATTGAGTTCAGATGAAAGGTTGCATGATAAAGTTAACTGCTCCCTTGATTCTGACACATACATTTTCTATTTTTAAAGCCTGAAAATCTGAGCCTGGAAAGTACAATTGTTGACAAATGTTTAAAACAAAAAATAAATCCAGTGGAATGTAAGGTGAATGTACGAATCATCTGTCCAACATTTTCACAAAGAATTATTTCTAATTCAATCTACTCTTTTGAACTTGAGTCTCATTCTATTTTCTTCACCCTTCTCCAAGCTGGCATTAACTACACAACTGATACCTCTACCTCTCAGTTTCCAGGTTTTAAAGCAAAAGAAAATATTTCTGTTCACAGATGGAGGACTCAAGCCTGGGGCCAACAAAAGCCTTAGCGTAGAAAATGGCTGAGTGAATGAAAATATGGGTTGCTGATAAAAGCAGGGAGTCTGAGGCAAATATAACAGAAAAAAAACCTTTGGTTAGGGGTCAGAAATCAATTGTTTTCATTGATTATTAATGTCACTCCTCGTGTTACACTTTGTACATCTGCTGTTGTAATATGGATAGCTGCTGCATGATTACAGAGGGACTTTCATCATGACTGCAGGGACAAACTAAACAATGGCTTCAAAGTTACAAGATGGAGCCAGGAGCTACACTTGAACCTGTAAAATTTAATCATCTGCTCCACAGAAACACCAGCAAAATATCATTCGAATTGAGGAAATTGGTACTGCTTATCAAATACAGCAAATCTCATCACCACAGCCGTTCTATTTCCCTACTTTGTTTTCAAACATAGACATTCTGGAAGTGTAGAGACAGTAAGATTGCAACTGAACCGGTTAAATTTTTTTTGCACCTCCCTTATCTTAAAAACCAGCTGCAACTCCTCAAAATAGGAGCCAGAAAGCTCCTTTGAGGGAAAGCATGGTTATAAGAGATACACTTAGCATCTTCTTATACAATTTAATGAGATATCAGAGCAGAAAAGGAAGCCAATCAGATTTTAATGGGACTTTCAAAGCGCAAACCAGTTATTCCTTTTCATCTGGAATTTCTCCATTATCCTGTATATATTTTGTACTGTTTTGGGTTTATATGTTCAGAATTTCCTGCAAGAATATAGAAGGCAAACCTACAGTCCAGAATGAATCACCCAACAACCTCACTGTCAGAAGCAACAAAATCCTCTTGGGGTGGTCAGCAAATATAAACAGTTTGCCCCAGTGACCTTTACTAGGTCTGACCTGGGTAGGCCATAACATGTAGGACATGAGAAACTTTCAGTTACTGCTGAAACTGCAAAGTGGTGCAAGGGAGACTGATTCAGCAACAGCAAACTGCCTCGAGGAACCAGTTCTTTAATGTCAAGGGAACAGTATCAGCATATTTGTATTCCAGTTGATTTTATTAAGTGGAAATAACAGCTAAAACCCACTTTAAGCAACAAGTATGCAATATTTTATCAAAGTGAAATATATTGAAAACATTTTTCTGAATTCCCAGCAAGGAATTGTGAGTAATTATGCAAGGAGATGTGATACTGAGCCATGCAGGTCAGAATGTCCCTAGCTCTATTCCTACGCTGTCATTGTTCTCAGTCCCTTGAAACAAGGATTGTATCTGCCTGGCTTCATGATTTGCTCTGCAAATTGAGGAATTGGTTGGGATACTTCCATAAGCCTCAAACTTCTGGCCCAAAGCCAAATGGATTGTAAAATGACCCAGGCTTTCTGTTCCTGCTGGTACCATAATATTTGCTGGTCAAATGTATCAAGTCTTGAGGAACATTCCTAGCAGCTCTTGAAGATTCTGTTGAATATGTGAGGTTTGGTTACCTTGGCTCACCCTTAAAGATGATAATTTGGAATGAGGTACAAAGTTGCTAGAATCCTATGCACCATAAGTCACTTTTCACAGATTGATAATGTTTACATTGTGACTCTTAGAGATGTCATCAGTTCATTGTAAAATTTCAGCTTCACTTTCATGTATACCACCAGCAAAGGAGGTGTATGGCTATAAATAACATCTCATTGTTTGGGTTTGGTGGCCCCCAGTCTTATTTTCTAATGGAGCCTGCAGCGAAACAGCTAAATCCAATCCCCAAAAATATATTTGATTGACTGAAACCTGGGTTCAAATACTAAGTTTCAGCTTTAAACACTGACTGTTGACCTAAAAGTAAAGTCACCCTAATCCAACCAGATTGTAGAGCTGCTCTGTCATTAGCCAAAGATAAAGACGGTACCTTAACATAAGGGTCACTACACCTCAAGTGAAAGGAGGAGAGTCCTTCATGGTAACCTCAGCTGCTGTTGACATCATTTTGCATTGCAAACCAGCCATTGAGCCAACTGAGCTAACCAATGCCATCTGTTGATCCAAATGTTTAACTCAGGACAAAGCTCTAAATCTTGTTCGCATGTGCTCCCTGTGTCTGTGTGGGTTTCTGCCGGGTGCTCTTGTTTCTTCTCATTGTCCAAAGATATGCTGGTTAGGTAGATTGGTCATGCTAAATTGTCCTGCAGTGTCCAGGGATATGCAGATTACATGGATTAGCCAGCGTAAATGTGGGTTACAGGGATAGAGTGGGGGTGGTGAGGCTGAGCGTGCCCTTTAGGGATTCTATGATTCTAAATACTTTGCAAAATAGAACTTTTAAATGCCAATGTTAGAAGATTATTTTCCCCTCACTAAAATTGTGGACACTTAAGGCAGGTTCAATTTGACCAGATTTGTCTTTATTGAGAATTGGATTGAAATTACCACAGTTCATTTCATTCAGCACTCTGAACTCAGTTACTAAAGCAATAAGATCTGGATTTAAAACCATGGGTTTCAGATGAAAGGACGGCATCATTCCTACATCCACCACACATTACACTTCCACCTCCTTTTATTTTAGAGCCATACACAAATCAGCAAACCAACCTTGTTTCTTTCCTTTGTAGCTCTTGTGTTCTTCAGTGGTAAATGCAGTCCGTGCTCATAGCTGAAACCCATCACTGGTAAGGTTTATAATGCCATTTTAATAAAGTTTTTTAATATTCTTCATGATAACCAAGCCCCAGATGAATAGAAGAGACCCTGAATGATGTACCATCACTGATTATCCCTATAGGTGATAAAGCTTTGTAATAACTAAATTCTATAACATTTACGAGAAAGCATTTTAAAAACATTTGTTCCTGTAACCATGGCGTCCAGGTTGTCGATTGTAAATAAATTCAATGTTGCTTGCTTGGACATTATGCGAAACAAATCAATCAAGTAAACTCTCCCTCAAAATGGAAGATTCATGTCTATTTATATTTGTCTTAAACAGTAAATCCTGGAGAAACTCAGCAGGTCTGGCAACATCTGCGGAGAGAGAAATAGAGTTTATGTTTTGGGTCTGTTATGATTCTTCTTTAAAACAGGAAGGTGTTCTGAAGAAGACTCGTATTGGATTTGAAGTATTACCTCTGTTTGTCTCTGTGAAGACGTTTCCAGACCTGCTGAGTGTTTTTCCAGCATCCTTTATGTCGTTTCTGCTTTATTTTGCTTTTATTTACATCAGTCTTCCACACTTGGAGCCATAATTCCTTACGGTTTAGTGGCTGCTTCTTGAATGAGCTTCAGTAGACTATATAGGACCTGCTGGGGAGATCACTCAAACACTGATGTAACAGCTGGGATCTGGTATCATTTCTTTATCAACAAAACCATGTGTAAACCTGATCCATCCATGATCTGCCATGAAAGCAATGAGGGAATTTTACCTTCACTAAGGTATTTGTATCTGAGGCAATTCTTTTGTTAGTTTCCACAACATAAGAACTAGATGTGATTCACATAGTACTGAACTATTCAATAGACTTTATAATAGATCTTGGTATCCATGCATAATGTAGTCATAGGCGCTGCCATATTCAGACTAGTATTGAGCAATTCAGTTATAAACTGCTGCATACTTCCCTCAGCATGTCATTCTGTAACTGGCCCCTGTAAGATTGAGTAAGGTAAAGACTGAGATCCTTACAAATTTAGGTAGCATGCCATAATACAGCAATTACTTTATGAGCAAATCTCTTAACGATGTACGACATATATCTGTGAGACATTAACACAACAAGCTCTGATATAGATAAACACAGCTTCTGTACAAAAAGACTCCAGCCAACATAAAACCCCAAATCTCATTGTAAAGAAGCCAGTTAGAGTATTTGCTGCCTATTTTATAGCCTTCTTGAACTCTTCCTCGTTTTCAATTCTGGTTGGACTATTTTCAGGCAGAATATAGATTGTTGTTCATTGATTTTCTCCCTCTTGAAGTCAGGGAATATGAACAGGCTTTAAAATTTCTTGTGTACAAAATCCAGATTTAAATCAGTGAGTTGTCTTAGTTCATCTGACATACATGCGCGAGCGCATACACACACACACACATGCACACGCACACGCACTCTAGCCCAAAAATTTCAGAAACTCGATGGATAAACACCAAAGCATTACAATTTTTTTCATATGTTTTGCTGTCTTGATCCAGAATAGTCTAACGTGCAATCTATTCATATGAAAACAAAAAAAAACATTGCATGCTATTTTCAATTTCAATTCTCACCATCAAAACTTTGTTCTGAAAACATTTTTTGTTTCTGAAACGTTGAAAATATTTTGCCAGATTGGCTTTCTCATGTGATTGATCACAAACAGCAGAAATTGTGATAAATCAGTTGCCTCAATTTATTGATGTATTTCACTCCTTCATGTTAGTTGTATGTGTATCAATTTGATTTGATTCCCTCACATAATCTCAGCTTTGCAAGTAGAAATCAAGAAAGTTGAACTGGTCGTTGATACTGCTTGAGAGGCAGAATTGAATATTATAATCTCAGTAGAATAAACTATTCAGTGCACCTTACCTATGTTGCTACTACATTGGATCTAATTACTCTATTCCAAATCCACCCCTAAACATTCCAGACAACTGGAACTAGGCAAAATTAAAGGGTGTGAAGGGATAGGATTTCAAACAGGGGGGAATACAATGGTTAGATTCCTATATTCGCAGCATTGTATTCCTGACCTTTTTTTAGAAGCCGCAGTTGGAATCATTTAACAAGCTTTTTCAAGATGTTGGAAAGCAGATTCATTGGAAAGCAGAATGAAAAAACGCAGGAGTGGGGCCTCTGACAAAAGGAATGCTGAGATATTAGAAATATATAGAGAAGAGCCTTCAAACGCAGGAGTAGAAGATAGGGGCATGACTACCTCACCACCATGCCATTACTCTTATTTCTTTCATTGTTTATCAGAATTTTATCTAAATTCATTTTAACTTTCGATAGATTTCTGTGCTAATGTATCTTATGTTCTATGTAGCAGAACAACAGGAGCAGAAATAGACTCAAGTCTGAAGCAGTCACTGAACTTTTCAGCTCAGCTGCATGACCTCCCAATTTTTCCCACACTCAGTCAGAGACTGAATCAAACTTGGCTTTCTCTGTCTGCACCAATTAGCATGCAAACCCCCTGCTTGAAGGTCTTCCTGAGGTCAAAGGGCACTTCGGACTCACCATTCACCTCACTGCTGTTTGTTGGCATGGAGCCAATGAGTCCACCAGCTGTCCTGGCAAAATATCTTCACCAGAGGATTGAGAGCTTTCAATCCTGAAAGCAATCTCCACAACCCTCAGCTCATCCTCAATTCAGCTATGGATTTCAGAAAGTACTAGAATCAGAGTGAAACGCTAGATGCATGTTCCACTTCACAATTCGAATCACAGAGTACTCGGACGTCATTTCTGAACATGTGTGGTTCTTCATTAAGGCGAGCTGCTTATATAATTTTAGATCTTCTTTGGAAAGCAGGCAACAAAGATGCTGACCTGGACTCAACACACGAATATCATCCTCTATTAAAGACACTGCTGGCACAGCATCAGAAAAAGACTGCATAGTTCCATTATATTTTCTCAAAACAGATGCTGCAAATGGTGGGAAAATTAGGCACCAATGAAGATTGTGAAAAGCGACCAGAGAACATTCTGGATCTAGATTTCACTTTCCAGCATAAATTGATAGAGGAAGAAACTATCACTCATGACATTTTATTACTGGAGACTGAGACTTGGATTTTTGTGTTCCTTTGAATTCATGTTGCAGTATTCCTGAAGACCTATTGTCTCTTTTGAGAATTAGAGTTTTCTGCAAGGTAAAGAAGTTGCCTACTTATTTCACTGAACCTACCGAGGCAATGCATATTTGGAGCTGGTGGCACAGTGCTAATATCACGAAACAAGTAATCCAGTAGTAGTAGCCTGACGATTGGGAGTATAGGTTCAAATCCCACAAAGGCAGATAGTAAAAGTTCAGCCCAATAACAAAGCTGCAAATAAAATCAAGGATAATGGTGACTAAGTAACCATCATTAATCAATGCAATCTCCACTGCCTCTGGTTCACTAATCTGCTAGGGAGAAGGAGATCTATTTGGTGTGCTGCTATGAAAGACTGAGACAACCAGCATCAATTGTTACTGACTGTGGTAAATTCAGAGTTAACCCTGCAAAGTCCTCCTGGCCAAACTTGGGAGAGCTGTCTCATAGAAGACTCAAACAACAGCCTGACATCATCATAGTGAACAGATTATGTCCTTGCAGGACAGAAACAGTTGGGAATTTCCCTGGAAGTTCTCAAAATTAACTCTAGACCCCAAGAAATCTCATGACAACATGGACAGATTCCCACCTATCGTCCTTCCTCCCGTGTTGAATCAACACGCTTTCATGTTGAAGACCACTTGGAGGAAGCACTGAGCATGACAAGGACACGGAATATGCTATGGGTGGGAGACCTCAATGTCCATCACCAAGAGTAGCTCAGCAGCAGCACCACTGACCAAACTGGTTGAGTCCTAAAGGACATATCTGCTGCAGGAGCCAACAGGGGCAGGAAAACATGAACTTGTCTTCACCAACCTACCTGTCACAGATGCCTCTATCCAGCATAGATAAGAGTGACTACCACACAGTCATTGTGGAGGCAGAATTGTGTCTTTGTGTTGAGGATATTCAACAGGTCATATGAGGCAGGTCATATCCCCCAGTCCACCATTACCATCACACCAACCCTGGTTCAATGGAGAGTAAGACAGGAATGGTGGTGTAGTGGTAATGTCACTGGAAGACTAATCCAGTCACCCAGCATAATGTTATTGGAACATGCGTTCGAGCCCCACGACTGCAGACAGTGAAACTTGAATTCAATAAAAGAAAACTGGGATTAAAACAGCCAGCCTAAGGTCAAATTCTATCAATTGTTGTATAAACCCAACTGGGTCACTAATGTCCTTTAGAACAGTACAGCACAGTACAGGCCCTTTGGCCCACAATTAGCAAAGGAAATCTCCAATTTTTAACCAGCCTGGCCAACATGTGACTCTAGACCCACAGTGATGTGGTTGACTCTGAACTGCTCTTTTGGGCAATTAGGGATGGGTAGGCTAGCCATCAGTGCCCATATCCCATGAATGAATTTACAAACCCACACTGGGTGTACCTTAAAAATGAAGTAAAACACAGAACTATTTGTGTGCTAAGCGGTATATGTGGCAAGTGATAGACAGGGCTAAGTGATCCCACAACCATTAGATCAGATTGGATCAGTCATGAATGGTGGTGAACAGTTAAACAGCTATGAAGTTGAGGCTCCACTAATATCTCAATCTGAATGATGGGGAAGTCCAGCACATCAGTGCAATTGACTTTTGCATTCACCTTCAGTCAGAAAATGTCTGTGCTGTATGACTCGATGACTCTATGTTCAGTGATGAATCATCTCAGCCTGGCTCAGAAGTCCCCAGTTTCACAGATGTCAACCAATTTGAATTATTCCGTGTGATAACAAGAAATGGACAAAGGCTTTAAATATTGCTAAGGCCGTGCCAACATTCTGTCACTAGTACTGAAGACTTGTGCTCCTGAACTAACTGTTTTCCTAGTCAAGCTGATCCATTCCAGTTACAACACTGGCATCTACCCTGCAATACGAAAAATTGCCCAGGTACTTCTAGTCCATAAAAAAGCTGGACAAATAAACCTGGTTAATGACCACCCTATCGATCATTGTGAAGTGATGGAAGGAGTCATTGACAGTATCAGCAGACTGGCACTTGCAAAGGAATAACCTGTTTTCTGATGCTCAGTTTGGTTTCAGCTTGGGCCACTCAGTTTCTGACCTCTTTCACAGCCCTAGTTCAAACATAAACAAAAGAGCTGAATTCCAGAGGTGAGGCGACAGTGACTACTCATGACATAAAGGCAGCATTTGACTGAGCATTTAGCATCAAGGAGCCCTAGCAACACTGGAGCCAATTGGAAACAAAGGGAAAATGTTCCACTGGTTACAGCAATACTTAACATAACTGAAGATGACTGTGTTATTGGAGGTTAATAACCTCAGTCCAAGGACATCCCTGCAAGGGCTCCCCAGGGGAATGTCCTAGGCCAGACCATTTTCAATTTGCCTTTTTATAGAACTTCCCTCCATCATAAGGCTAGAAGTGGGTTTGTTTGCTAATGACCACAAAATGTTCAGCACCGTTAACAACTCCTCAGTTACTGATACAGTCCTTGTCCATATGCAGCAAGATCTGGACAACATCTAGGTTTTGGGTTGAAAAGTGGCATGTAAATCAATCAGAAGCATTGATCAACTTGGTACTTTAATTGGGCAGTGACACATTTGTGGTTTATGGAATAGACAGGCTCGAATGTTGGCACACCCTTCTCAACTTACGAAACCACAGAATTGTTAGGTCGCAGAAGGAGGTCGCCGGGCCATTGTGCCTGCACTGTCTCGTTAAATGAGCTTCATTACCTACTGCCAATCTCCTGCGATTCTTCATAGCCCTGCACATAATTTTAATCCAAATAATCATGCAAAACCCTTATAAATCCTTTAATGGGACCTACTTCCACATCGCTTCCACTACAGTCCATACCTTAAGTACTCTCTTTACCCTTGCTTCCTTTGCAGATCACTTCAAATCTATGCCCTCTTGTTTTCCTTCCCATTACGAGTGGGACCAGTTCCTCCGTATCAGCTTTGTCCAGCTTGCTCATAATCTTGTAAAACTCCATCAGATCTCCTCTTAGCCATCTTCTCTCCAAGTAAAACAGCCCCAACTTCTTCAATCTACTCCTATAACTGAAGTTTCTCAACCCCGGAACCATTCCTAATAAACCGCTTTCTCACACTGTCCAATGTCTTCACATCCAATTGAGTCATGACACTACACTGAACGTGAGTGAAACCTGTGAAAGTAAAACACATCTCAAATTGAAGGCTCTGCTCAGAGTCTCTTGACTGATAACTCATTGCTGCAGCAGCCCACAGGCAGTACTTGACATCCTTCCTCATCAGCTAGTTATTGAGACTGCAACCATGCAGATATAGGTGGGGCAGTCTGTGGCCAGGGCACCAAAACCCAGAGCACATCAGCTAAGAACACCTCAGCAGCCAGTTACAAATGCAAGTCTTCACACTATGAAGGTGACAGCAATATATTGAAGCACCAGAAGATTTAAATGTTTCACATTTTTCTCATAACAAGTGCCATAAAATATAAAATGACTGTCTGGTTTTCCACATCAGATCTCTCCCATCCCATTAGAAGCTATATGGAAACAAAAGGCCATACTTTTCTTGTTAATATTAAATATCTAGTGCATTTTCCCAATGACTTACAATGTGTAAGCGTTATTGATTGACCCTAATAACAAATTGACTCCTGATCAAATGTCATACAAATTCACACCTTGTAAAGCCCAGTACAGTCAACTTGTCTGCGCTCTGAGATCATGAACTCCCCTTGAGAAAGAAATGGCCTTGGGTTTCAACACTTTGCATATTGTTTCCCTGGAGTAAGGTTGCTTTCTTGCTACAGTTTGCATTGGAAATATGGACATGCTTTGTTGCTCATGGTCATAATGTAATGATATCATTGCAAAACTGTGTTCATGAGGCAGCTTTGAAGCAATTGGTGACACATTGATGTCACAAAACAGCCCTGGGTATTTTTATGGCTGGATGGGAAGCTAGTAGATCCATCACCAGTTTACATGACTCATGGAAAAGGGACCCACACCCCCTTACAAACAGCACAAAAATTATCAAATCCTCCGTGGTTCTGGGTGCTGGCACTGGCCAGAAAGATCTGTGCTTAACAACATATGTAATTGAGTGCTTGTAGTCTGCTTGAGAATTGAGACGCAGTGATTATATTGTTCTACTTTTCTTCACATACAACTGTCCAACCACTTGCATTATCAAATAACAAAGAAACAAGACTGTCTGTCAGACATTTCATCTGTCTTCATTTTCAAGGGTTGGGCCTTGGACTTAGAGTCATAGCGATATACAGCACAGGAACGGACCTTTTGGTCCAATTCGCCCATGCTGACCAGATATCCTAAACTGATCTAGTCCCATTTGCTTACGTTTGCCCCATATCCCTCTAAACCCTTCTTATTCATGCACCCACCCAGATATATTTTAAACACTGTAATTGTACCCATCTCCACCACCTCCTCTGGCAGCTCATTCCATGCACGCACGAATCTCTACCTAAAAATGTTGCCCCTTGAGTCCCTTTAAGTCTTTTTCCTCTCACCTTAAACCTATGCCGTCTAGTTTTGGACTCCCTCACCCTGGGGTAAAGACTCTGGCTACTCACCCTATCCATGCCTTTCATGATTTTATAAACCTCTATAACATCACCCCTGAGCCTCTGATGCTCCAGGGAAAAAAAATGTCTCAACCTATTCAGCCTCTCCCTATAGCTCAAACACTGTAGCTCCTGCAACATCCTTGTAAATCTTTTCTGAACCCTTTCAAGTTTAGCAACATCTTTCCTACAGCAGTGAGACCAAATTTGAATGCAGTATTCTAAAAGTGGCCTCACCAATGTCCTGACCAGTGCGAACTAACATCCCAACTCCCATACTCAATGTACTGATCTTTATTAGACTGGTTCTTCTTATGACCAAAATATTTCAGAAGATTACAAGCAGACTACAAAAGAAAAGACGTTCAAAGATGTTCCTCAATAGCGACTGATATGTAGACTGTCACTTAATGAGGTAAATAATTATAAACATTGCCAGACTGTGAAGAGAATGGAATCTTCCTCAACCTGAGCATTTATTTTTTCTATGAATTAAATTTAAATGACCTTAATTTCACCTTCGTTTGTTCTTTCAGTAGTTGACAGCAAATCCCACAGGAGAAAAGATGTAACAAAAATAGAAATTTCTGGAGAAACTCAGCAAGTCTGGCAACATCTGTGGAGAGAAAGCAGGCTTGATGTTTTGAGTCCAGTGGTTCTTTAGCATTCGCAGTTTTATTACAAGAGAAAAGATGTTGTTTTAACATGCATATCAGCAAAGGTACTTTCTAATGTGAACGGTGGCACTGCCCAGAGATCCAGGTACTGAAGCTCATTTAACAAGCTGCTGTAACTTTCAGAGTAACAGCCACATTGGATTTAAAGTGGTGCAAAGTGCAACAAGGTTAAAAAACTTAATAAACATTGAACTTGAATCTGTGTACATGTACGTTTCTTGCACAGTGTGCAATGTTACTGAGTTACAAGGAACCTAAAGCACAATCAGAACCTGCCAGAAAATTGTTGCGTGGCTAAGAATGATGTGAGTCTCAATGATCCTTCTGTATTGAGTCAGCCAATTTGAGCTTGGGCAATGTCATAATTCTCTATTTAGATTGAGTTTGGAGAATAACAAGGAAGAACATGAACTGACCATTCCATATCTGCTGGCTGGGCCACGTCCATGTTCAGGGATGCATCTGGATAGTATAGAAAAGTTGCTGATAACCTAATACACTACCACAGCATGGAGCATTGCTTTAGGGTTGGGTTGGAAATTAAAGATTGAACTATAATGATAGCAGCGTAAACCTTTCAGCCCATTATCACCAGCAATAACAGATTGCAAAGGATCGCTCAGATATGCCTCTGGCAGATATTACACAGAATTTACAGCATAGAAACAGGCCATTCAGTAGAACTGCTTTGTGCTGGTTTTGTGGTGTGGTGACCCTTAGGTTAAACCACCACCAGTGGTCTCTCTTTAATAAGAGAGCCCCTGGTCCAGTAGGACAATGGTGACTTCACTTCGATCTTTTACCCTCCACTTGAAGGACCTTTTGATTTTCACTGACCTCAGATACCCAAAATAAGGTTTCATAACTCTGGTTGCCTCCTTGCAAGGTTACCTGACACCCCATGACTATATAGATCACCTGGGTGCTTTAAGTATTCATAAAACTATGGTCATTAATTTGAATCACTTTCATCCAGATAGTGAGATGGGGCCAATGCAGCAAATTTATAAACCACAACTTTCTGCATGTAAAGGCTAATAATGGCACATGGGATTTGTTTCCAATTCAATTTCATTTATTTTGGACTGGGTTTGAAATTCTGATATAAAATAGGGCACAACTATCTTTTGTAAGTTGAATTCCTTTCCCTGTCTAAAATCCAGAAAGTACAAATTCTCGTAGGTTGGATAAAATGGAGCCTGAGCAATTATAGACAGAGTTTATCACGCTGTAGCAGCTTTTTACTTGTTAAGTGCTGTAATTATTGTATTGGTAATTTATTCAAATGACATTTAAAACACAATAAAAGCACATCTTTTGTGTGCCCACAGTGAATTTTGAAAAAGCTAATTTCTGCAGGTGAGCAAGCAAAGTAAACAGGGAGATCTTCTAAATTACAAATGAGGAGTAGAAGGTTGCTATGTCAAAGTGATGTGAGGGCAATTTGCTACTGCACACTAAGGAGATATTTACATATTCATATATATGAGAGTATGTATAGAGATACATCTCTCTCCATTGGATAAACACAGAATGCAAGCCGAGCAGTCTAAAACAACTGGATATTTATGGGAGAGATAAGAGATAAAAGGTACTGCAGA
>JAHRHZ010000271.1:10320994-10334054 GCA_024137785.1 Ginglymostoma cirratum
TCATCAGAAATCATTTCTGATGAAGGGTCTAGGCCTGAAACGTCAAGTTTTCCTGCTCCTATGATGCTGCTTGACCTGCTGTGTTCATCCAGGCCCATGCTTGTTGTTTTGGATATTTATGGCTTACCAGAGTGGCACATTGCAGGGTCCAGGATCACATACTCAGGGACATAAAGAAGCTTTGGGCAGCTGCTGTGCAGAAACAATGTGCAATCAGTTGTGAGTATAAACTAAAATGTGAGAAGCCTTGCAAAATCCCTCAACCTATATATTTGGTATGAAATGTACATTGCTAATGTAACCATTACTGCAAGTGCTGTGAGCACCTCAAGACTGTTATATGTTGGAACAGACTCTATTGTGAAAAGATGGCACATATCTTTAAAGACCATTGTCAATTATCACACGCCTAGACAGGCCCACCATATGTCTGCTGATCAACAAACACCAAACCACATTAATTCCATTTACTTGCACTTGGTCCATATCCTACTCTGCACCTCTCTGTCCCAGTGGTATGGTGGCTTAGTGGTTAGCTCTGCTGCCTCACAGCACCAGGGATATGGGTTCAATTCCACCCTCAACAGGTGACTGTCTGTGTGGAGTTTGCACATTCTCCCCATATCTGTATTTATTTCTTCCAGGAGCTCCAGTTTCTTCCCACAATCCAAAGATGCATAGGTTAGGTGGATTAGCCATGGGAAATGCAACGTTACAGCACTAGAGTGGGCCTGGATGGGCTGCTCTTCAGAGGACTTGATGAGCCAAATGGCCTGCTTCCACAATGTAGGGAGTCTATGCCCTGGCATTTTAAATGCTCACCCAGATGTTTCTCAAATGTTCCAAGACTATCTGCCTCCACCTCCCTCTCAGACAGCACATTCCAAATTTCTACCACAGACTGGCTGAAAAATATATTTCTCAGATCTCCTCTAAACCAGTTACTCCTCATCTTAAACTTGTACCCTCTGGTCTTAGATGTGTTTGCCAAGGGGATAAAATTCTCATAATGGAGAAAAAACAGGGTTGATGTTTCAGGTCCATAATCGAACGTATCTATGCCTGTAATATTGTACACCTCAATCAGATCTCCCCTCAGTCTCCTCTGCTCAAACAAATCCAGCCTATCCATTCCAGGCCTTTTCATCCCAGGCATCATTCTGGTGAATCTCCTCTCCAGTGCAATCACATCCTTCTGGTAGTGTGACGAGCAGAACTGCACACAGTACTCCAGCTGCGGCCTAACCAATATTTTGTAATAAGACTTCCTTGCTCCTATATGCTGGCATATGGCAAGATCCAAGATTATACACTGAGGAATAGCCTGAAACTTGGAACAGCCATGGCCATGGTTCCGTGGTGTAAGGTCACAGTCTAATGTTCTCTCATCAGAACACAAGAAAAATTTGGAAAGTCTGTAAAACTGTAAACATTTGAGAATGCTTGACATAGAATGTGAACGTATGCTGTAAATATAATTTGTAATTGTAAGTGTTCTGAGATACTTCATAGTACCATGTGTTGTGTTGAAAGAAAATCAATTACGTTGTACTTTATACAATGAAAAGTTTGGGCTGTTAGAGTTTTATGAATAATGTGTTATTGGAAAGACAACTGTGTACTTATAAGTGACTTTAATAATGTTTGGATTCAAATTCTCAACGACAAGCTAACAAATTTCATACAAATTTGTACTTTAATGCATTTTCATTATTATTCAGATATGCTTTGCATCTTTAGGCAGGGAACAAGACTCTAACAGGGATCTGCAACATCATAGTTTTACTTGAAATTTTACTGGATTGGATATGAGTAGATAAGGAGGCACAAAGGGAGACTGAAATCCTTGAGTTCAGAAGCGAGTTCAGATACATTTCAATCCTTGGGCCAGGCAAGCTGAAGGGGACATAATGAAGAATAAATTATCAGGGAGAAAGAAAGACAATGCAGAAGCTCTGAATAGCTCCAGCTGAGGGGCAGAAGGATCCCTTGAAGTGGGACTACAAGAGACAGTAGGACTATTCTCTGCAGAGCACTGTGCCTCTTAACAGGGAGTGAACAGCTTCAGCATTGTAACAACAAAGCAGAGCAACTTACTTGTGTAGGAGGCTAAAACTCAGCTTCCTGATGGCAGGATGAAATTCAGGAGACACGTTTTCTGAACTTTAATGGTGGGGCGGATTTTATCAAAGACAAGTCTCAGGAAACTGATTTTCATATATTTGCATGCCATGCATGCTCATTATAAGGCCAGAATGAACTTCCTCCTCCCAAATAAATTTGCAATGATTGAGCAATGCTTGCCTTCCAATTCCTGACCTGATAGACTGGCCATGAAGCAGGAGAGTCGGTGTACCTCTTGGATTAGCAGTGAATAGCCACTCGTTTGTCCACTCTGGGGACTGTAGGTATTGATGGAAATTGGTTGAGGGCAGTCCAAATGGACACAAAGCAGGGACGGAGGGTGTCTGGGTCGGGGTGGGCAGAGAGGGTGTCTGGGTCGGGGAGAGAGAGCTTCTGGAGTAGGGATGGAGGGTGTCTAGGTCATGAAGAATGTCTGGGCCAAGAGGGTGTCTGGGTCAGGGAGGAAAGGTGTCTGGGCCAGGAAGTGGGATACAGGGTCATGGGCATTGTCTGGGCCCGGTAGGGGGGGTATCTGGGTCAGGGAGACAGTGTATCTGGATTAGGGATGGAGGGTGTCTGTGTTGTGGGGTATGTCTGGGCCATGGGAGTGTCTGGGTCAGGGAGAGAGGGTGTCTGGGTGATGGAGGGAGGGTGTCTGGGTCATGTTGGGTGGTAGACAGATGACCCAAAGGTGTTCATGGTCTGATCCTGTGGATGAAACTGGAGGGTAGTAGATGGAGCAGCAGCAGTGAGAGACCCAAATGGGCTGAGATAGGGAGGCACTTCCAAGATCATGGGTTGGAGCCAGATGTTTGATATGAGGAGGGTGGTCACTGAATGTTAGGGAATGGGTAGCTTTGGTAACACGCAAGCCTGTTCAGAGACAAGAGCAGGCCCATAGAGGCGGGGAACAAAAACAGAAAGTACTGGAGAAACTCAGAAGACCTAGTAGGATGTGTGAAGAGAGAAGCAGAGTTAACGTCTCCGGTCCAGTGACATTTCTTCGTAACAGATGCAGATGACTTTGTATTAGCATGAAGAGTAATAGTTTGAAACAACAGAGAGATAAAATCAACAGGGTAACATCAGATTGCTCAATCTTTATGGGGGAGACGTTGATAGGGAACGGTGGGATGATAGAAACTGGTGGAATGTCTATTTCATTCATTGTGGGAGGAGGATTTTTTGGGTGAAAGGACTTATTGGCATGCTCAGTGGTAATTAAGGGACACCCTAAAATTCAATTCAATGAGAACCATTCTCAGCTGCATGCTTGGTGTTGTGCTCTCTAAGGTCTCAAAGGTCTCAGCATCCTGTCCCTTCCCCTGAGGAGAGCACCATTGTTCCTGACTCATGGGTCTTATTCCGGCAATATCCCAGAAGGGACAGGGGTTGGACAAAGTATGTGCTCCAGCGCATCTCATGGAAATAAAAAAATAGAAAAATAGGAGCAGGTGCAGGCCATTCAGCCCTTTGAGCCTGATTCACCATTCAATGTGATCCTGGATGATTATCCAACTCAGTACCCTCTTCCCACTTTCTCCCCATACACTTTTATCCCTTTAAGCTTATGAATCTTTCTGCTTTGTCAAATCTTTCAGAGTGATTTAGACAAGCTGTGTGAGTGGGCAAATGTATGGTAGATGCAGTTTAATGTGGATAAATGTCCGGTTATTCAATTTCGTAGCAAAACCAGGAAGGTGGATTATTACCCGATTGGCTATAAATTGAGAGGAGAATGTACGATGAGACCTGGGTGTCCTCGTAACCAATTGCTGAAGATGGTGCTGGTGCAGCAGGCGATCAAGAAGACAAATCATTTGTTGGCCTTCATAACACGAGGCTTGGAGAACAGAAACAGTGATGTCTAGCTGCATTTATATAGCGCATTCGCGAGACCACACCTGGAATACAGTGTGCAGCTTTGGTCTCCTTATTTGAGGGACGATGTTCTTGGTACTGAGGGAGTGCATTGAATGTTTACCAGACTGATTCTAGGGATGGCAGGACTAATGTAGGAGGAATAAATTTGCTGTGAGATTTCTCACCATTTATTCCCCAGCTTGCTTTATGAACTATCCATATGGTGCTTTTCTTGTCTGATTCTAGCCCCATCTTACCATGTGGCATTCCCAAAACAGCTCTCCATTCAGCTGGAATCCACTGCAAAACTGGCATTCCTGACACCTGCATCATCTGTCAAGTATTACTCTTGGTTGTTGTTCTCTGTTTTTTCTGACCCTGGGCTTCCCTTGTGGCCATGGACATTTTTGTTTCAATGCTTTGTTCTCTTGTTCTGGTGGCTGCAGTAATTTATACACTTTCAACCTAACATTGTGATCCTATGTCTGGGTTCATCTCAAAGTATTTGAGCCATCTGTGCCCACAGGTCTGGCACCCAACCTACATAACGCTCCACATTCCTGCAAACTTGTGCACCAGGAACTAAATTGTCTAGAGCCTTTTGCAGAAGGAAGTCTCATATCTATCTGACATTGAATGCCACATGCACAGGTAATTTGGCAGTGATGCACTCACTTCTCATTTGCACATTCTTCCAATGGGGCAATGTTTACAAAGGGTGTTGTCATGTGCACACCAACAAGGCAGTAAATGAAATGGCTGCATTTACTGTTCAAACAGCATTCTTAAAGGGTGATTAGCGGGTCAGCGGGATTGCCAGCTGTATTAAAAACCCCTGACTGTACAAATGTTACTCAAAATCTAAGCCTGCAGGTCAGGATAACCAGAGATGGCACTACTGATGGTGTGACACAGTAAATGCTGTATCCATAGGTTCATAGCATGCAGAACTGACTGGGGACAAGGTATACTAACCTTAAATACATTCAGCAATTAGCAACAGAAAGAAAACAGAACAAGCTTGCTAACAGTGAAATTAAACATATTTACAAGTGCTTCTTCCACACTGTTATTAAATATCTTGCCACCTTTGTTCTTTTAGAACTTTTAATCTTTCTTTTTCCACCACTTCGCTTAGATGCTGTCCTCACATCCACAACTGATATGGAAGGGACCTGCTGACTGCTGTGCCACATTGACTGTGATGACCTTGGTGGCTGTACTCTGGTCTTTCGAGTCCCGGGGGGCTCTGACATGCTGAGGAAAGTCTCCTACTCAGGTAGTCTGACTTGCTGGAGGTATTGGGCTCACTAGGACAGGGGAATTGTAGGTAAGGGCACCGTCCATAGAGTGCCATCCTCACTGCCGTTTTACAATAGTACCTCCTGGACTATATGATGAGAAAGGACAGGTAGAGGGAGGTCACAGTGCCTCAATCCCCTGTCACCTTCCCACAGCTGCAAAGCTGGAGTGATGGAAGGGAGGTCCGAGTGCATATCCAGCTGTCGTTGTGTGTTCTGCTGGCCCTGGGTCTCCAAAGCAGTCACCATACTTTCTAAGGAGCACTTGCATGTCAGAGCCACGACAGCCAACAGAACTTGGACAGACCCCTCCATCTCTCACCCTGAACTATACATGACCTCTGACAGCCCTGCCAGGTATTCCCTCTGCACCGCCATCAGTTCTCTTATGGTCAAATCCAGAGGTTCTTATTTCTGTGGGGCTCAGTAAGGGACGTGGTCTCCAGAAGTCCTCTGAGTGTTACAGATTTTGTCTGTCGTGACCTCTATCAGCTCCAGGTATGTGCCTGTGACCTCCTTTGCTGATTGTAACTGAGCTTAATCTAGAATGTGTAGAAGCAAGCTGAGTCTGTGCTAGTGCAAGTTACAGGACAATGCCATGATGGTGCTCCCTCTGAGGATTCTGAGTCTCTAACAGGTCTAGACAGTGTAAATGGGGGAAGGATGGGGGTGAATCCAGAACCAGGGGTCACAATCAAAAGATGTGGAATGAATCATTTGGATCTGAGATGAGAAGAAATTTCTTCACCAGGAGAGTAGTGAACCTTTGGAATTAGCCGCCACAGAAAGCAGTTGAGACCAAAACATTTATGATTTTATAATTTCAAGAGGGAGTTGGATATAGGGACTTGGGGCTATTGAGTTGGATGGTCAGCTATGATCATATGTAGAGCTGGAGGTGGAGCTGGAGGAAGCCTGTCTCCACTTTTTAGTTTTCAGTCTTGCTGCGAGGGCCAGCAATGGAGAACAACCACAGCCTGGCAACTCATTCCAAAGATTGTTGTTTAGATTTTCTGTTCAATGGTTTAAGCTTGTTTCCAACACCAGTGCGGTAAACACATTTGAACATGGATGGATTATTATTGTTGAAAAACACTGATAATTACTGTGTTCAAAATCATAACAATGTCCTTTAAAATAAAATCATAGGCATTAGTATTTTGATTTTTAAAAAAATACTGAGGAAAAAACCTCTGAAAATAAAAGCTAAATGCTGCAAATCCTACTCACAAATCACTTTTAAAGACTATTAGCTTTGCAAGAGACCTTGTTATCAGATTAAACTATCATTCGGATATTATTTAGCATTGCATGTTGTTTTCTGAAGTGAGAGTTCTTACTTCTTTTGGATTTGACTCCAGGTTCATCCTTAAGGATCTTATCTTACATTTGTATGCTTTTTCCTACTGTGTGACTAAACAAAGGATGAGTCCTCCCCCTCATTCTAACATGAGAAATACAAGCATCCAATTTTGTCTAAATACTAAAGCACCAAATTCTAGGTATTTCTTTAACACACCAGCCTCTTAGGAACACTTGGGAGATGGATAAATGTTTTGAACAAAATCAATTCAGGCATAGTAGAACTGAAAAAATAATTGTCTGATATCCCCATGTCTATTATTTATGAGGAGGTCATCCGAATCATGTGTAAAGACATGCTGAAGCATTTTTAAAGCGTATTGTACACCAATGTGATATAAAATGCAGAAGTTTTGATTGGCAAAATCACAGTTGTATGAAATGTTTATGCTCTGTGTCACACTGTGCCTGACATAATGCAGACTTCATAATACTTGCAGATACACATGAAATGAGGGCCATTAAGAGCTGTACAATTTTATATATTATGATCTGAAAGTGCTTAGTGGCAGGACTATTTGTGGCTACTCAGGGATAGCTAGAGGATTAAGGGAGGATACATCTTGCTGAGGGTGATAGACTTTTAACATTGTGCAAAGCATTTTAACTTTGTCTCATTGGAAAGATGCCACCTGAAGTAAACTCTTGAGGCAGTAAAAAGGGAGGGTTTACACAGAGTAAACTTGAACAAGCATAAATGGACATGAGGAAAGTAACAAGTCGTCCTTAAGACCAGACAACATTAATCATTGTCAGGGTTCTTATGCATTGCAAATGGAAGGAAACATTTCTATTCTTTCAATTTTCTTAGCACTTGTTAAGACAAGGTTTGAAATCACCAAAATGAAAAAAGCCACCAAGATAGCAGATAGATACATGAATCCATGAGGACAATACAAGTGATGGCTTGTGTATGCCTCATGGTTAAGAAAGCATTGTATCACTGGTCAAACATTGTAGTGGGAATTGGGTCCCACCTAATAGAAAATAACAAGGTAATTGCCAGAAACCCACCTTAGGAAGGGGTAATGGAGCATGAGCTTGTTCAAATATACTTGTGGATAGGAAATTCTGATGGATACCAGTCAAGTTAAAACAAGTTGATAAATTCTTACAGTCCATTAACCACCATAGGTATAAATAGATTGTCATGATGTAGAGGTGCCGGTGTTGGACTGGGGTGGACAAAGTCAGAATCACATGACACCACGTTATAATCTTACAGGTTTGTTTGAAATCACAAGCTTTCATAGCACTGGTCCTTCATCAGGCAATGATTATAACCTGGTGTTGTGTGACTTCTGACTTTGAATAAATAGATTGAGTAGCTTAGACAAAGATTTGTTACAAGCATAGTTGAATCTCAACATTTAATAAATTAGATAAATAATTTGAAAGGATGAGAAAATGTAGGGGGGATGCTTTCAATATTTCACCCTCTCTTCATCTAGTATTTGTTTTTAAAAAATCTCCTCTCATCTCCAATATGTTCTTGATAGTCAAAAGGTCATGAATTCAGGCTGTCTGTGACATTGCCAAATCCTTGCATGGAATCATTGGAACTCCTAACAAATTCCATGAAACAGCACCTGCAGAGCCTAATTGAGATGTTTGCGAGTGGCCAGAAGCACTGTTTGCTAAGTGATACCAGACAGTTCTACTAACACGCGCATTGCAGATCCAGAGGGTATGACAAATTGCAGAAACTCTCTGAATGTGGCTTGTGCAAGTCAGGAAATATTTTGTAAGAACAGAATTCTTCCCTAGACTCCTCTTTACAGAATTGTGAATTGTTCTTTGCAACTCCAAGAAAGCAACAAGCTGATTATTCTGTCCTGGGGAAATGTTTTCAAAGACTTTTCTGGAATCGTCTTATGATTGACAAGCAGCCAACATTTCACATTGCCATGGTGACAAGATGTCACCTTGTATGCATGCATTGGAATGATACATTGAAATAATGTGTGGGGCAGGAAATACATTGTCCTGAAACAAATTATTAAATCAGGATTATTAACTAGCAGGCATCAGTAAGCCCCTGATAACCTTGTGGGGTAGACATCAACGTGATCTGGTAGTGTTTCATGGATGACAGGGTATCAACAGCAAATCTTACTTCTCATTGGAAATAAACAGTGCTCTACTTGCGATCACCCACTTAAAATGATCACACAGTATCAAAATGTACCCTCATATTTTCAGTCAAAAAATCTGCATGATAGCAGTTAAGATAAAAGCAGTTTCCATGTTTAGTGAAATACTTAAATTCAACAACTGTTAGGTCATACCAAGCTAGCTGTCTTTTTAATTCTCTCTGGAACAAAGCCATGAATATAGATTGTAATCAAAATCTGAAGACACTGCCAAATTGTCCATCGTACCCAAGAGAGATCGAATGTTCTCTTTGGTATAGTGAGCAATTTTTTTCCTCTATTATGGAAGTAAATGTTCAGCAGTGCTTTAATATGTGCACAGTTATTCCAAGGCAGCTTCGTTGGCATCCAGTCAGACATGAAATTCAACATTCACAGCATGGTCATTGCACATACGGTAAGGGTGAACAATGGTTCTGAGCACAATCAAACATGACCATTGGATAAACCACCTCTGCACAGTGGAGCAGTGTGTACATATTCAAGATGCACTGCACTGTTTCAAGGAGGCTGCTTAGCACCATCTCCTTAAAGGCAACAAGGGATGGGCAACTGGCATTGGGAGCAACGTCTGTGTTCTGTAAATGTACCACACACACACACACACACACAATTTTTCTGCTGGTTGTTGTTCATCTGGATACAGTGTTTACACATAGTAAGTACAGTAGGAACATTTATTATGAAGCTGGCTGGCCCTTGTTACCTTGAATAAGTAACCATTCCTTAGATCTGAACCCAAACAGTGGTTTGGAAATTTTCATCTTTCTGGTGTCAAGGCATGAGCTCTATGTAGCACATGATCCTCATAGAAAATTGGTCCTCTGGCCTCATTAGGATACTGTAGAGACACACCGTACAGTAACCACTTGTAAAATAATGACTTCCATTTGAATGTTGTGCAGCAGTTCTGATGTATAAAAACACCTTATTCAGAAGTACTTCTGTTTGTTCCTCATTATGTTTGATTTGGTGCCACGGTGAGGAGCTACACTTGCCAAGGGTACAAGTTGAAGTATTCAGACTATTACACACCTTAGACCTATACTCCTATATATGAGAACGACTTCCCTGCAGGAAAACAGCAAGACTTACCACCAGCATTAATTTGCACTATGGTGTAAACTTGACTTGCTGTCAGTAATGCAAACAACAAAGCACTTTGGAACATTGTTGTGCACAAAAATAGAGATTATGGATTGTACCGTTTGCAATCTCTCTCTTGCTGGCTGAATGATAATCGCACTGTTGTCCTGTAAAAGTAATGTTGCCATAGTCCCAGAGGACTATAGGGGTACTCTCTCATTAGAGCGAGAGACAGAGATGACTGGTGGTGAATTTAAGGGAGAGTTTGAGGTAGCAGGACCATCACTTCAGCTGGTGTGGGAATTGAACCCTGCTGTTGGCATCACTCTGCATTGCAAAGCAGCTAACTGAGCTGATTGACCCACCAACCTGGCAAAATGAATAAATACCCTGCTTCCAGCCTGAAATAATTTATTTAGGCCTTCCCAAAGTGGGGGTGGGGACCCCAAGTGGAATTGCGAGCTGAAAGTTTGGACTCACAAGCTCTGAGGCTAGAACTCAGTCACAGGTGAGACAACAGGACTCTCGCTTTAATAGACATTGGTTCTCACAGCAACCCCGCACATGACCCATCACCTCCCTCCACAATGGGGTCACAGTGGGAAAGAGGTGGGAAGCACTACCCTAGGTGAAGTGTCCACTTAGTAACACAAAGGGAAAAAGACCTCTCGCACAATGGGAAAGAGGGTGATTCTTCTCCAATCAGTTTCTAGTTCCACCTTGTTTCCCCCTCAGCCTGGCACCAGCACCAACCTTGCATGAAAATACAACTTTATATTTACTTGGCAATACAGATACATCCTCCAGTCAGCATTTAAAGTGGACTTCGCAGAATAATCTACAAACCTCCATCACCGATGGAACTGTTAAAGGATTATTTTGAGATTTCACTCTCCATGCCCAATAAAGCTTGAATGGCTTGGTTGTTAGTCTTCATGCCTTAGTCAGCAAATTCCTAGACTCAGGTTAAAATTCCACCCCAGGATTTTCTGATTTATTCACACTCTGGACTAAATTACTATTCAGTCAGCAAAATCCTTCTGATGTTCTGCAACATCTGTAAAGGGAGGAAAATAACAAAGTGAACGTATGTAGAATGAATCATCTTTGGTATATGTTGGGAATCTGTACACATGATTTAATAGTATCATTTTCTGTTGGTACTTGCTGTTGGTATTGACCAAGGCACAATCTCTTTAATCTGTGAAGCGGTTTATACATTCCTGTTTGTAGTCTATTGATATCAGTCTCCTATAAACACAGGCCTGGTCATAGATCATACTCATTCATCTTCTCCTACACACTATAATGTTGGGCTATCTCCAAAAATACGATCCATTTTCAGAAAATAGCTACAAGGACACACAAACTTCCTCTTGTTAATGCATGGTGCTGCTTAACATTAAAAAGGTGTTCTCATTACTATTGTATGTTGTGGTATTGACCTGGCGTTTTAAACTGCTATGATGGATGGGATGCAATGTTAGCTTAGCCATTATTCCTCACAGAAATAAAAAAAATGATACAGCATTGCATGAAGCCATTGGCCCATTGTGTCGATGCTAACTCTTTGAAAGACAAACCAATTCAACATATTTCCCTATTTACTAAGAGCCATCCAACCTTTTTCCTTTAAATATATATAATATTCACTTTTGGATATTGTGGCTTTTGTTCTTTTTCCTTTTCTGAGGTAAAATTGTTCCATTGCATAGATATGGGAGATTTACCATATGGAACCAACTTCCAGGTTGATTTGTAATGCAAGGTTTTCCAATATTTATTCAATCCACTCTTTCAACATTAGCTAATTAGCAGCAGATTAAATGATCACAAGGTGATCAGATGAAGGGTCTAGGCCCGAAACGTCAAGCTTTCCTGCTCCTATGATGCTGCTTGGCCTGCTGTGTTCATCCAGCCCCACACTTTGTTATCTCGGATTCTCCAGCATCTGCAGTACCTTTTATCTCAGATTAAATGATCAGTTTGGTGCCAAGTTTGAGTGGAAGATGGGGAACAGCCAGGAGAGTACGGAATAGCCATTTCTAGATGTAAAAAAATGAGGGTTTCAGCTGGGCATGAGCTGAGGCAGTAGTGAGATTAGTCCTGGAATTAATTCTCAGCTGAACTCAGCTACAGTGACGGGATAAAGATTGCAATTAGCCTCAGTCCATATTTTTAAGGTGAGAGGAGAAATATTTAAAAAGGACATGAGGGGCAACTTTTTTTACACATAGAGTGGTTTGTGTGTGGAATGAACTGCCAGAAGAAGTAGTGGATGTGGGTACGGTTACAACATTTAAAGGACTTTTGTTTAAGTACATGAATAGGAAAGGTTTGGAAGGATATGGACCAAATGCAGGCAGGTAGGGCTAATTTGGTTTGGGAACATGTTTGGCGTGGACTAGTCGGACCAAAGGGTCTGTTTCCATGTTGTATGACTCAATGACTCTGTAGCAAATTAATCATTAAACACTACATTACACCAATCAAGAAAAGTTAGAAATGTCCATTTTGAAATCAAGATATACCTAGAAGAGGACATCGAGATAGCATATATCTGCTCTTCATTGAGGTAAAAGAACTCAGCACGGACAACTAAAAGTTATAAGCAATATTTTAAGCATTGTACAGTAGGTCTTTAAAGAAACATGGCACCATCACACCTAGGTGTGAAAACAAAGTGTTAACTACGGGAGAGGTATCAGAACCATAAAACCTCAAGCCTTCAACAGATAACAGATGGTAAATACTTATCACATGAATATCATAAGAAAACAGTGTCAAACAACAGGCAGAAAGAGAGGGAACTGAAACATTTTCATTCCGACAAACGTTCAAAGTATTCTTTCAAGATTGAAGGAATAAGGGAGTGTTGTGTGTAAATCATAACCAGTTACCTTTAATTTAGCTGCTTAAGAAACCTCACAATCAAGTCCGACAAAATAAGCCCACGTATCAGAGTTATAAAACATCACAAACAAATTATCCGGATAAATGCTTACACCTAATGACTCTAAAACTCCAGAACTTCAGAAAGGAATCTACACTGAATAATTCTGGACTCATGTTAACTGAGATAACAAGATGTAGAGCTGGATGAACACAGCAGGCCAAAGAGCATCAGAGGAGCAGGAAAGCTGACGTTTCGGGTCTGGACCCTACTTCAGA
>JAHRHZ010000271.1:10334454-10346214 GCA_024137785.1 Ginglymostoma cirratum
TGCTCCTCTGATGCTGCTTGGCCTGCTGTGTTCATCCAGCTCCACACATTGTTATCTCAGATTCTCTAGCATCGGCAGTTCCTCCTATCTCTAATGTTAACTGATACAGAATTCTATCAAAGTGGGAGGAGCCTATACAGAGCAGCATGCTGGTTCAGTGGTTAGCACTGCTGCCTCACGGCACCAGGGACCTGGGTTCAATTCTAGCCTTGGGTGACTGTCTGTGTGGAGTTTCCACATACTTGCCCTGTTTGCGTTTCCTCTGGGTGCTCTGGTTTCCTTCCACAGTCCAAAGATGGCAGGTTAGGTGAATTGGCTGTGCTAAATTGCCCACAGTGTTCAAGGATGTGTAGATTAGGTGGGTTATAGGGGGATGGGTCTGGGTGGAATGCTCTGAGGTTCGGTGTGGACTTGTTGGGCTGAAGGGCCTGTTTCCACACTGTAGGGATTCTATGTATGTAGAGGGCGAGTGCTCACTTTTGTGAAAAAGTTCAAAATAGTCTGTAGATAAGACCTTTTCACTGAAATTTCAGATATATTAGGAACCGTCAGCAAATACTTCTCAAGAAAAATATTTTCTTGCCCTGGGAGAAGATACATTACTTGCTTAGTGCTTCAATTAAAAAAAACTTTACTTTAAAAGTTGATAGATATTCTATTCTTAGATATTCTTGAGCAGCCATAAATAACATCAAATTGAATTCTATTGATTAGGTATTGCCTGTTGTTGATAGTTTTTGGCAAAGCTGTTTACTTAACTGTTTAAAAGTTCTGAGGAAGGGTCACCGCACCTGAAATGTTAACTCTGATATTTTTCTTCACAGATGCTGCCAGACCTGCTGAGTTTTTCCAGCAACTTCTGTTTTTGTTCCTGATTTACAGCATCTGCATTTCTTCTGGTTTTTATTCAGGTCAAAGCTGATCCTTGGATGAAGCTGAGGCTGAAGAAGTTCAATGCCACAGTAAGAATGATGGCTCCAAGCATGACATCGTGTCCAGTGCTGCAAGGTGTGAGCCGTTCTGTGAAAAGGACACAGGCCTCTGTGATTATCTGGCGATAGCATAAGGGGTCTGTAGCTGTTATGCCAACAGCCAGAGTCCTTTTGCCGTTAACAGGCTTTGCTTGTAAATATTCATTTGACCACATGGGTGCTTTCCCGGCGGTGGAGAAAAGAAAAAGCAATGTATATCTATAATACACATGTAATAATAATAAACTCTGCAGCCTTACCTCTTGCTCTTCTGTCTCTGCAAAGGCAGAAGTGACAACACTCAAAAAGGAACAGAATGAAAAACCAGTAAAACTTATTCATTCTGAGACATACTGGCCCAACTTTTAAGCATTTTAATTGGCCTCACTTGGGAGGAGAGTAGGGCCATTTCCCCATTCTCCCCACTACTTATGATTTTACACAGAGGAAGAGCATCCTGTATTTCCAACACCACTGTCCCACTCCATTCCTGATCTTGGTGGGAGCCTGAAAATTTAGCATTCAGTCTGATATTGTGACCGTCCTCTGGTCTAATCAATAGCATTCATCCTACACTGCCAAAGATTTCCCAGGAAACACACATTAAGAATCAGATACCTTACATTAATCACATCTTTCTCTTTATTTTATTTACTGATTCCAATGGTGGTGACAAAATTAAAAGTATTTTTTCTGGTAAAGAGATACTGAAGTCTTAGAATAACACATGTACACATCAGGCATGGTTCTGTCACAAGATGGAAACTAGCTCAATACAACATTACTCAGCTCCCAGAGTTTAATCAGCCTGAAAAATGTGCTTGGTAATCACATAAATAAATGGAAATAAATCCAGTCAGACTCCAGGTTGATACACAGCCAGATTCGAAATGAGGTCCCCCACTCCCCACCCAAAAATGCATTATCTGACCAGGGATATCACCTCTGGTATACTGAAGGAACTGATAAAACCTTTAGTCATCTCCGGGCAGTGATTTGAAAGAAATTCTGGAATTTGTATCTTAACCTTTTCTAACTGATTAAAGATTTAACAACATCTTAGATTTGTTCAACTTATTCGCATCAGTTCTATGACCCTTTGATCTTTTGCTAATAATTTTTACGTCTGATGCCACCTCTCTCGCTGACACCTGAAGAAGGAGCAAGACTCCGAAAGCTTGTGTCTTCAAATAAACCTGTTGGACTATAACCTGCTGTCATGTGCTTTTTGATCTTGTCCACCCCAGTCCAACACCGGCACCTCCACATCATATTTCATTCATGAGTAATCTGGTTCACTGCAACCTATTAGGGTGGCTAGGAACTATGGAACAAAGATAATAAAAACTGAGCTGGATGAACGGCCAAAGGGTAACTATTGGGATATTCATTACCCTGGAAAAGAAAGCAGCAAGGAAGCTAAAACTGTTGGAGTACTGTGCTCCATAATCTCCACCTTTCACCTGCCTGTAACCTGTACTTTGTCAAAACAATATCACTTTGTGTGATGCTGACTGAATCCAGATGACTATCGCCATCTTGTTGAATATTTTATGACAAGGGACAGTGCTACAGTTTCTGAGCCAGTTTAGGCATCGCTGCCTTTTTCTAAACCATTAGATATCCATTCATAGCATCGGGTGCAGAATTCATTTGTTGCTCTTCGAAAAACAAATGGAAAATGGCAATGGTATGAATATAGGTTGGTGTTACAATGTTTCACTGTCTGAGATGCACATGCCCTTCAATATCTACAGTTATTCACAGTTTGTCTCATCCTGAAATCACTTTAAGTTTCCAGTTTGGGCATTGCTCTCAGTGGCGGACATTGAGATGATAACAGTCTTATTGAATTACATTCTTACCCTCAGGTCTTTATTGTATCTGTGGATTCTGCAATTCCGGCTTCTTGCACATTCCTGATTTTTATCACACGCCGTTTGCTGTAAGGCCTGCAATTGCACAGGCTATAAATGCTGGAATTTAACCTGCAAACTTCTTTGCTTCCTTTCATACTATAAGGTGTCGCTTAGAACCTACCCTTTTAATAAAACATCTGGTCATAATGTGAATGTCTCCTTTTATTGGCTGTGTGTCAAATTTTGCTCGGTAACACTTGTGTGAAGTACCATGGGTAATTTTGCTACAGTAAATGCAAACTGTACAGTGAAAAGCAATATAAATGCAAACAGTTTTTGTTAGTCTGATGAGGCAGACATCTGAGGAAAAAGCTGAAATCTATATAGTATTGGCCACTAACAGCTGTTCCCAACCTAACCCTGTCATTCCAGCATAGGTTACACCTCATTGCTGGCAGAGGTCAGTTTTTGCACTACATGTTATATTATGTTCTGTAATGCCAAAAGATACCAATCAAATTCACTGGGGTGTAACTTCACCTCAGGCTGTAGTACGAAGTGAGTTGTCAAGTTGGTCTTCGGTTATACAACCCTGCCTATATTCAGATTGACTGTGCTGGCTTCTCACCACTGAGGCAGATACCATGATGTGGAACATTTCTCAATTTGGCACACTTGACCCAGGTAACAGGTGCCCCTGAATGGCAGAATGTTTGCATTAGGTGGGGGAGGCTTGGGGATGGAGTCAGGTCTGCCACCCAATAGACACAGATTAGAGGGGCCCATGTTGTCTGGTGAATGCGAAGGTGGGCTGCTTAGTTGGGACTTAAAACAGGACAGAATTTTGTTGAGGTGCTGGTGGTTTCACCTGCAAGAGATCAGTGCTGCTTGTTTTTGGGAAGGCACCATCAGACCACATGCTAACTAAGACAGTGGCGAGGACATTACAGGCCTTCCCCTGGCCCTGGGGTCAGAGCTCATGCCTACTAAGAGCTGTTGCCCTGTTACAGGCAGGCAATTCCAGTGCTCAGCTGCACCATGAGATTCTGGTACAACAATGTCTTACCTGTTTAAAGGCCCTTCCTGCTTTCAAGCTCACCATCAGATATTGCAGAACATTTTGCCTTTGACCAGTTGTTTTGTTCATTTCCAGCCCCTCTAGCCCTCGGTCCTCATACCCACTCATCTCGCAATCCACTCCCCATGCCCTGTCCATGCCAACTCATGCCAACTTTAGCCCCCATTGGTAAGGTCAAAGAATGTAAATTATAGAAAAGTGCAAAATATTGTACAGTGCATTCTATGCTACCAAAGTGCCCACAATAATTTATTTTTCTCTCCTCTCTGGTTGCACAGCTGGAGTCGTGGGAGCCTTTTTGGAATGGGTCCCGTTGTCCCACTTGGCTGGGCAACCTGGGGTCACAAGGTTTTGCTGTCAAATGGGCGTTCCTCAGTTTGAACCCCTGTGGCTGGATGCTTTCTAACTCTGCTTTGAGAGACAGGGGCAACTCAAGTGTTCACAAGTTTCTCCATTCCCCTGCTGCCATGCCTTCAGTCCTGAGGACTTGGATGGGGTGGCAGAGTCCAGGTGTGTGCCCATCTCCAGTAGAACTTGAACATGTTGGACCTGGCTCTCCATGGTAACTGCCAACCTATTCATGAAGACGGTTGGATTCACTGCACTGTAGCTGTTTCTGGACAATGAGTCCTATTGTGTCCCACATACTTGCATGCAGCTCCTGTTCCTTCCTGTGCAAATGGATGACATTTTGCTAACACCCCAGGACTGAACAGGTGCCTGGTCTCTGCCTGTCCTCCAAATACACAGTTGGCAGGACAGGGATGTTTTAGCATTTCCACAGGAGTGGTCCCAATCATCCAGGGCCCACTTTCTATCCTCATAGTGGGAGAGGATCCAAATGTGAGGTACCGCTGCACCAGTATAGGTTTTCTCTGGCCTTTTGTGGCCTGTTTCTCTTGTAATGAGAGATTGAGAGAGATTGAATGGGGTAAAAGGGGCTTGCAGGACTATTAGTGCTAGTGCAGGTGGTCGAAGGTAATTATGTGGTCTGAGAGTGCAAGGAGGTTCCAAAGAGTCCTCGGTTCACAAATGGACAAAACAGCTGAATTCTAGAGGTAAGGTGAAAGTGACAGCCCTTCATGTCAAGGCTGCATTTGACTGAGTGTTGCATCAAGGAGTCCTAGCAAAACTCGAGTCGGTGGTTATCGGGGGCACACTTTCCAGTGGTTAGCGTCATGCCTGGCACATAGGAAGATGGTTAAGGCTGTTAGAGTTCGGTCACCTCAGCTCCAGGACATCTCTGCAGGAGTTCTTCAGGTTAGTGTCCTCGGCCCAACCATCTTCAGTTCTTCATCAATGACCTTCCTTCCATCATAAGTTTGGAAGTGGGGATGTTCGCTGATGATTGCGTAATGTTCAGCACCATTTGCAATTTCCCCAATACTGAAGCAGTCTATTTTCAAATGCAACAAGATCTGGATGATATCTGGACTTGGGCTGACTAGTGCTAAGTAACATTTGTACCACACAAATGCCAGGCAATGACCATCTCAAATAAGAGACAACCAAATCAACATCCCTTGACATTCAATGGTGTTGCCAACACTGAATTCCCCCAATATCAACATCTTGGGGATTACCTTTGACCAGAAACTTAACTGGATCCACCTCATAAACACAATAGCTAGAAGAGCAGATCAGAGACGAGGAATACTGTGGCAAGTAACTCACCTCCTGACTCCCCAAAGCCTGTCCCTTATCTACAAGGCACAAGTCAGCAGTCTGATGGAATACTCCCAACTTGCTTGGAAGAATGCATCTCCAACAACACTCAAGAAGCTCGACACCATCCAGGACAAAGCAGCCCGCTTGATTGGCATTACATCCACAAATATCCACTCCTTCCTCCACCAACACTCAGTATCAGCAGTGTGTAGTATCTAGATGGTGCACTGCAGAAATTCAATAAAGATCTTTTCAAACCCACGACCACTTCCATCTATAAGGACAAGAGCAGCAAATATTTGGAAACATCATCACCTGCAAGTTCTCCTCCAAACCACTCACCATTCTGACTTGGAAATATCTCACCATTCCTTCACTATTGCTGGGTCAAATTCTTGAAATTCCCTCCCTAATGGCATTTTGGGTCAACCCACAGCAGGTGGACTGCTGCGGATCAAGAAGGCAGCTCACCACCAGCTTCTCAAGGTCAACTAGGGATGGACAAGAAATGCTGGCCAGCCAGTGATCGAATAAAAAAATGGAGTTTGTGGTGTCGGAGGTTGTGGGGGTGAGAGAAATTGAGTGAAGATGCAGTGAGAATGGCAGAGCATGAACCTTGATGGGAGGTGGGTACAGGAGGAGAGATGGCAGTGTAGGGTAGCAGAGGGAAGAGTGTGGCACTTATCCTGGTGGAGTGGAGAAGGTCATTGACCATCTTACAGCACTGCTGTCAATACAGTGTGGAGCTGGAGGAACACAGCAGGCCAGGCAGCATCAGAGGAGCAGGAAAGTTGCTGTTTCGTGTTTACACCTTTCATCAGGACTCTGAAGGATGTAAACCCAAAACGTCAACTTTCCTGCTCCTCGGATGCCGCCTGGCCTCCTATGTCTCTCCAGCTCCACACTGTGTTATCTCTGACTCCAGCACCTGCAGTTCTTACTATCTCCTTATAGCACTACTGGTCATTCTTCCAGACTGTCAAGGCAACACTGACCTGTGTGCTCACTTTGGGCCAGGCTGCCAGGGGCTGGTTCTCTAGGAAGGGATCTCCTCCCCTTGGCACTACCCTCTTGGCCACGACATTTAGGTCTCTGATGGAGAATCATGGTGCCATCTTCCCCTTCTCATATGTTTTCAGAAAGTGTCCTTGAGGAAGCAGGGCAGCTTCTGAATGCCAGCTTTTGTCTGGGTGCCCAGAGGCCTTTTAAAGATGGCACATGTGCCAGGAGTGCTGGTCTTTTGGTGAGTTGTTTTGGAAATGGCTCATGGCAAGATGGGGTTAGACCCAGACATGGCAAATGCCAAAGAAGCAGGGTAAGTAGTTGAGGAAACAAGTTTGATGAGAAATGGTGAGAAATTCTGTGAGGCCTTGTGGTGAAGGTCTCTCGGAAACTCTTGATGTCACTTTCACTTGGCCAAAGGAGTGTGAAGGTTGAGTCCATGGACTGACTCATAGGTATTTACGGCACAGAAAGAGGCCATTCAGCCCACTGTGCCCAAACCTGTCTGACTACACTAGTCCCATTTTCAAGTTCTTGGCCCTAGACACCACCGCAATGCAGATGAATATCTAAATACAGCTCAAATAATTTGGGACTTTCTGACTCATCCACCCTTTTAGGCAGCAAGTTCTGGACTCTCAGCACTTACTGGGTGAGAAAAAGCTCTTTTCAAATCTCTGCTTAGTCTTCTATTTCTTACTTTAAACTTATGCCTCTTGGTTACTGACCTCTCTCCTAAAGGAAATCTACCCTATCAGTGCTCCTCAAATCTTATACACCTCCATCAGGAACTCTTTGACCTTCACTGATCGAAAAAAAAATCCCAGTCTTTTCTTATAGCTCAGACCATGCAGAACCCTGGTTAATCTCCACGGCACCCTCTCCAGTGTGGTTACACACCTCTTACAATGTGGTGGACAGAACTGCACTCCAGTTGCAGCATTATCAGAGTTTTATATATTCCATACATATAAAGCAATTAGGCCATTTATCTTCTGATATTTCATATCGGTTTTCTCCGCATGCGAAATCTCTGGCAAATTTTGTGAGTGAGGCAAAGAGTCTGTACAGAGATTTTCTACCCTTTAACCAGCTACTAATAAATGATTGAATTGTTCTGGGGCATTGGGATGGGGAGGGAGCTACAATTCTTCATCTTTCTTGTGAAGAGAAGCTATTCTTTATCCAGTGCCTTCATGCTGTGGTCTATCTGAGGCTGAAACCTCTCAGATGAGGAGTTTCAGAGATAAGCTTGTGTTCTAATAGCCCATAAACATAGTGCATGAGAAGCTACAGCATGATGTGACATTCTCAATTCACTTTCAGATCTCTTCTGGCAAGGTCTGAGAGGGAGCCATAAAATTAGGTAGGCGTTAAATAATATAGGTGGAACTTTTGAATTTACAGCTCACACAGTGACTCAGTTCTTACCGCAGCCATCACTGCAACCTTTTAAGTGTGAAAAACAATTTTGATTTTCAGACTGCCTTTGTGCTACCATTTTTATGGCACAATGAAGCTGTTCAATTGAAGCATCTTTCAACAAGAGATCAAAACTTCCAATAGCTTGTGGGATTCAAACCTGAGATACAGGCCATAAGTTGAGTCTCAGCTTTCCTGTTCTTCAAGTTTGATTTCCAGCGAGGATGTCATTAGGACAGACTGCATCAAGGCAGCAGGACTGGTAAAAGCCCTATTAGTAAAATACAGTTGGGTTTTTCCTACTCACATTATGTAAAGAAACCTAGCATGGCTTGGAATTGATCTTTACATTGCAAACAAACCAACAAAAGGAAAGGTATTTGTTGAATTCCAGTCTGTGGAACTTTCACATTGTTATAAGCAGTAGAACTGCATCTTTAAAGTGACCTACCCTGGAAACATTGGTGCAAATCTTCCAATGTGGGGAGGGGCCTCCGACTGAACTTTGGGTACTGATACTTGTCAGGCTCCCGGGCAAGTTCTGGTGTGTTCATATCTGCGATGCTTACATGGGAAACTTAAACATCCAATTGTTGATTTTAGCCCTGCCCAGAGAGCTCCATGTTCCCTGATAGGGCAATGGTGGAAAGGCCAGCATTGTCAAGGGAAAAGGTAGAGGGCTAACCATGTTGAGGGATAAGGGAGAGAGTGGATAATTGAGGGATAAGGGAGAGGGTAGACAATGTTGGGGGTTGAGGGAGAGGGTAGCCAATGTCAGGGGGTTATGAGGAATGGTGAGTAGCACTGTATGTATGTATGTTCTGTAGCCAACAGGTGGGGACTTGAATGTGGAGTGTCTGGCCCAAAGACAGTGTTTGCTTCCCATGTGTGCCACAAGGTCTCCTGACAGAACTGTCAGTGAAGTGTGACAATGTAGTTTCGGAGGTTGACAGCCCTATTTAAAACAGCGTTAGTAAATAAACTAAAGGCAAATCTTAATGCTCATCGTCAGCATCGATAGAGGAGTTCTTAAAGTCACGTAAAGAGCATGTAGATAGTTTGAACATAGTGAAGATGTTCTATTCCAGTTGCTAGGACATGCATCTACTTGTTCTCCAGTGATAGACCATGGAGATTAAGAAAGCTGTCAATTTCAAATATATCTTCACATTATAGAAACTGACTGGAGATCTTGATGGAGACAGATTGCTATCAGTGTCTCCTAAGTTTTTGTTATTACATCTAACTTGCCAATGTAATTGAACGAAACTCAGTGCACGCTGCAAGAGCAGCACCTCATTTTCTGCTTGGGAACTCTGCAGCCTTCTGGGCTTAATATCAAGCTCAACAATTTTAGGGCTTGAGCATCTTCTCCCATGTCCTTACCCTAGCCTCTACAACACCAGGCCTTGTCATCATATGGGCTGCTACCATGTACAATGCATTGTCAGCTACTGATAGTCCCTGTTAGCAGCTATTCATTCCCCAGCTTTGACCTTTACCCATTCCTTTGCCTGTCCAACTGTTTTTCTTCCTTTTTAGGCTCTATCTCCCCTATTGTTCACTTCCCCCCCCCACCCTATCTTCTGCATAAATACCAACCTTTTCTTAGCTACCATTAGTTCTGAAGAAAGGTGGCTGAACCTGAAATGTTAACTTTGATTTCTCTCCACAGATGCAGCCAGAGCTGCTGAGTTTATCCAGCAGTTTCTGTTTTTGTAGCCAATGTAACTTGTCATGTATTATATGATAGTAATAGATGCGTATTTTTAAAACAAATGCCTCTTCTTGTTAAGGCTCACTAGTGGCTTAACCTTTCCCATTGTTAATCACATAGATCCTTAGACCCAGTCAGCATTGGGAATGTTGTAGGCAGAGTTAATGCGAAGAAAGTAAAATTTAACAGACAAGTAAGAAAAATTCCGATGGAAAAGGATAGAAGATGTTTAAGACTGAGATAAGAATGAGAGATCAATAAATACATTCACTGGGAAGATTTATTAATTTAGTACAACTGCAGGCACAAAACCTGCAACAGCCATATAAAGATTTAGCGCTATTATTGAAAATAATTTAAAGCTTTTGAAAAGGTGAAATAACATACTGTTGCCATAATACAGAAGTTAATGCTTTATTAGAACAAAATAATTCAGCACTGCTACACTTTAAAGCTTGTAAAATGAAGAAAATAAAAGCAGGATTGTTACTCACAGAAAGAAAAGTCATTCCAAGAAAGAGATTGAATCAGCATCAACTGCAGGATTAAATCTTATAAGAAATATGTCAGCAACTAGCTACTGCAAAATTTAAATTGACTGTAAGGTAAAATGAATAAATGATCACCTAAATAACGTGACAGGAGAAATAATACTGCCACAGAGACTTAATATCAATGATAGGAGAAATAGAACGCAGGATTGGATATCTTAGAGAAACCATTTTCAAGATACAGAATTGCTTTAAAATTTAAATACTAAATCTCAAGTTGAATAAGTAAAGACAATAAGGTATTCAGCGGCACCTACAATCGGATAATGTTATAAATCGCCAAAACATGAAAGAAAGCATATACGTTTTTGAAGAACTTCTTTAAACTTTGACAGTTATTTTATTAGTGTTTCATCCTCTACCTCTATTAACCAGCTAGATCCTTGGTATAAAATGGAGGATTGGTGTCACCACTCTACTTTCACCATTGGCTGGTAGAGGTTGATATTAAATGAATATATATATTATACACACACGAAGGCAACTCCCAACATCTTCAAAGAACAATCAGGAATGCGCAATAAATTCTGACCTCACTAGTGATAGCTATACTCCAATTAAAGAAAGTGAAGTCATGTATAACAAAAATGACATTATACCAATGGGGCACTGCTGGTTCTCTTTGTGACATGAGTTAGGAACTGAGGTTTGCAGGTCGTAAAAATCTGCATTACTAAGGCAATTAGGGAAGCTTCATTCACAATCCATACACAGAACATATTGAACATGCTGTTGAGAATTGCAATGGCCTTTGACAAATTATTTCATTTACCCCATCAACCGAACTGCAATCACCAGTGCCAGACCAAGGAGAAATCTTATATTAAGAGGTTGATCAATAACTACATGCAACTAAGTGATCAGAATAATTTATAACACAAAAGACAGTTAGCCTATGCCATTACCCCACCCTTTGTTTTCTTTCAACTTAATTATTCATCTTTTATCTGCTCAAAACATGAGACTAGAAATGTCGTAGTACATTAATTCATTGGGCAGATTTTAACATGGTGGATCATATCTAGACTCTGCAAGCCCAGGAAGAGAAAATGTGGGAATTTAACACAATCCTGAGATAGCAGCATAAATCTAAAATCCTCCGTAGTGGTAGCTGCTTCCTATTGAGAGTAGAGCCTTAATTAGATTTTAACCATATTAACAGAGTGTCTATGGTGATTGCTTTCAATGACTCAACCCAACCTTCAAAAAACCATTGAGATTAATTCCTTCTGGTAACATTACATGATAGAAGAATCCCAAAATTTGCAATTACTCTGTCGTCACAAAAACAGCAGAAGAAATGAGGATGACCTGATGCACAATTAATTTATTGCACATTCATTGCTTTAATATTCAATCAAAACAGTCATTTTGTCCAACTGTAGGCACTCTGTACATGTTGATTGTTGATTGTGATTATAATTAACACTTGAATGTGAACACACGGTGTGCTCAGAGTTAAAAATGCACATTGATGTGAGAGATAACAAGC
>JAHRHZ010000271.1:10346614-10367873 GCA_024137785.1 Ginglymostoma cirratum
GGGCGGTTTAGGCCCGAAACGTCAAGTTTTCCTGCTCCTATGATGCTGCTTGGCCTGCTGTGTTCATCCAGCCCCATGCTTGTTATCTCGGATTCTCCAGCATCTGCAGTATCTTTTATCTTTGATGTGAGAGATAACTGACTTTATTCAAATAAGAGAGCTTGGAAAACTTGTGTGGATCACTCTTGATGAGCAGAATGAAAGAAAAACAAGGAAATAACAATTTGGGTACCATCTAAATTAGTGGCTGTCCTATTTATGTGTGCATTGTAAACAAAGAAAAGGATCACTATTTTAGGTGATCACCTTTAATAGCTTTATGACTGATCTTCCTGAGGCTACTAATACCATTAATTTCTTTAACCATACACAAAGTTAATTGTGGTGCAGTCTTCAATATTAAACAGAGTTAAAGCTTTTAGTCCCGTATTACTATTCTTCTGAAGGTTAGTCATACTGAACTCTGTTTCTGTCCCCACAAATGTCACTAAACCTACTGAGTTTCTCCAGCATTCTCTGTTTTCATTTCGGATTTCTAGCATCTACAGTTTTTATTTGAAAGTTATGAAAATGCTTGATAGGATGGACAAAGAGAAGATGCTTTCATTTGTACCTAGATTTAAGAATGACTACTATATCCAACAAGGAATTCAAGAGTAGCTGCTTTAATCAATGAGTAGTAAGGTTGTGGAACTCCCACCCACAAAGAATAGTTAAATGTGGTTAAATAGTTAAATAGTTAAATAGAAATTAAAGAATAGTTAAATGTAGGAGTTTAAAGCAAAGCTTAAATGAACAGAAGGCAAAAGGAACTGAAGGATAATAATGATACTTTTTTAAAGGATTGCAAGTAATTTATGCCCTTGTTCCTTGTGCATACTATGAGATACAATATATAGAGTGAAGGCCTGCAATGCTCAACTACCATGTGCTGTTTTGGAGATTCTCAGTTTCAGTGGCGAAGTGTATCCCATTCCCTTAGAAAAATTAGCAAGCCCAAGAATTGAATGGAAAACCCTTATCATTGTTTTGCAGTTTACATGATACACTCTAATGATCCATTGACTTTGGAAGGTAGAATAAAAAACACTACTGGACCCTGACATAGGGCTCTAAGCTTCATTAACCTGTATTAATATAGTGCTGACATGAAAACTGGTGAGGTGAGTTGACTGGATGGCTGGTTAGTGATGTCAACAGTACAGGTTTGATTCCCACATCGACTGAAGTTACTATGAAGTTCCTGCCTTCTCAACCATGGCCCTCACCTGAAATGTGGTAATCCTCACATTAAACTCACCATGACTACCTCTCTTTAATGCAAGAGTCGCACTAGGTGACTTTACCATTTTGGAGATATTAGGGCCAATGACTAAATTGCTGTTTTTTTTTAAGGAGCTCTTGGAGAAGTGAGATGACATAAAAAGGCAAGAGAAGGAATTCCAGAGCTTGTTGTCTTGGCAGCTGAAGGCAAAGCTACCAATTATGGAATTTATTAAAAGTGGAAATGCTCAAGATGCCATAATTGGAGGAGAGTAAGTATTTAAGATTGTTGTCTGACCAGAGGAGATTAGGGTGGGTGAGGCCACTTGGATGGTTTTGAAAACAAGGATATGAACTAATCAAATATGATGAAAAGTAAACAGGTAAATGGGAATGGTGTCCCAGCAGGTTCCTGAGAAGAGTGTGGGTGTGGTTGGGGAGTTTCTTTTTATGGTCGCCATGAAACAGTCCATTGCTCCAATTGATAGTGCCTGCCTCTATGACCCAGGCACATTAAACTGTTACTTGTCAGCTTGAGGTGCCCTTTTCCTCATCCTGCAACCTCAGCAATGGATACCTCTATCGATGGCACTACTAAGGCTGCCAAAATGTTGAAATGAAACAAAATGCAACAATGCAGCCATATTATGAATAGGGGCATAGTGCAATGGTGTTATGCTGAACTTTTATTAAGCATTCATCATCATAAGGTCATGGTCATAGGGACATACAGCACAGAAACAAACCTTTTGGTCCTCTTCATCCAACCCAACCAGATATCCTAAATCAATCTAATGCCATTTGCCAGCATTTCGCCCATATTCCTCCAAACGCTGCCTATTCAAATGCGCATCCAGATGCCTTTTAAATGTTGTAATTGTACCAGCCTTTACCACTTCCTCTGGCAGCTCGTTCCATACAAGTACCACTCTCTGCAAGTAAATGTTGCCCCTTGGGTCCCTTTTAAATCTTTCTCCTCTCACGTTAAAACTATGCCCTCCTGTTTTGAATTCCCCCATCTCAGGGAAAAGACCTTGGCTATTTACTTTATCCATGCCCCTCATGATTTTATAAACTTCTATAAAGTCACTCTGCAGCCTCTGATACTCTGGGGAAAATAGCCCCAGCCTATTCAGCCTCTGCCTATAGCTCAAATCCTCCAACCCTGGCAACATCCTTGTGAATCTTTTCTGGAGCCTTTCAAGTTTCGCAACATCCTTCCTACAACAGGGAGACCAGAATTGCACACAGCATTCCAAATGTGGCCTGTACAGCTACAACATGACATGCCAACTCCTATACTCAACAGGACCAATAAAGGCAAGCGTACCAGATGTCTTCTTCACTATCTTATCTACCTGCGGCTCCTGCAATCATCTTAGAAATCATGTCCATTTTTGGATGTTGCCCTTCAAGAAGGATGTGAAACAATTGCAAAAGGTTTATTCAAGAACAGATCCCGAAATGACTGACTTCAATATTGTGGATAGGTTGGCAACGCTAGGCCTATTCTCTAAATGAGGAAGTTGAGAGAAAATTTAATGGGATGTTTACGAAATTATGAACGGTCCAAATAGAGGTGATAGAGAGAAAAGGTTGCCATTGGCAGAAGGGTCAAGAACCAGAAGGCATTGATATAAGGTAAATGGCAAAAGAGTCAACAGTGATACAAGGAATTTTTTTTTATGCAGTGAGAAGTTAGGCTGCAAGATGTAGACCAGAGATAGTGGAGGAGGCAGATTCAAGCATGGCTTACATGAGCACGTGAAGAGTTAACGCTTAAGAGCCTACAGGGAAAGTCTGGAGGTATGAGACTAGTTAAGCTGCTTTTGCAGACAGCCTGTATAGCCTCGATGGGCAGAATGGCATCCTTTTGTGCTGCAGTCATTCTATTATTTGATATGAAATTGTCTGTATTTTAATCATAAAGTGTTTCTGGATGCTGTGGAGAATAAATACATAGATCGAGGAGTCATATTGTGCACAATATAGTTATAACGTGAAATATTAATTCTGTTCTTCTGGTTTGAGGAACATAATAGCTCCAATAATAAAGGCACTACGTTTATAGATAACATTTTGTGCAATGTTCTAAGATAATATGTTTCAAAATCAATGAGGAAATATGCCATGTTAAATTAGAAATGAATAATAAACCATATTAGGGAAAAATTTGTCAGTAAGTAAACACCTTTTGAATATTAATAATAGTGTGATTGAATTTCAGAACTGATTCAAAAGAGAGTAGGGAGACTCACAATTCTACAATTCAACAATTCTAAATTCAAGCAAGGAAGTTTTGAAGGGATGTGTCATGACTTGACCGCAGTAAACTGCACTGAGCTGTTAATGGGTGAAGTTAAACAATATGGAGTTTTCCATAAAAATTGGAATACTAGAAAATCAGTGTAGATAGTTATATTATAAAGTGTGTTTTATTAACTCAAATTGGCTGTAACGCTGTTGATGAATAGTGGACGCTGTTTGGATAATGCAAACTTTCTGCATTACAGGTATAGCCATTTCCCTATAACATGATTTCCTATGATGATTTTCAGTGGTGATTTTCTATAGTCCGTGGCCACACAAGAACACAACTATCGCATTATAGAACAACAATCTGTACCCACATATTAAAGACAAAAGCTCTATTAGTTTAGATAAGTTACCATGGCTAACGAATCATGTACAAAGCAGGATTTTTACAAAGTTGAGAAGTCTCCATGCACCTTTAAAAATGGCCACTGGGAGCAGATTCTGAGGTTACTGGCCCCATTCCTGGAATCCCTAATTTTCACCAATGCAACATAAGGATGTAGGCTGCTGTTGGTTGCGAGCTGACACCCAGAATCTTTGCCTTGTTGACTCCATTGCAGGAATAGACATCTTTTGGTATCCAGCAATTGACTAGGAGTCTGGTCAACTTTTCAAAGAGTTGCGACCCCTCTGCATTGTTATGAACCAAAGTCTAGATGAGGGTACATTTGAAAGGCGAGTTCAAAAGTTCTAACCCAATCCACCAACATATGGATCTTCACTCACATTCCATGGACCTTCACACACAGAGCCAAAAGGTAAGCAAGAAAAGTCCTGATCTCAGGTTCCCAAGTCCCACCTCCACAATGGTGCAGGTGCTGCTCCAATCACTGGGACTCCCAGGAGGCCACTGCCGCTGCCGTGCAAAAGACCCTTCTTCACCATCTCACCAGCCCCCTCTCACCACCAACTGCTGCTGCCCCAGCGGCCTGCTCTCACCACTGAACCGGCCCACTCTAGATCTGCCGCAGTTGCTCCGGCCCATGCTCGATCCGCTGTCACTGCGGGACATTTTAGGTAGGTCGTTAAAAAGGACCGGGAATAGGGGTTTGATAGAATTACTGCAGAGAGGAGAGAGAAGAAGAAGAGAAAAAGAAAGGAAAAGGAAAGGGAACTGGCGAGCAGAGTGGAGCTCTGAATGGAGCAACTTACTCTGCCCCTATCTTGTCAGAACCACTCACAGAAATGTATCTCTGTGAACGGGCGAGAATGGAATCCATGAGAAAATTACCAACAGATATTGAGCAAAAGCTGGTCAATGGAGTTGAGGCATAGACCAGCTACGGAAAGGGACAGAGAGATTAAATGGCCCATGTTCTGTCCTACCTTTCAGGTAGTGCGACCACCTAAACATAATGGATGTGATCAATCTGTGGGGCATTTTCAGCTGGCTCTCAGGGACATGTGGGTCACTATTGACCAAGAAGAAAACCTTTACACCATTGACTATCCCAATGGATTCCCAATTGCAAAATGCCTTGAATACATTCAATGTAACATAGACATAGGGAAATTAGATGCATGTGGTCAAGCGGACACAACTCACCACATAAGGCCAAACCAAAGAACGTTTCTATTTCTGCAATGAAGGGATGAAATGGAAAGCTGTTAAAATAAAGCATGACCATTAAGGCAAGCTTCACTTTCAATCCATAGCAACAATTACAAAGGAATCAAAACACTTTAGAGGTGTAGATCTGTCATATTAATTTCAGCTTGCCTCAATCAGATGTTTCAGGGAAATCACTGGAAACTGTAGACTTCACTGTTCATTTATCACCTCACTTTCTATTTTCAGATTCTAATAATGCAGCCTCACTGATTATTCGCATTGTATGGAGATGGGAGGGTGAGAATTGCATAACCTCTCTAGAGAGTTAGTGTCAATTTAAATCAGTTCCATGCCATGAATCTGAGTGACAGGATCACTGGGCAAAAAATTAAGAACTTCCTCAAGTGATGAATCTGAGATGAAAATGAAAGGTCAGAACGTTGACAAAAAAAAATTACCTCAAGGGAATCAACTGGGTTTCATCTCTTGACTTGGAGCATAGCAATGGCAAAACTAAATGAGTCTAAATGCAACAGTGATCTCCAAGGAAGTTTAAATATTGTACCTGCATTCTCATCAGTGTAAAGTGGTGAAGAAATAAAAGGCTTTTTTTCCTCTATCCCTTTATTTGTTAGGTGACAGAGTTGCTCATCAAGAATGTTTGCACAAAGAACTAGAATAGTTGACTATTTCAGGCTCTCAAGAGTGAATTTGAATAGCTTATGCCTGATGGAAACCAAATCAAACTGGAGATAAAGAGCCCAAGAACTCCATTTGCAGGTGGTATTTTTAATGCTACAACTTTCTTTCATGGCTGTGCTGTTGAACTGGCTGAGGCAGGAGCCTCAGGAATGCCTTTTAGTTAGTGTCCTATGATGTACAGTGCAAAGAATTTCAGGGGTATTCTAATGGGTACTGGGAGAAACATCTGCTGCAGACATGCTTATCACTGAAATTCTGGAAGGTAGTACTGCTACCATCTTCATTGAGACTTGTATGAAGAGATTCCAATATCAGTTGATATTTGAAACAATGACATTATGAGTTTTCACATTTTAAAGCTTTTACTGTAACAAATGTTAAAAAAAGGCATATGACAAAACTACTTTTTTTGGCTAGGCAATTTATATTTTAAACTACAGAGAGGAAAATTTTCTTTCATACTTATCACACATTGTACTGCCCATGGAATTAATCCTTGTAGTAAACATTCCTAGCAGTTAATCTGAGCTACCAATGGGATCCTATATTCCTGTATGGCTGACTAGTAACCTCCAGTGACCAGCTCCAGCTGCTTTCTTCAGTTTTTGCAGTTATTTTAAATCCATTGCAAGCAGCACAGCCTGGTGTAATTAAATCTTATCCTCCCTGGCCATGCAAGAAGGAATATTCTAAAATCTTAAAACAGGAGCAGATATGTCTATTCGAAAGGAAACTAACCCCCCGCCCCCACCACCACCCCCCGCCTTGGTAGAACTTGGTAGTTCTACAAAGCAAAGCAATCTCTCCTCGCTGATGACTACACTCAACTTCTGCTCTCTGTGATTTGTCGATGTAACCTGTTTTAAAATAATGCCTTTTTCTGCCCACTTCCCCTTGGCAATGTCAACCATGTTGTTAACCTTACAGATAAGGGCCAAATGCTAGCAAATGGGACTGGATTAATTTAGGATATCTGGTCAGCATGGGCAAGTTGGACCAAAGGCTCTCTTTATGTGCTGTACATCTCTATGACTCTATATCTGGGTAAGAATGTTAATTAGCTACTCTTTATCCAAACGTTCTTTCACCTCAGAAGTAAATGGACAGTTCACAGCACAACTGTTTATGACGATAGTACCTACAAGACGTTTTTGGGACTTTAGGAGACTCAGATTCTACTCAATGCAAATTCAGAGTTTGCTGCCTTTGCCTACAAATGTAAATTGCAGATTTTTTTCCCTCAGTAAAGCAATCTGAGCCTTGTCCTGATCTCTAACAATCCATCTGCTCAGGCTACTACCAGGTAGAATAAATCATGTGATTCCTTTGTTCAGAATTACAGACATAATGTATAATAATCTTAGAAACCACATAATTGTAACAATATGAAGGAGGCACAAGGCCAAGGGTGACAGAGGTCACAGAGGTGCCCTGTCCTAAATTAATCTAATATCACACACAAACAAAATGCGTAAACCATGACTGCTCTGCGCTCCTCTCCCATCTGCATTTTCAAAATCTTTCTGAATAACCTCTGATTCCATAGTAATGTCAGCCAGGCAGCCTCCAGACTGTTATCTATTATTGCAATCAGCCAGTACACGACACTCTATCTTTTGACAGCTTGTCAGGCACTCAATGAGGTAGATTTTAAATTTAAAATTATGTCCATAATGATACTGCAGGAAGTAGAAATAAGTGGCACAATAGACTGGCCGTTCATCACTGAGACAGTATAATTCCAACATGCAGTTATTTTCCCTTTATTTGTAATAGTTCGCTAGGAAAGATGTATGAGCTGATTCAGGGCTGATCCTAGCACCTCCAACTCGTAATGCTATTCCCCAATCAGAATGACAGAATATCTCTGGACACCTGTCCCATGTTGAATGATGCTCAACCATTAAAATGGACTGAGCCTTTCAGTGGACATCCAAAACTAGCAGGGTCATGCTGTCCAATCTGCTGGGAGTCAATGTTTCTTTTGCAGCATTAGAAAGTACAGCTAAGATTAGGTACTCTGTCGTCATACAGAAAATAAACAGCTTCCTTCATCCTGTTCGAAGAAACGCCTCCTAATGCATCAGTGTCGCATTTTTCTTCTTCTCACACCAGTCATCCTGCAGCCTCTCTCAGAAGGATTATCAATCAGTTGGGAGTTAGAGGTGCCAGGACTGGGCTTGAATCAGCTCATACATCTTTCAGAGTGAGCTATTACAAACAAAATGAGAATAACTCCGTGCTGGAATTATACTGGTGTCCCAGTGATGAATGGGCAATCTATTGTGCCACTTATTTGTACGTTCTGCAGTATCATTATGTACACCATTCGAAATTTAAAACTGCCTCATTGTTTTTTTGATAGTTTTTCAAGCAATCAGTCTCCTGTGCAGTGGCTGATTGCGAACTTGACATTATAAAATGGGGTTTAAAAAAACAGTATAAAACTAATTGTATAAGTGAGCCTGCTGTGTACACATGCTGTGTGCTAAGAGCATGCACAGACTTTTGTGTTTAAAAACTTCCTTTGTCTTTCTGTAAAGCCTAAATGCTGCATTCAAAAGTAACTTGAGCATAAAAGATGTATGAACTGCAAACATTTGAAACTTTCACTAAACATTCATTTCAATAGCAGCGTCTGCACAGCAAATTTCAAAGCTATTCATCGTAAAAACCTGATATAACAGAAAATCTGTGTAATATCAACCTTATATACCAAGGTAATTTATCTTTCCTCTTTCATTCTGTTTTATTTCTATTATGACAGTATTACTAATATATTGTATCTTAACATATTCCATGCAATATTAACCTCTCAATTTAATTGTTTAGTTTGCTTTCTGCACCTTACACAGCCAATATTAATTTTTAGAAGTGTTTTTGGTTTAGATGGAATTTCAACTCAAAGATCATTTTATCCCCAACCATCGTGATATCTAAGTATTGAGATGTTTGCATTTAAAGGAGTAAATGGAGACTAAGCACTGACACCCCCTCCCTTTCAAAAGATGGCATATTGAAAGTGAAGAATCAAACACTTTATTCAATGAGCTGGGTTTTAAGGAAGCTCTTTAAATGAGGAGGAGATGCAGTGGGATAGGGAGGAAAACCAAAGTTTGAGTCATGGCTGGTTGAGGGTATGGATGCTAGTACAGGGTCAATGGAAAGATGGATGCCCAAGTGCTCAGAGTCAAAGAAACAGAGAGCCTGAGTGCAGAGTGGAGGAGGTTACAGTGAAAGGAAGGGGCAAAGAGCAATTTACAAATGACGAAGTTAACTTTAGTGGGGACCAGTAAGCAATGGGGAGAATTTAACCCAGCCTGTTGTGCCAGAAAACATGATGACAGGCAAGACCCCCCCTTCAGTCTCCCAGTGCGAGGACAACATTTCATGATTAATTTGGAGTTGGGAATCAACACATCCACGCCTGTTGAAATGTCAATTTGAGTCACCATTGAGCCAACTGAACCCAATTATCTGAGAATCCACTTGAATTCAATGATAGCTCAAAAAAATTAAATGGATGTCACATGGGTTTCCCACACCGTCTAAAGAGCAGCCTGCAAACCTTGTTGGGAAATTTATTGGGGTTGCCAGCTGCCTGGGTAGGAATATGCCCTTGCTGTCAAACACTGTGCCAATCAAGGGTCCTGTCGTAGGAAAGGGATACCTGCTGAATGAAGGCCCCTAACCCCCAACTCATCTTCACTTTCTAAAGTTCAGAAATCTACTGACAAATCCTGGTATAATCAAAGTAGCACTGATGACCAACAGCAGCCACTCTTAGTGAATGAAATTTCTGCCACCAGAGACCTCAATTCTGGGGAAGGTCCATTGCTGGTCAATTAAAAGCCCAAGAGGCACATAAATTGTTCAGGTTATTCAGTGGAGGTAGGTTATATTTTTCACTGATTCTCCAGTTGCTGGGTGAGACTTGTGTCAGGAGCATTAAATCCAGCACAGCGTGAGAGCGTAGAAAAGGCAGTGGGTGATTGGATATTGGCACAAGATGGCATCCAGGCAGTAGGGTTCTGGATAAGCAGACATTGACAAAACAAAGACATTGATAGTCCAGTTAGCAGAATTTGAAGGTGAAAAAATATAACAATGGGAATTTGAATAGAATATGATGTTAGATGGGCACTGAGGTGAGATTTGTTGAAGACTGAGGAGGTCAGGCAGTGTTTGATGACCAAACTACAGGATTATACCTCCTTTGGAGCCAGATAAAAATAACACAATTGTGAATAATAAAAAAAAACTTCCTAAAGTCAAAATGTAATTTAAAGACAGTCTCTAATTCAATGAACAAGCTGCAAACCTTCCTCAAATACCAATAAAGGCATGCACAAAGTATGAATTACATATACTTCAAACTCCAACCACAAGAAAGGAGATTTTTGTATGTGTAAGTTTATCCAACTGTATCTTTCTTTAAAATATCTACGTACTATATCAATCATAAGGAAGATCAACATTAGCTCCAGCTCAACCATCCTTTGTTGGGATTACATATTTATAGTTCAGGACCATCTGGGAAAAGTCATGAAAACCCTTTGAAGTGTTTGAACATTCTTGGGATAGAAATGGGTTTTACCATGTGACTTCTTGGAAATAAAGCTAATAGCTCAATGCATGTCATGTTTTACCTGTTTCTTACTGGAAATCAAATGACTTTAAAAAGCTAAGCTTGTCAAAGAGCTAAGAGATGGAGATTTATTGCCTTGATTATTGTAAAAAACAGTCTTGACAGATCTAGAGGCCTCGATACTAATGGTTGCCTAGTAACCTGATCTGAGTTATTACACTGAATAGATCCAGGAGTCAGTGTAAAGAAGGCACCACAAAAGTTGCATGACTCTTTCCTGAAATCCTTTTCTCAAGAGAAGCCCTTGGGAATCTGTTAGAGTTTCCAAACATTGGTATTTTTGTTTATCTGGTAAAATCTAAAAAGCTGGACTGTGACCACAATCTTAAGATTCAAGCCCAATTCAATTGACATTTGAATGAGAAACTTATCACCAATCCGTAGCTGTCAACAATGCGGTTCAATTGGCAGGAAACATGGACACGACCAAATCATCACATTATCCTTTATTTCCAGAACCTTGTCCCACAGGGGTTGTCTTTCTCCCTTTCTTTTTGTAAAACCAACATTTCTGCAGGGATTTGTATTTTTCTGTTATCTGCGTATGCCTGTACGTAAGAGTAAGGCATATAGTTTTAATTCCAGATCATAACTTACCATAAGCAGAGTTTATCACTTGCTGCAATTATCAGTTTTGTTCACAATTAGTGGATTATTTTGAGTTCATTAAAGAAGCCTGGTGGACATTTCTTTTATTTTTGATAATCTTACTAAAGAGAAACAATTGCCATTTTGGTAATTGAATTAACATATTTACACTAATGGTGCAACAGGTAGAGTAGTGTTCAGTGCAGTCCCCATTCACAATTATAAGCTTTGAGCCCAGCCCTCTCAGAATTGTTACTATGCATCAATCAGGTCCAGTGGTCTCAAAGGAAATGGCCCATTGTACAAGAACCTAATTCTCTTCAATTTGAGCTGATCGCCAGTGTTTCAATAGCGAATTGATAGAATTGTTCTGTTCCATACCCATTAAGTGAAATCTCCATCAGCAGTGTTCTCATTAACTGTCACACAATAATACATTCATTGCCTGTCTCTTCTGTTTACCTTACTCTATTAAAGGTTGGTAACTAGTCGATTCATTTACTCTTAACGCACATCTCAAAACACTTAAATAGACTTGCAATTTTCTTTTCCTTATAAAACCTCACTTGTGCTACTAATATCCCGTGGACTGAGTTTCAATTTAGCAATTGTTGCTATAGAGACATCCGTAGGCAAATATTATTTCAACTGTGACGTCTGAAAGCACATATGTACCCTGAATTATTCCATCAGTACTGAGGAGGAATCAGACCTAAATGGCAAACCAAAAATACAGTGAACTGATAACAAATTAACATGGTCAATTAGCCTGTGAGATAGTCAGGTGCAAAAGCAACCAATCATGAGCAACCCATTAAACAAATATTCAAAATAATGCATGTAAAAGAGAACCACTATAGGTGCTGCAGGTCTGAAACAAAACAGTAAGTACTAGAGGAAATTCACGTCTGGCAGTACCTGTAATGAGAGAAACAGACTTAAAGTTTTGAATCAAATATGGCTTCTTCAAACTAAAAAGAGTAGATTTCGAGTAATGTCTTAACTTGTGTTTCAGCCATTATCTTTCTCCACCAGGTCAGTGTCCAACCCAAACAATAACATAACTAAAAACACGCACAATTATCATTCTAAATAAAAACTTACCCATGACAATAGTAAATACATTTTGGAAATATCTATATATTTACCTTGGGTAGTTCTAAGTCACTGGAGTTTCCAAAGTGACACACTTCATCTGGGAAATTTTACATCCTGCTGTTGAGACAGATGCAACATGGTAACTGGTCTCCTGTTTTTTCAGAAGTATAATAATTACCAGATAACATCATCACAATCTGGATCACGTTACAACTTGATAGAAAAGAGACCGATCCTTTAATTGATAGTAATAGATGTGTCTGAGAGGGATACATTATTTAAGTTGTTGTGTCGGACTTGCAGCTGTGTAACTGTACGACTGAGATTATATTACCTTCACTTGTGCCAAATGATGACCAGCATACAAGTCTGCCCATACAATAATGCTTGTGTCTTATTGGAGCTGGATTCACTGCTTTTTGTCATTTATATAAATGATTTGGATGTGAACGTGGGAGGTATTGTTCATAAGTTTGTAGGTAACACCAAAATTGGTGGTGTAGTAGACATCGAAGAAGTCTCTTCTTTAACTCATATCTCAGGCATAGCAGCTTGGGTGAGGACCTCACCGTGAGACCTTTATTCTGATGTGCTGGTCATTGCAGAAATCTTCCTCGTGTTATATAAAACCAAACCCTATTCCTTCATGGGAGATAGGAGAAAATTACCTCAGGATCACCTAACAAGTAAGTCATGTTGTGAACCTGAAGGAAGAGTGAACAAATACAGCACTTACGTAGTTGCATATGCCTCATCAATAGTTCATATGTTTAAGAATATAACTGTTATAGAGTCATAGAGTCATAGAGATGTACAGCATGGAAACAGACCCTTCATCCAACTCGTCCATGCTGACCTGATATCCTAAATTAAACAGGTCTCATTTGCCAGCTTTTGGTCTATATTTCTCTAAACCCTTTCTATTCATATACCCATCCAGATGCCTTATTAATGTTGTAATTGTTCCAGCCTCCATCACTTCCTCTGGCAGTTAATTCCAGACATGCACCACCCTCTTCATGAAAATATTACTCTTTAGGTCCCTTTTAAATCTTTCCCCTCTCAACAAAAAGCTCTACCATCTAGATTTGGACTCCCATATCCTGGGGAATAGACCTTGGCTATTCATGCTAGCTATGCCCCTCATGATTTTAATAAGCCTCTAAAAGGTCACCCCACAGCTTCTGACACACCAGGGAAGATAACCCCAGTCTAATCAGCCTCTTCCTATAGCTCAAAGCTCTCAACCTGTATGCCTCACTCTGTCCAAGTCTTCTCTCACCCTCTGATCTGTGTGTCCTTGCTTAATATGGTTTGCCTGTAATGCTTGCAAACAAAGCTTTTCACTGTACTTAATTAATAATTAATCAATCAATCAATCAATCAAACCCTCCAACCCTGGCAACATCCTTGTAAATCTTTTCTGAAGTCTTTTAAGTTTCATAACATCTTTCCAATAGCAGGGAGACCAGAATTGCACACAGTATTCCAAAAGAGGTCTAACCAATGTCCTGTACAGCTGCAACATGACCTCCCAACTCCTACACTCAATGCACTGGCCAATAAAGGCCAGCATCCCAAATGCCTTCTTCACTGCCCTGTCTATTTGTGACTCCACTTTTGAGGAACTTTGAACCTGCACTCCAAGGTCTCTTTCTTTGGCAACACTCCCCAGGACCTTATCATTAAGTGTGTAAGTCCTGCCCTGATTTGCTTTTCCAAAATGCAGCACCTCACATTTATCTAAATTAAACTCCACCTGCCACTCCTCCGCCCACCTGCCCATCTGTTCAAGATCCCGTTGTACTCTGAGGTCACCTTCTTCGATGTCTACTACACCACCAATTTTGGTGTTACCTACAAACTTATGAACCATACCTCCCATGTTCACATCCAAATCATTTATATAAATGACAAAAAGCAGTGAATCCAGCTCCAATATTTTCTGCATAACCCTGGTCACAGGCTTACAGGCTGAAAAGCAACCTCCATCACTACCCTCTATCTCCTACCTTCAAGCCAATTTTATATTTACGTGGCTAGTTTATGCGCTCAGTATTCCATGTGAGCTAACCTTGCTAACCAGTCTACCATGAGGAACCTTGTCGAACGCCTTACTGAAGTCCATACAGACAACGTCATCCACTCTGCCCTCATCAATCCTCTTTGTCACTTCTTCAAAATAGTCATTCAAGTTCATGAGACATGATTTCCCATGAATAAAGCCATGTTGACTATCCCTAATCAAATACATGTAAACCCTATCCATCAGAACACTTCCAACAATTTGCCCACCACTGAATGTCAGGTTCACTGGTCTATAGTTCCTTGGCTTTTCCTTACCACCTTTCTTAAATAATGGCACTTTGTTAGGCAAACTCCCATCTTCCAGCACCTCACCCATGGCTATTGATGATATAAATACCTCAGCAAGGGGCCAGCAATCACTTTCCTAGTTTCCCACAAATTTCTAGGATACATCTAATCAGGTGCATTTTAAGATCTCCAGCACCTCCTCTGTAACATAAACACTTTTCAAGGTATTGTTGTTTATTTCCCCAAGTTCTCTAGCTTCCATATCCTTCTCCACAGTAAACACTGAGGTGAAATACTCGTTTAGTATTTCCCCCATCTCCTGTGATTTCACACATAGGCAGCTTTGCTGATCATTAAGGGGCCCTATTCTCTCCCTTGTAATTCTTTTGTTCTTAATGTATTTGTAGAATCTCTTCGGATTCTCCTTACCCTATTTGCCAAAGCTATCTCAAGCCCCCTCTTTGTCCTGATTTCCCTCTTAAATATACTCCTACTGCCCTTGTACTTTTCTAGGGATTCACTGGGTCCCTGCTTTCTATACCTGTCCTATACTTCATTCTTTTTCTTGACCAAAACTTCAATTTCTCCAGTCAGCCAGCATACCCCACACCTACCAGCCTTTCCCTTCACCCTAAGAGGAACATGCGGTCTCTGGACTCTCATCTTCTCATTTTAGTTTTGGACTTAAGGTTTTAACTGTACACAGATTAAGGTATCTGGTTAAGAAATTAGTAGATATCTTAAGTGAATGTATTTTAAACAAGCTTGGAGTCAATTACTGTTAGAAGTGACTCTCTGTTTGTCAATGTTTATTTTCTGAAGGAAAGTCATTACCAGACTCAAAACGTTCACTCTGTTTCTCTCTCTACAGACATTACCAGAACTATTGAGTTTCTCAAGCATTCTGTGTCTCTTTCTATGTTTATCTTACACGATCATAGGTAAAAGTGCAAGGCTAAACAATGAATGACCCATCTCTGGCTTGTAATAGAGACATAAGGTCTACACTTATTTCAACAAAACAACCTGAACTGGAATAAGAATATAACTAATATGTCTACAAGAGCAAGTCAGAGATTGGGAATCCTCCAGTGAGCAACTCACCTCCTGACTCTCCAAAACCTGTACACTATCTACAAGGCATAAGTCAGGAGTATAGTGGAATACATTCCATTTGTCTGGATGGGTGCAGCTCCAATGATACTCAAGAAGCTTGACACCATCTAGGACAAAGCAACTCGCTTGATGGGTATCACATACAAAAAACATTCTCTCTGTCCACCACAGGTTTTAAATAGCCGTGTATGTAATCACGAAGATGTACTGCAGAAATTCACCAACACTCCTTAGACAGCATCTTCCAAACATACAACCACTATCTTTGAGAAGGAGAAGGGCAGCAGATACGTGGGATCACCACCACCTGAAAGTTCCATTCCAAGACACTCAATATCAATGACTTGAAAATATATCGTTGTTCCTTCAATGCTACTGAGTCAAAATTCTGGAACTCCCTCCCTAACAGCATTGTGGGGGCAACTACATCAAATGGATTGCAGCAGTTCGAGGAGGTAGCTCACTACCACCTTCTCAAACTAGGAATGAGCAATAAAACCCCAACCAATAACACACACATCCCATGAATGAATTTAAAATATAAAAGATTAAAATTATTTGTGCAGTGCCCAGATCAGAAGAAGGTGAAACAATGTTGTAAACAAGGGATTTGCTTACTGGAGCTAACATTTTGGAGAAAGAATTGAAAAATAATATTAGAAGTATAAACTATTGGGTTACAGAATCGAACAGTAACATAACAATAAAATTATTTACGTTTGTTTGAGAGAATTCATGAGCATATCACTTCATTTTGGTGATCAGATGTGGAGGTGAAAGGTCTCTTTGTACGATTATCTGGGTGTCTGTTTGTTGACTGAAGCAACAGTCCAGATTATCCAGTTCAGCCTAGGTTTTCTGCAAGCAAGCAGCTGGAAGAATTGCTGTAGCTTGCAGCTGTTAGATGAAACGACAGTGGTCCTCATAGAATTTGGTGGTAGAAAGCAGCCTGTTTGAATAGAGATAGCAAGAACTGCAGATACTGGAGTCAGAGATAACACAGTGTGGAGCTGCAAGAACACAGCAGGCCAGATAGCATCAGAGGAGCAGGAAAGCTGACATTTCGGTTTGGGACCCTTCTTCGGAAATGGGGGATGGGGAAGAGAGCTCAGAAATAACTAGAGTGGAGAGGTGGGGCTGAGGAAGGTAGGTGGGATGGTGATAGGTGCAGGTAGGCAGTGGTGGGGATTGGTCAGTGGGATGGGTGCGGCGGATAGGTGGGAGAGAAACCGGACAAGTTGTGACAGGTCAAGGACGCGAGGATGAGAGGGAAGGTCGGACATGGGTTGAGGCTGGGGGTGGGGAGATTAATTAACTGTGGGGGCAGACTGAGATAAAAGAAACCTGTGTGTGTCCAAAGCCAGAACAAGAAGCTGAAGTGCGCATAGCTGTGAGGTCTTTGAAAAAAATTAGGTGATCACTTACCAAAAGCTAGTGGAAGGATCCCTAAATAACAGCCATTTTAAGGAATAGCTGAAATACTGAGGAAAATTAAAATGAATTCCGGAAGGCTGTGGCATTTCTTTGCTATAATCCCAGGAAATGCGAATTGACATTTAAGGTTTTGTAACATAAGCCAGATCTTGAGGGGATGTCAAAAGCAGAATAAGTTCATAGCATAAGTTCTTATAAATAATATTGATTCAACAGTGCTGAATTTGTTTAATTTTTCCTTATATTTATGATAAAGGTTAATTTGTTCAAAAACATGAAATATTGTGGTGTAATCCTGTCAGTTAATCACTGGATGCTCAGTGTTCCTCTTTAAATGTTAACAGAGAACAGTACAGCATCGGAACAGAGGTAGTAGGAACTGCCGATGCTGGAGAATCTGAGATAACAAGGTGTGGAGCTGGAGGAACACAGCAGGCCAAGCAGTATCAGTGGAGCAGAAAAGCTGAAGTTTTGAGTCTGGACCCTTCTTCAGAAAACAGGCCTTTTGATCTACCAAGGTGGCGGTGGCACATATTGCCTTTCTAAACTAAAAGCTTTTTGCCTCTACATGGCCCGTATCGTTCTATTCCTTGCTTATTCACAAATCAGTCAAAATGCCTCCTAAACATTGTCATTGTATCTGGTTCTACCACCAGCCTCCAGCAGTACATTCCAGGCACTTACCACCCTCTGTATACTAGATGTGCCTCTCACATCTCCTTTAAACACACTCCGTTTTATCTTCAACCTATGTCCCCTAGTAATTGGCATTTCTATCCTGGGAAAAAGACACCATCTTTCCATGTCTCTCATGATTTTGTAAACTCCTATCGGGTTGCACCCCCACCCCCATCGTAAAGTACTCTAACAAGACTGTGACAATATTTTAAAGCCAATGTTACAAATCCACCCAAGGAAGATGAATGAGAACACTAAATTAACAAATCTTCAATAGCATTACACGGTTAAAATCAAGTAGCTTAGAGAGTAGAAATAACAGAAACAAAGGCTGCAAACATGACCAGTGGTCATTTTAATATACTTGAAGATATTTTGATTTGACAGATAATAAAGACCAAAACTTCTGCGTTTAGGAATGAGAGACATGAAGTTAGTTGGATCTCAAAGGTTTTTCTGGAATACTGGATATGAAGCTGGTGGGTACCATGATTCACGGGAAGACAGAATAGCAGTGCCCTGGATTTTCACTCCTAGGTCAAGAGTGCAAAGTTGAGACATTTTCTAGCTCTGCAAACATGCCTGGGTAGAAGTAGCCCTAAATACTGGAGTTTAACTCTGAGTTGGAGGCCATGTAGCTCTGAACCAAGAGCAGAGGCTGCTGGGTATGGAAGTGGGCTGTAAGGAAGCTGAAGTGACACTGCGTTGAAGTTTAATAAAAATAGAAGTAAATGAAATCCTAATTTGTGAAACTCTTGGACTTTACACACACTTCCTGTGCCTCATCCATGAGCAATCATGACCTCTCATTGACCTCCATGAAAGCCTACACTTCCCCAGCCGTACAGCATGGCCCCTTATGTTCTCGATGGTACCCTCTGCTCACCTCCATGTCACTTTAAAACTTCTATAACCATTTATTGTCAACTCAAGCTAACCCATGACCCCACTCACAATCCTTTGCTCTTATGTGCACCTCACCCAGCATCTACCAAGCGCAGATGTCTGGACCCATTCAACAATGAGACAAAATAAGTTTCGAAGTGTCTTTTGCAGGTATCAATGTGTTAAAAAGAAACTCTCCTTCATAAAAATACATTTACCACATTTAAATTCCTTCAGCTAAATAAGGTACGACAACAAATATTTCATTCAAGTCCACACCCCCTTAATAATTATACACATTGGAATTCATAATCCTACATCAAAGTCTATAACAATTTGTAGCTGTCAATCAAATGGAGATATTGCAGGCAGCCTACTGTGAGGACAGTCGGTTGTGAAATCAGTTATGCATCACTCATTGAGTAATGGAAATCCTTAGGCTTGTATCAACAGAAAAAGGGGACTGATAGGCAATTTCTTTCAAATACTCCAGACAGGTTATTTCAAAAATTTAATGTGCAGATCTTTTAAATACCTTGATAGTTCACTTTAATAAGTTGTCTAGATATGTTTGACATTTTCCTTTAGTAGGTGCTCTTGACAGATCCCTTTGAATCTTTTGACAGGTCCCTTGTACAGTTTTAACAGTTGGCTTTGTCAGGTCTGTTGACAGTTCTAACAACCTTGTTGGTAATGCTTTCATGCACTTCTCACACACATTAATACCTACTTATAATAATTCTGAAGAGTACCTCAGCTTCCCTAAATGGTACCTGACCTTCACCGCAGGTGTCATGGAACCAGGTCCAAAGAGGTACCTTACCTCTCCGAATGGGTGACCTCATAACATATTGAAGAAAAGCTCCCCTGTCTTTTGATGTAGATCACATATTCAAACACAAGCGCTATCACATTTGCTCTATTAAAAAAAAAACACATAATCACAATTAATGTGGGAATGTATGATCTGTGCTTCAGAAAAGACACGAGTAAATGCAATGATAGTTGTAAACTCTTTTCACTTAACTGACTCTTTACCTACAGAAAGCAATGTAAAAGAAAGGTGCATGTTAAAACGGAGTCAATAAATGTAGAGCTGGAAAAGCACAGCAGGTCAGACAGCATCTGAAGGGCAGGAAAGTCAATGTTTTGGGCCGAAACCCTTCATCACGACTGGGAAGGGGGAGGGATGCGTAGAAGTATATAGAGGGAGGGAGGTAGGGCTTGGGGAAGGGGAGCTGGGATGGTAAAAGGTGGATGTAGGTAGGGAATTAATGTGATTGGTCAGTGGGAAGGGTGGAGCAGATAGGTGAGTAGGAAGATGGACAGGTTATATCAGGTCAGGTCAAACCTACAACTGACTCCCACAACTACCATGACTACTCCTCCTTTCACCCACCCTCCTATTAAAATGCCATCCCATAGTCTCAATTCCACTGCATCTGCTCCCTGATGAGGTGTTCCACTCCAGGACCTCCCAGATATCCGAGATAAAAGGTACTGCAGATGCTGGAGAATCCGAGATAACAAGGTGTGGGGCTGGATGAACACAGCAGGCCAAGCAGCATCATAGGAGCAGGAAAGCTTGACGTTTCGGGCCTAGACCCTTCATCAGAAATGGGGGAGGGGAAGAGAGTTCTGAAATAAATAGGGAGAGAGGGGGAGGCGGATAGAAGATGGATAGAGGAGAGGATAGGTGGAGAGGAGGCAGACAAGTCGAAGAGGCGGGGATGGAGCCAGTAAAGGTGAGTGTAGGTAGGGGTGTGGGGAGGAGATAGGTCAGTCCAGGGAGGACGGACAGGTCGAGGGGGTGGGATGATGTTAGTAGATAGGAGATGGAGGTGGGGCTTGAGGTGGGAGGAGGGGATAGGTGAAAGGAAGGACAGGTTAGGGAGCAGAGATGAGCTGGGCTGGTTTTGGAATGCGGTTGGGGGAGGGGAGATTTTGAAGCTTGTGAAATCCGCATTGATACCATTGGGTTGTAGGGTTCCCAGGCTGAATATGATTTGCTGTTCCTGCAGCCTTCAGGTGGCATCACTGTGGCATTGCAGGAGGCCCAGGATGGACATGTCATCTGAGGAATGGGAGGGGGAGTTGAAATGGTTCGCGACTGGGAGGTGCAGTTGTTTGTTGCGAACTGAGCGCAGGTGTTCTGCAAAGCGGTCCCCAAGCCTCCGCTTGGTTTCCCCGATGTAGAGGAAGTCACAACGGGTACAGCGGATGCAGTATACCACATTGGCAGATGTGCAGGTGAACATCTGCCTGATGTGGAAAGTCTTCTTGGGGCCTGGGATTGGGGTGAGGGAGGAGGTGTGGGGGCAGGTGTAGCACTTCCTGCGGTTGCGTGGTGGGGCTGGAGGGGAGTGTGGAGCGGACAAGGGAGTCGCGGAGGGAGTGGTCCCTCCGGAAAGCAGATAATGGTGGGGAGGGTCTCCCACATTTCCCGCAACTCATCCCTCACACCCCGTCCCCGCAATAATAACCAAAAAAGAATCCCCCTCGTCCTCACGTACCACCCCACCAACCTCCGGATCCAACGCATCATCCTCCGACACTTCCGCCATCTGCAATCTGACCCCACCACCAAAGACATTTTTCCCTCCCCACCCTTACCGGTTTTCGGAGGGACCACTCCCTCCGTGACTCCCTTGTCCGCTCCACAC